>JAVMKO010000003.1:157317554-157618396 GCA_032164245.1 Sternotherus odoratus
ACTTAAATGCGTTTCTCTCATTTCTTACTGCGGTCAGCCAATTAGCCTTTAAAATAAAGTTTAGTTCTTGTTCAGTAGAGAATTAGATTAGTAGTCTCTTGGGGAGGGAAGGATTTAACTCAAGCATTTCTTCAGAGATTCCAATTCGTAAGTAGCGTACTCCATCACGACTTTAAGATAAAAGATGCATTACATATAGCTGTGGATCTAAATATAGCTATCAAAAGAACAAGATATTTCACATCTTGTCTTTTAGGTCTCTTTTCTGTACATGCAGCTGAAGCTGCACTGGAAATTATTTCATGATATGTTTTTGTTATGCTTTGTTAAATTATAGTATGAATTCCTACGTGGACTTGAATAAATCATAAGGATTTTTTCTTAGGCAACACTAATTGTTAAGTCTTAACTTAATTGGAGAATAGTAGTGCTTGAAGGTTTCATATTTTTTATCCCATCTCAAATTTTATTTTAATTAAAAAGAATTGTCCATACTTTGCGGTTGTTATAAACATTTCTTCAATTCAAAATTATCCTTTATTTTGTTCTCATTTCAGTGAAAAATAATCAATCAATTATTTGATAAATGGCTTTTCATATATAGGTAGATGTGCTGCCAAAGCTATCTCTTTTCTGAATGACTGAAATAAATGTATAAATACGAACAGAATATTAAGTTTAAGATATTTTCGCTAAAAATCTAGGTTATTACGTTTTTGGATCTTTAATTTTTGAACTTCTTTAGCTGTCCCAATGCAAATACATGGAACTCTGACTACTTGTCCATTCCTTTTTAAGGCCTTACACATCTCCACACCAGTCTACATCTCTGTCATTATGCCCACGTGCTTTTTGTGTGCATTCTTTTTCCACTCTGCTCCTTTTCCATTCTTCTCTGCCATTCCTTATGCGTGGGATTCCTGCCCTCATCATTCAGTTCCCTTCATGACAGCAAACCTTTCATGGATGAGCCACTGAGAGATGAGATCAAATCCTCACTGGTCATTCATGCATTATGTGCTTGACCCTGCACCATGGAAATCAATGGAACTAAGATTAGACCCTATGCTTCTGAACTGTATTCCTTTTCTTGTTTGTCTTGTATAAACTGCAAGCTCTTTGGGGCATTAAATGTGGCATCTTCTATAATATAATTCACACTGAAGCTCAATATATTACTAATGTATGTACTCTATATTTAAGGGAAATTGTGATAAAATGGTATTTGAGGACATTTGTACATGGCAGCAACTCCTAACTGAAGATGTATTGAAGTAGAGTAGAATTCAAGATTCAAGTATAAATTTAAAGCTGCATAGCTATTTTTAGGTACTGTTCAAAATCATTGCATCTGTGTTTATTACATTAACAGAACAGACTGATCCTGATGGATGCACTCTTACTTACCTTCCAAGTAGGGCTATCCAAATTAAAACCAATAACCAGTTCTCGTACATACATATACATTCAAATCCAGAACTTCAGTGTGTGTCACTGTGACTCAGTGCTCTCTATGAAATCTGGTCAAATTAGCACAACCAAGCATATAAATTTGAGGCTTCACTGCATTCAAATATTCTTAGAAGCAAAACTTAATCCTTAGTTTGTTTCTTGGAGTATCAGGACTACAGAAATTCTATTTGGTATTAGTGATGTTGCACAGCCCTGGAGGCTGGGCTTTCAACCTGAATATGTGTGCACATTTCTCATTAGGTGAAAATTTTGCCTTTAACTCTGCATGTCTTCATGAATGCTCAATTCAGGTTAGCATTCCACAGATAAGATTAACATTTAACATCTTTCATAGTTAATGTAACTCATTGTCTTCCCCAGTACAAGCAACTTAATTTAAAAAAAAAAATTACTAAAAGCTCAGCGCTCGTAAGCAATAACAAAACTCTGTGTGATGTGGAAGGGGAGAGAGTTTTGGTACAATTAAGTGTGGTGATTATTTTGGTTTAATATAAAAAAACCCACATACAGAGTTTATTTTCCCCCCCCCAAAAAATGTAGAGAATATCAGTGTTCCGTTTTAAATGCATAAAATGTTAGATGACGGATTGATTCTTGGATGAAATTTTCAAATTTCATGTTAAGCCTAATAGTTATCACATGGTTAATCAGAACCTCTTCAAATTAATGTATTCTTCCAACTGTTTTTGTTCTTTCTTCTGTTAACTCTCCCATGTTTCTGTCAACTCTTACATGTTTTATTTCCAAGGGGGAGGTGAGAAGGAGAGAGAGATCTCTCTGACAAATACCTTTTTAAAACAAAAATTCTTCAGAGTAGGTCGTTATTTCCTGAATGACTCCCTTTCTGGTTGAGCTTTTTTGTATGTTTTGTTGGTTTTTAGTAAAAACAATAAATTTTCTAACTTCAGAGGTCAGATCCCTAGCTTGATGTAATTCACTATAGCTCCGTTGATTTACATTAGTAGAAGATCTGGCCCCAGATGTTCATTCATTATACTTTTATCACATTTTGAAAATGGAAATACTATATAATTGTAAGTGCTTATCATTAATCTACCGTGATCCAATAGTAAAGGCAGCCATACAATGTCAGTTCAAGGAACTCCTCTTTCTGGTTGTCGCCTTTCTAACTTACTTAGCAATAGACATATTTTTCTTCTTTCTTGTTAATTTGGTACCACTTTCTCACTTCATAATTTTATTGTGTCAGTTTAGTTCATCTGGAGAATTTAATTGTCCATGACAATCCCAGTGATTAAAATCCACCAATTTTTCATTTTAAAAAGTCTGATGTTTAGAAATGTCATATATTTTAATAGGTTTAAGATTAGAAGCCATGTTAGTCTGTATCCGTAAATAAGATGAGGAAGACTTTGTAGCACCTTAGAGGCTATGCATCCGATGAAGTAGGCTATAGCCCACGAAAGCTTATGCTGAAATATATTTTAATAATGTTTTTCTAGGATCTACTACTTCCTCTTCAACGATCCACAATGAGGCTGAGATTGGTGATGATGATGTCTTCACAGTAAGTAAAGTTAGTCTGGAATTGTTCTCTCTTGCACTGTGGTTTGCTTGATCAATTTTGAATGGCTCTTTTTTTTATCATTATGATTTTCTTTTAATGTCTGTAAGTAATATTTCTCTGTTCATCTTCTGCCCTCCATGGCTCAATAGAAGATTCAATCTTCTAAAGTTCTCCCATTGCCATCACTATAGTATTACAATGTAGAGAAAATGTTCATAGTGTCACAGAGCGAAGTAGATAATGCCAAAAAAATAAAATATATCTTTAATTTAATTTTCAAATGACTTAGCTTTGGTGGAGTTCACACCTCTTTTATGTTAGTTATCTGCTAGTTTTAGAAACATGAAGCGTTACCAGCATGTTTCTGGAAATTACATTTTGAAGTCGTGTTTGTGGTTCCTCATGAAAACTGGATTTTAAATTTGCTCTTGCAAGCATTAACGTTAGAAATCCATCCAAGCTTATTAAATTGGGGAGCAAACCAGATCTTGTGACGTACCTGACCAATTGCAGCTACATAGCAATAGAAAGTTAGCCATTCATCATTATTCGTTGGTTATAATTGTTTCTTAGTTTATTTTGTAGTAACATCTAAAATGCGTCTGGAGCTTTCCTAAAAGACAGTGTCCCTGTCCCATCCATAAGCTAAAAAGGTTAAATGACTATATCAAATGAAATTTCAGTCTGGTCATGAATATTATTCCATGGGCCAAAAAAAAAAAAATACGACCAATCAAATTTCAGTCTGGATCAGCAAAAACTACTAGGAGTCCTTGTGACACCTTAGATACTAACAAATTTGTTTGGGCACAAGATTTCATGTGGGTTCTAGCCCACAAAAGTTTATGCCCAAATAAATTTGTTAGTCTCTAAGGTGCCACAAGGACTTTTTGTTATTAATCAAAAGTATTTGCTCAGCTACAGTAATGCACATACCCACCTTCTTTACATTGTAAATGAACTGTTTGTTGAAAAACACTGGAGAACGCAGAGGGTTAAAGATGTATATCTTCAGATTCCGAGTAGAAGGAAAAAATATACTTCAACACGGCATTTCATTGCTGTGAAAGTGTGAAAATATTTCATTTATTTCTCATTTCAAAAATGTGCTTTTTCTGTGTATCTAGGATAATGGAGGGAGGAAATGGAGCAGGAAACATTCGGTTAAATCCTGTGAATGTCAGGCGAGGGAGTGGGGGTGGGGGAGGGTAGAGCCCAAAGCTGAAAGGTAGCTCAAGATGAATTTAGCTGAGCTTCCATTAGATCAGCATGGTGTGGGTCTGGACAGGTTTCCTGTAGTGTTTTGACCAGATCCTATTGACAGTTGGCATGTTGTTCACATCTGTTCTTTTGTCACAGTTCTAAGAGACAAACAACAGCAGGAAGGGTTAAAAGGTGACTTCCTGTGCTCCATAGCAAAACTATCATTAGCAGCTGCTTCCCAGCTACCTGCCAGAAATGATTTATAGAATCCGAGATGGGAGAGGGTGAGGCCTCATTGGAGCCAGAGTGCTTTACTCTTTTGTAGTATGTATCCAAAAGTTACAGGAGCCTTGAAAACAATGTTCTGGTGCCGTTTGAAATGCAAACGTAGCTTCGAGCTTGCGAATTGCTTTTGAGCCTTTGTTGTAAAGTGGAGGTACTCAAAACTTGTCAGGCGTACAGGTCAGCTTTGTTAGCCATGTTAGAGATGGTGAAGCTGCCAAGTGAACATGCAATTTACATTTCTCTTTTAAGTGCTTTGAAGGAAAAATATGGAAAATATTTTAGGAACAATATCCTTAACTCAGTCCAATTTGTCGAGGGACCAGATGGATCGATGCAAGTAACTGAGGCCTGAAAATTCCCATGGGTTTGTCCATAATATTTAGGTTTGGGCCCATGTCTAGAGTGTAGGCGAACAGAAAGTTGGGGTGCTTCGTTTTTTATACAGGAACAAGTGTTGGCAATACAGTAAAACCTCGATATAACAGACTAATTCGGGCGAGGGGGTGTCCATTAAAGCCGAAAGTCCGTTAAATTATTAAATAACAGGACTTTCGGCTTTAACGGACACCCCCTCGCCCGAATTAGTCCGTTATATCGAGGTTTTACTTGGCAGCCAGGAGCCGTGAGTAAGCCCGCCCGGTGGCAGCCAGCAGCCCGCCCGCCCGGTTCCCCGGCTGCTGGGACCCGGGCGGGAGCTGTCAGCCCGCCCGCCCAGGTCTCGGCTGCTGGGACCCGGGCGGCAGCTAGCAGCCCGCCTGCCCGCCCGGGTCCCAGCTGCTGGGGGCTGTCAGCCCGCCAGCCCACCCGGTTCCCAGCTGCTGGGACCCGGGCGGGCTGCTAGCTGCCGCTCGGGTCCCAGCAGCCGAGACCTGGGCGGGCGGGCTGACGGCTCCCGCCCGGGTCCCAGCAGCTGGGACCCGGGCGGGCTGGCAGCGGGCAGCCGGCAGGCAGCCTGCTGGCTGCCTGGACCCGGGCGGCAGCTGGGAGCCGGCAGCCAGCCCCCGAAAAAACGGATTTTGGATGCATCGGACTTGCTCATAAATTTTGTCCGTTGCATCCAAAGTCCGTTAAATCGGGGCCCATTAAATCGGGGTTTTACTGTAGTTTAATGTTTGTGTTAGGAAAGCTGGATAAATTGTGCACCAGCCACTTTAAATATACTGTCAATCCTTCATTCATTGTTCAAAGCCACAAATGAAAATAAACTATTTTTTCCCACTTGACCCCCAAAAAGGTATCTGTACACCTATTATTACTACAGTGATGGGTTATTCGTGTGCACCTTCAGACTTGTTGGGGTGGCACGGGAGCTAAGATTCACCTCTTTTGTATAATTACACTTTAAACATTCAAGCTACGCAGTGTATTTCAGGCTATGTTTATTGATGATGTTAGCATGCAAGTAGTCAAAACTTAGCTGTGATCAGCATCGACTTAACATGAATTGTGGAAGTTTATGGTGGAAGTTTATGCCCCTCCCGCAGCAGACTAGAAACCAGTATTTCAATGAATATCAGAAATGCCAGTTTATAGAGCTTTCTGGTTGGTGAAGTGCTGAATAAAACCACTTTTACTGTACTTGTGAAGCAGGAAAGCATCTGTACCAGATAATCGGCTACTCTGCCACCATGTAAGCTGTCCCCTCTCAGTTTATGCTATTGCTCCAATAGTCAATGAGTGTTGGTGTCCAGATGTCCTCTTTGGTTGCCCAAGTTAGTAAAAGAACTCAAAGTTGAACTTTCCATTTCCAGTATTTTTAAAAGATTTTGGACTGTTCATTTATAGCTCATCTCATCAGAAAGGCGAGGTTTATGACGGTGGCTTGAAGGGACCTTGTCAGTCCACAAAATTGTATTTTGGTTAGGACTTTTTTTTTGTTTGTTTGTTTGGTTTTTTTTATTTATTTATTTGCTTACTGTTTCGTCTTTTAAAACTGAAAGAGAATGAAGAAAAATTACCTTTGTCGTGTGGACTAGCAAGATGTCTTCAATGTTCTCTTACGTGGTTCTTAAACTCCTGTGCACCCGTTTTCCCAGCCACTGCAGAAGTATTCTGAACAGTAGTGCTGCTGCCCTTTGAGTTTGGTTTCCACTGTGCTTCAAGATAAAGATGCATTACTTCTCTTCTTAGTGTACTTGTATATTTTATAAAACCGTAACAACTTAAAAAAAACATACCTATGATGAGATTTTCAAAAGTGCCCAGATGATGTAAGAGAACAAAGTCACTCAACCACTTTTGAAAATCCCAACCATAACCTGTTCAGTCTAAGGACCTGTATATACTGGGAATATTTATATCAATATAGCTAAATGCATGGAAAACCCCAGTCTAGATGCAGTACTCTGGTGTAAAACAGAGTTGCACCAGTGTGGTTTACTCCAGTTTGAGGTGTGTCTACACTGACAGTTTAAATTACCAGTGGAATTATATCAGTGCAAAAGCTCTAGTATAAATAGGCACCAAAGCCTGATCCTTCCAGTGGATCCTACAGGATATAGTACTTTTGTATGCTTAGTTCTGTTGAAATCAGTGGGACAATTAATAGTAAATAATATGCTTGGAAGTAAGTGGAGGGGGTGGGGATGAGGGAATTAGACCTATAATTATTTAATAATTTTTTCCTCCAGCATTGAAAGCCAAAGCCATTCCTAAACAGAAAATAAAATACCCTGACAAACTACATAAACAAATGACTGGCTTGCAAGTAAAATTATTGTTTTAAAGATGAAACCTTCATTTAGGTTTCAACAGTATATAGTAGTATTACTTTAATTCCAGACCCGCACTAGAATCCATAAATGTTTTCCATATGTTTGCAAATAAATTTCACATGTCCTTGTATATTATAAATTTTCCTCTCCAGAGATGCAATCTGAGTAAGACTAGCCATCCACTCTGTTTCCATTGGGGGAGCACTGTCTTTCCAAGGATCTGGGATTGTTCTGTTTGCCTCTGCTAATCCAGTCTGCCTTCCTCAATTAAATGTTCTCCAGTTCGGAAGTATCACTCATACTTCAGGACACCATGTATTCTGTGCAGGGCCGGCGACGGGGGGGTACAACGGGTAGAGCTGTACCGGGCCCCGGACTTCAGGGGGGCCCCCTGAAGTCCGGGGACCGGTACACAGCTCTACTCGTAGTCATCCCCCCTGGGCACCGCACCGCATTTCCCCGGCTGTGTCCGGCGCCGCGGCCGGCTGCCTCCCAAGCCCTTCAGCCGCTGCTCGTCCCGCGCCCCAGGAGCCACCCCGAGGCACCCCCAGCTGCAGCGCTTCCCCCGCCCACCCGCATCAAGAGCCGGGCCAGCCCTTGGCGGGGGGGGGGGAGGCCCCCTGGCACCACAGGATGCCGGCGGCTTCAGAGCACTGGCCGGGCGCGCCGCTCCCGAGGCACCCCCGGCTGCAGCGCTTCCCCCGCCCACCTGCAAGAGCCGGGCCAGCCCTTGGTGGGGGGGCCCCCAAACGCTCAGGGTGGGGGGGGCCCCCAAACGCTCAGGGTGGGGGGGGGCCAAAATTTCTGTCGCCCTGATTCTGTGCTTCTGCAGCCACAGAATTTACAGCTGAATCCTCCACCCCTTGCTGGAGAATTATTTTTCAAAATCTAATCTTTCTCTTTTACTAAATAAAAGAGGTTTTCTCCCATATAATTGCCAACTGAAAAACAAGATCTTAGTCCACTGGACGATGGAATGGTGTCTTCCGGAGTCTGCAGAATACACAGCAATAGCTCTGAGGAGGGAAAACAGCCCACTGAAATAAATAGTGGCTGTTAATTCTGAAACCTGTTGACAATCTTAGCAGAAACATTGGTCTGATCTGTGTATCATATGAAGCCAAATAGCCTTACTGCATGCCAGAAGTGGACCCAGTGGCAGAAAAACTCTCTAGCTTTCCCCTGGACACCTTCCTCAAGTTTGTTTTGTAAGTACAAATATCTTTCTCTCTTTTCTCCCCCCACCCACATTCAGTGATTAATATGCCAATATAAAATAGTTACTTTGGTATCAAATTCTAACAAAGGCTGCAGTACTGGCTAGTTTGATATTTAATCAAAACCTCTCCGTTTAAATGAAACGGCTGAAAAATCTCCAATCTGCTGCAGAATCTGTAATCTAGAGAGGAAGGATGATGTTTATACTTAGGGCCTTACCAAATTCATGGCTATGAAAAACGCATCACCGACCATGAAATCTGGTCTTTTGTGTGTTTTTACAGATTTCACGGGGGGAGACCAGCATTTCTCAAATTGGGGGTCCTGACCCAAAAGGAAGTTGCCCAGGTCACAAGGTTATTTTAGGGAGGTTGCTGTATTGTCACCCTTACCTCTGCGCTTCCTTCAGAGCTGGATGCCCGGAGCGTGGTAGCTGATGCCTAAGGTCTCCGCTCTACCGGCAGCGGCACAGAAATAAGGGTGGCAATACCATACCAGGCCATTCTTACTTCTACCCTGCTGCTGGCGGCAGCTCTACCTTCAGAGCTAGGCTGCTGGCCAGCAGCTGCCACTTTCCAGCTGCCCACCTCTGAAGGCAGCGCTACCACCAGCAGCTGCACAGAAGTAAGGGTAGCAATACCGCAACCCCGCTACAATTTGATTCCTCCCGCCTCCTTTTTCGGGTCAGGACCACTACAGTTACAAAGGCCATGAAATTTTAGGTTTAAACACCTGAGATCATGAAATTTACTATTTTTAAAATCCTACGATCATGAAATTGACCAAAATGGACTGTGAATTTGGCAGAGTCCTAGTTATACTGCTAGCCTAGGACTCTGGACAGCTGGGTTCAATTCCCTGCTCCCACACAGACTTCTTATGGGATTGTAGGGAAGTCTTTGTGCCTTAGTTTTCCATCTGTAAAATGGGCATCAGAGTATTCCCCTGTCGCACTTTAGATGGAATCCTTGTAGCCTGCTGCAGAATATGTTGGATCTTGCACTTCGTATACTGAACATTCGGTTGAGATTGCGCTAAAGTATCCAGAATGATCCTTTTTTTTCTCTTGCATTTGCTCAGTATGCATGTATAATCACAAATTCCCATATCCCGGGGATAAAATTGTGACGTTGTTGGGTGTTTGTCATGTGGTTTGGCTGCTGCTAACAACTGTTTAGGTCTCAGACCCGATTACCTGTCATGTCATTACAGATTATGTCAAATGTTAACACAGCAGCCTCTTTTTTAGGTGCATCTCTTACTGTGTTATAATTTAAAAAACAGATCTCATCCCACTGTCTTTCCATGAAACCTTTCCCCTACTTTCATCTCCCATGTGCGCCAAGGCACCAGCATTAAGAGTCATAAGATGTATGTAAGTTGAATATTCACTAAATCTGTTTTTTCTTGCCGTCATATCAGTTCACACTCAGTTCCTGTAAAGAACCACTGCCATTTTTTTTAATACTTAGAAACTGATTAAAGAATTTGTTACTAGACATGGGAAATTTGAAATATACTCTTTGTTTTCATACCCAAAAAAAAATGTTGTCTGTTCTGGGGGAAGGGACTCTCTGTGGACAATGCTGAAGGGTGGAGACCGGCCCTGAATGGAAGGAGTCTTCCGTCCACACCAGCTCCAGCCTTGGTTTGGACAGGAGCTTCAGCAGCAGCAGCAGGTTGTGACTTCCCTTCACAGGTCTATGGCAGTGGTCTTCAAAGTGGGGTGCGTGAGACCCCGGCTCCGATCCCGCCCGGGAGACCGCCGAACTCTACAACAGTCTATTTTTGTGCCGCCGCAGAAAGCGGAAGCTTTCTGTTCAGCAGCATTTCAGCGGACATACCCCGGGGGGCCGCGAGCGGATACCGCACTGCGGCTGAAAAACGTTGAGGACCACTGGTCTGTGGGATAGTGGCAGCAAGGCAAAGTGCTTCTTTACAGGACAGTGCAAAGGAGAAGAGGACTAGATCCGTTGCATCGCCCAGCTTGTCTCTTCTGTAGGCTGGGCAGGGTTCAGGGAAAAGCCACAGCGGTGAAATCAGGCGATGTGTTGCCTATGTTCTTCCTGCTGCTCAGCAACCAACCGTAGCTGCTGCTCCTGTTCCTGTTGCTGTTCTGTACATATGACCCTGGGCTCAGCACTCCCACCCACATCCTCTGAGGTCTGCTTTTGGGCTCGCATGCAAACCACAGCTGTTCCGTTTGGGTTGAAAATACCAGCTGAGAAAAGTGAACCTGATCCCCTCCCCAAATCCTCATTCAACAAAAAAAAACCAACCCCAACCTCTTCGCTTTATCAATAGAAGAAAAATGAAAGACTTAGAAGTAGATAAGATTTTGTGGGGTTCTTGGGTATTTTGCATGAAACAAAACTTATTATTGCGCATCAGAAACCAGCACTTGAAAGCCAAACTTGCACTGGTCAAATGTTCCTGTATCTTAGTACAACTCTCATCCTTCCTGCTTCATTGCTTCTTCCAGATCTCTGTCTTTATTTGTTCCAGCAGACTGACCGCCGAGTTTTACATCCTCATAATAAGTCTCATGTACATGTATTATCCTCAGTTGGGTGATAATTCTGTTCCTTCCATTGACACAAAGATGTCTGATGTTTTGACACTGCTTCCTGGCATTACCTCTAATGGAATCTGCCTGAATTGCATGCCCTGTGGCAAAGAGATACAAGAGAATATTGAGATGTGTGGGTGGATGAATAAGTGTTGAATATGCAGAACTTACGACTTGATTTTTCTTGTTCTCCTCTGTCTTGGGGGTTATAGTGGATTACACATTGAATAGGACCCAATAATATGGTGCATTTGCATAAAAAGCTAATCTACCGGAGTGTATTATCAACAGGAGTGTCATATGTAAGACACGGGAGATAATTGCTCTGCTCAGAGAATAGAGGAAAAGATTATTTTTTAAAGCATCATGAGCCTTCAGAAAAGAAGACTGAGAGGACCTTCTAACAGTTATCAAATATATGAAGGGCTATAATAAAGAGGCCAGTGTTCAATTGTTCTCTCTGTCCACTAAGGAAGGACTGGAAGTAATCGTTTTCGATCTGCAGCAGGGGAAATTTAGATTAGATATTAGAGAAAAATCTTTGTAAGTGTGGCTAAGTACTGGAATAGGTTACCAAGGGAGGTTATGGAATGCCTGGCACTGATGGCTTTTAAGACCACCTTAGACAAACACCTGTTAGGGATGGTTTAGATATACTGGGCCCTTCCTCGCCATGGGGGAGGTGGACTATATGACCTTCTGAGGCTCCTCCTAGCTCTACATTTGTATAATTCTTTTCTCAGATTAATTATGCTACTAACTACTCCTGGGCATCAACATGGAAACTCCACTAGTTGGAAAGATTTTTACTGTAGGAAGTCACTTCAAAAATTAAATCCCTTGCTAAGAGTGGGACCTTCTCTCATTCACATCTATGTCATGTTCAGGCGTGGTTCTGCCTTTTTCCAATATATTTTTTTAAATTTTTTTTAGTGGATAGGTTGAAAAAATCTACATTAAAATTACACTTGCTGCCAATACAAGTAAGTTATGCTTTCTGAAGCATTTGATACCGGGCTAGACGGATGATTGGTATGAGCTGAGATGGCAGTTCCTATGTTCCTAAACTGATTAAACTACAAGAATAATCATATAGCTCTGGCCAGTACAGTTTGTAAATCAGAGACAATCAGTTATAAAATCTACTGTGATGAAAGCTGAATAGATATGTAGTGCATGAAACAGATTAGTTCTAACATATTTAACTGATTCCCTCCTCCCCCCCAGTTTATTTAGATGTAGCAAGCTTAAGCCTTGGAGAAAGATGGTTGCAAGGTGGAGGTTTTTTAAAATGTGACTAAGATTTAGTTACTTTAAAAAAAAAAAACTTCTTTTTAGCAACCAAATTAATATCACTGGAGAGTGAAGCTGGATTTTGTTCCAAGAGTACAGGAAAATGGAATTGATAACACTGAAGTGTTCTGAACCACATCATCCTCAGTTGTATGAGTTTAAGGCCTTAAAACAGTAACTTCCATCCCTTTTCACCAACTCACCTGCCATTTCACTGTCTGTAAATTTCACCGCACAGTTCTGAAAATGTTTTAGGGAATGGGTGAAGTGAGATGATTCTTCAAACATCTCAAAGTGTTTGACAAAGTACTTACATACCAGTGCTTCAGTGACTTGATGTAGGCAGAATGCTCTCTGCAGTACCGTATGTTAAACATAAACTACTAAAAAAAATAAAGGGAAAGCATCATTTTTCTTCTGCATAGTAAAGTTTCAAAGCTGCATTAAATCAGTGTTCAGTTGTAAACTTGAAAGAATTTTTGCATATTTTGTTGAGTTACAAACAACCTCCATTCCCGAGGTGTTCATAACTCTGAGGTTCTGCTTTGTGTGTAAAGAGGCACAGACAGTATTTGTTTTCAACGCTGAACTTGTAAGCAAATCTGTAAATAATATCTATAATCTACACGCTCTTTCTAGTAATGGATTCTGCTAACATGCAGTTTTTTCCATAATTCATAGTAGTTTAGTTATGCTAAACTACTTTTCCTTTCCCTAAAAGAAGCAACTTCTGTTGCCTCTAGTTCCCTTCTCTAAAAACAGTTTTATAGTGCATTTCCTGGCTCTCTATCTTCCCATATCCATATGCAGTTAGGTTTGCAGTGGGACAGTGATATATCCTGTAGGAAATTGAGAAGTGATCTCTTGCAGTGATGTAAGTTTCCTTACAGTTGTATCTTGCCAAAATATGTAAGCTTTGTAATGAGATGTGCCAGTTAGGCATCATTTTATATTGTTTGCCTTTTTTTAATTAAACTGCCAGTGTGGAGATTTGGCAGTTTTTTAACGAGGAACGCCCTGCCAGTCCCATGAGCCTAGCACCTCAGGTTAACTGGCTATGGCAACACTATTTGATATGATGATGGTTTTGTGTTTTACATTTTTAATTGTTTATTATATTTAACTGTAATTGGAACCCACTGGGTTTTCTTCAGAATACCAAGAATCACCACATGTGATAAAATTAATAAAAGAACAATGCATCCTCCTTCAGATCATAAAGTACATAGTTTGGCCTGTGCTGCTGCCAGAGGTCAAAATGAATTGAACAGTCCCCAATTTCAAAGTTGTAGTCTCTCGCCTAGGTGAATAAATCTGTGTTCTGAATGAAAGTATTGTAGCAAAGTCAACTTTCATATATCAGTTGCTTGAAAGTGTCTTGGTTTCTCTAGTTTGGAAAAATAATTTGTAAGTGCCAATGTCTGTCTTGAAATGACCCTACTTAAATCTGAGATCTAGCCTGAAAACACCTTTATGTTAGTTTTAACACCTCTCTCCCTGCAAATCAGGCAGTGGGTTAGGGTATTTCCAGTTTGTCTTAGTTTTGGGGTTTTTTTTGACACAGTTGTGGTTTTCACAACCTTGCACTCATCCCCTGACAATTGAAAAGGGCATGCACTCACACAGTCCAGCTTCACACTTGATTTGTCACAAGGTGAGCCTGAATGATATTTGTGGGAATTTGATTTTGAAAACTGCAGTAGCTGAAACCTTATGAAGATGTACAAACTCTGATGCCCTAAGCCTCCAGTTACACTGATAGGCAAGTTCTGAGGTGGGTGGAAACATGGTTGGAGAAGGGGGCAACTTAGCGGCCTCCAACCACACTCAGTTCATTTTGTGCTGCATAAGCACTACCGGCGAACTTGGCAGACTGGAGAATCCGACTTTGTAACTCTATCCAATCTGTCTCTGCTATTTAAAATTATTCGGGGGACCTGTGCACTCTATAGACAGAAAGAGTATAGTTAAGGGTGGCAGTCCAAATCTCACTGTCCTTGCTGGTTTGTTTAAATAATGGTGGGTCTGATTTTAAGCATGGGGTTTTGGGAGCGGAGAAGAGGAGGTTGTGTGGAAGCTTTCTATTTTTATAGCAGGTGTGAGAGAATGAGGCGGACGTCGTGTATCTGCTTGGAAGATTACATCATGTCTAACAGCACGCTGAGTTTTCGATTTAGCCTTTCAGTTTGTCTGAGATCTTTAAAAAGGTGTATTTTTAAGACGTGTTAGCTCACACATTTTAACACTGTTGTAAGCAGTTTTAACGTGTGCTACTTGGTCAAGGGGAACCCTAGGTGCCCCTTGGGGTTCACCTCAACCAACTGACAGGCATACAATGTGTCCTGGATACTCGAGCACACTGGTGCCCAAACTTTTCCTGCCACACCCTCCCTTACCAGTAATGGAATCTTTCCACACTCCCCGTCCGTTACTGGATCAGCAGAGGAGCTTGGGCTGATGGAAGAGCTGGAGGCAAAACTGGGGATGGGGGAGGAACTTGGGGCTAAAGGCGGAGCTGGACTGGGGGCAGAGAGGGAAAGAGGGCAGAGCTGGGGGAAAAGCCGGGTGCAGAGTGGAGCTGTGGCTGGGACCGGAACTGGACTGGGCATGGGGCAGACTAGAGGGCAGGGCAGAGTGAAGCTGGGTGGCACTCGCTCTTTGCCCCCATTGGGGGCTGACCCAGGCTCTGCCGTGCACCCCCACTCAAACGTCCCTCTCCGCACCCCTTGGGGATGCACCCCACAGTTTGGGGGCCATTGCTGTAGTGTATTAAAACATGCTGGCCAACACATTTCTGAAATATATCTTTTTATCCTAATTTAGACACGCCCTTTGTGTGGTGTTGCTAAAATTTACATGGGTCATGGCTGGTTAAAGTAATAAATCCCATTGCTTTATTTTGTTTGGTTGGGAGGAGGGTATGGGGGAGAAGATCATTTATATATCATTTAAATCATCTAGAATAGGTTACCTAGGGAGGCTATGGAAACTCCATCACTGGAGGTTTTTAAGAACAGGTTAAACTAACCTCAGGGATGGACTAGATATCCTCTTGGTATCCCTTCGGGAAATTCTGTATATTTGTGTGAGCCATGGCTCAGCAACTGGTCAGCAATGATAGCCTTTTGCTCCTCCTTAAAATCTGCTTAAGTTACCCAGAAGAGTCTACATGATAGGTATGTAACCTGAAAAAAAAATATTGGGTGAGTGAGAATACAGTAACATAGCCAGACTGCTGGCAGTAACAGGAACTATAATAGTTCTGCATGTAAGATAGGGTTTATCTGATTCTGCCCTCCAGTTAGGATTCTTTTTAATCTATGGGCACAGCTCTTTACACGAATATCTAAACTGTAAAACACATACAAATGCTTTGTTTTGTTTTGTCTTTTGGCTCTCAAGATACTTGAAAATGTCACTAAGTCGGAAGGGCTGAAAACTTCTGTTATGGATTACATATAGCTAAGGAAGTTGTGCTCAATAAGAAGATAGATTGGTAAATGGTGGTCCATTCTTCTGATATGTTAAAACAGATGTCATTGGTTTCCTTGGCTCTGGGGCGCATATTTTAGAATTAAGAGGGTTAGCAATCAGCGCAGAGGAGCAGTCAGAAATTTCTGTTTCTTGCTCGTCATTCAGTTCTGCCTTCTGCTCTTGAAGGTGACACACTGAGCAGGCCAAACTTAGCATGTAAACATGGTTTGAAAGAGAGGCAGCCTTGGCAGCCTGACAAGGAGATGATTGACAACTTCCTGTTACCACAGTAAAAAGGATTAGGGAATTGCCTTTCAGTGTATAACACAACAATGTTAGCAAAGCCTGAGGAGACTGCTGGAGGGAAGTGGAATCTGGAATTAGTGGATGAAGCTATGCCTGGCCGTGGCATCCTGGCCTCTGTAATTTAAAGTGGGGGGAGGGGAATTTGCCTCCTGGTGCTAGCTTGGACCATCTGTCTTAGTGATGACAGGAAGAGGGTTGATTCAGAGCCACCGGGCAAATGACTATCTAACTAACCATCACTCTTCAGGAGAGAGGCTATAATTTCCACATGCTATTTAAACATAGACAAATCTGGTTTGATTCCCATTGTCTCTTGTAACTTGAAGAAAACATGCAGAGACTTTAGTCTACTTGGAAATGCACACATGAGACTTGTTAAACCAACCATAATTTGGTTTTATTCTCTTAAATATTGCAGACAGTTCACAAAGGAGAACGAAAATCTCTTTGCGACATTTTAATAAAACTAAAACAGTGAATGTGTTTTGATGAGTCATAAACCAAACAAAAACTTTTTTAAAAACCTAGAGCGATTTCTTTTAGTGGCAAACACTTCCATTCAATCCTCTTCTTCTTTTAGTGTAGGTCACTATGGAAGTGGAAGAGAGTTACTGTAATATTTCATGGTAATCAACTTTTTCTATATACACGTGCTGCTAATAGATGGAGAAGAATACGTGTCATTGGATATCTGAGGGGGGGGGGTTGAAAATTTAACTCTGCATAGTGTAGAAATCCATTGTGCATCCCTCCTCCCTTATCTATCTGATTCATGAAATTAGTCAACGGCCTGATTTCCCTGCATCTTGTAAATGTTTTATGAAAATCAAATCAGAAGTGATTATAAGTAGGTAGTTACTTCCTCCTCTTCTGCTTATTTCTGCAAAAGATAAGTTAGTAATAAATAAATACTACTGCCTTTTTAAACAAAGCTTGACATATTTGCAAGGCATGCAGTGAGAGTATTTAAAAAGCTTGCATCAGCTGTTGAGTTCTATTTTGGTGATGGATTCCTGCTAAAATAATGTGGATAGTTATAATTAAATAAATGACCCCCCTTATTGACTTAAAGTATCAGTTCTGTCTGCTGAACTGTGTGCAGCTGAATCCATGGGGATTTTTAAGTTACAAAGAGCAAACCCTTTAACGTGGGGGTGGATGAACAATATTTTTGCTCAGCTAACTTAGTTTTGTTGAGGTTTTTTAATTCCAGTTTTTCTTGGAATGGCAGTCTCCACCAAATAGCCAGTTTTGTAGAATTCATCTCTTGTGTTATATGCTCCTACCAGCAGATAGACACAGAACAAAGTTACTCATTCTCTGTGCATTTGTGCGTGCCCACAAATGCTCTTTTCCCAATTAGTTCCTCTTGCCTTGGTAGTGTTTATAGAGATTTCTGAAAGATACGCCTGTAAGTAACATTGGGTGTTTAATCACCTGACTAGACCTGGCCTACCATCAGTTCTCAAAGAGATGTCTTTGCTAATCTTGAAGCAGATCTCTGTAAATGAGAGCCTGCAGACTCAGCACTTCATTCTACAGACTGTCATAAACTGTCACCAGAATGCTCTTTCGAGGCCTGAAAAAATTAATTACTGAAGATACTTTTTTTTTTAAAATGGAGATATATACCTATCTCCTAGAGCTGGAAAGACCTTGAAAGGTCATCAAGTCCAGTCCCCTGCCTACACTAGCAGGACCAAATACAGATTTTTTGCCCCAGATCCCCACATGGCCTCCTCAGGGATTGAACTCTCAACAGTTTAGCAGGCCAATGCTCAAACCACTGAGCTATCCCTCTTCCCGCTTGTGCACTTACTAGTATGCTAACGATGCGTGTGGCAGCGCTACAAAGCTTGCTACCATGCACTAAGTACCCTCTCCTCACAAGGGCAGGCTCTCCATCTTTGCACAGAGGAGTGAGTTAAACAACCACCAAAGATTTTATAGAGGAAAGGGGTGTGATTTTTAAGGTCCAATGTCCACGTTCCCAATGAAATTATCTAGTTAAACTCACTATTGAGAAATTTATTAAGGCAGAGGCAAACCACAAAGAGAGAGAAACAGGAGATGCCCAAATAAAAAGAATCTCCGGAGTCTCATAAACAGAATTTGTAGATTAAAAGAACATTCTTTTCTGTCTAGGTTGTACCTCACTCATCACGGTAACATGTGATAGCTTTAGACACTTCTGTCAGCATACCTCTGAATAACATATGAAATAATATAACTTTTTTTCACTGCTCCTTTTATATCAACATCTTGAAAGTTAGAAAGTGAGACCTTTCCTTACCAAATGTGTCCAGGATATGAGAACATTCAACATAAAGGATGATTGTAGATAGTATTAGAATGGTGGCTTTAACCCCCAAATTTCTTACTTTAAAATTTGTTGATATTAAAATTGTTTTTTTCTGTTGCGAAAACTCTATTGTCTTCTGCTTTTGAGAGCTATGTGACATATTGTATCACTGACAATTAGTCAAGAGTATTTAAAGAACACAGAAAAAATTCAGCGCTTTTAACCTATGCACATTTGACACTATGTACCATTCTAATTAAACTGCTAATGTGACTGATTTTCATATATATTATCCCTTCTACCACGCTGGTAGTGTGAAGGAACCTTAATCAAACCTGTGCAACATAAGAGAGAACTTTGATATGCCTGAAACAGACTAAGATGCATTTTAGTCAGAAGATTTTGTGTACAGACTCCATGTAAACGTTGCATTAAGTTGTGCTGATTTAACACAGTCATGTTTTTGCCACTATATGTTACCGCTCCAACAAACAGAAAGGTAATATTAAAAGTAACTTGCAAAACTTTTATTTTGCTATTTGTATAAATAGTGACTAGGAAACTGCCCAGTCATTTAAAAATTTGTAGTCCTACTCCTGTTATAGAAAATCTTAACCCATGCTAACTGTAACCACAGTTATCTGTGTACACTCAAATCTTCTCTGAACTCCATGGAAGGATAATCTCATGTGTCTGGTTTCTGTATATGACTGCAGTTGTGTAGTGATATTTTTTAAATTTACAACCTTTTTCTTAAATCTGTCCTTATGCAACATCATTTTCAGGGTTATACAATAACCACTTACCTTTCACGTTCTTGGCAAAAATGTGTTCTTTGACTAGTTTTACTTTTTTGTCACTTAAATTTGCCTGTGTTCCTAAGAAATCGTTTTACATTTTTGGAGGGGAGAATATTCTCTCACCTTACAGCCCAAACTCTCAAGGGGTTTTCAACCTGGGCTTTTTACAAACACAAAAAATACAATGTTAGATGTGACTCAAATCTGATCCAGCAAAATATTTGTTGGTAAGGGTTATTTCTGTAAAACCTCATTGATGAGGGAGGTACTGGTGTGTTGTGTTATGCAAGAAGCAAGTACAGTGAAACCTCGATATAACGGACTAATTCGGGCGAGGGGGTGTCCGTTAAAGCCGAAAGTCCGTTATTTAATAATTTTTTTAAATTATTAAATAACGGACTTTCGGCTGACAATGGACACTCCCTCGCCCGAATTAGTCCATTATATGGAATTTTACGGCCGGGAGCCGTCAACCCGCCCGCCCGGGTCCCGGCTGCTGGGACCCAGGCAGGAGCCCTCAGCCCGCCCGTGGGCGGGAACCGTCAGCGAGCTCTCCCGCTGCCGGGACCTGGGCAGAAGCCGGCAGCCAGCCCGCCCGCCGGGAGCCGGCAGCCCGCCCGCCCGCTGCCGGGAGCCGGGAGCTCGCCCGCCCGCAGGCGCTGTCAAACCGCCCGCCTGGCTCCCCGCTGTGGGGACCCGGGCGGGAGCTGTCAACTCGCCCGCCCGGATCCCCGCTGCTGGGACCCGGGCGGCAGCCAGCAGCCGGGACCCCGGCGGGCTGGCAGCGGGGAGCCGGCAGGCAGCCCGCCCGCTGCCTGGACCCCGGCGGCAGCCGGGAGCCAGCAGCCAGCCCCCGATTTAACGGATTTTGGATGCATCGGACTTGCTCCTAAATTTTGTCCGTTGCATCCGAAGTCCGTTAAATCGGGGTTTTACTGTATTTTCTTCTCCCCTCACTTCTGCCAAAATCAAAAGTGCAAAGGCTCTTGTCTTTTCCCAAGAGCATCATCCCAAATTGGGGACTTGCTTTTAGAAGATTTAACTGAAGGAATCTTGGAAGAATGGCATCTCGTGATTTTATTGGAAAGATGGTTGCATCCTGACTGTGCCATTGATCTCGTGCACAAACTACATGCATTAAAATAGTGTAAACCAGAGGGATTGTCTGCAGAGAAATTGCAGACAAAACTTAACCCAGTAGTTGTCTGATCATTTATCTTATGTGCCCAGGTATTATGGTTTTTCTTCCATGGGGCTGCTGTTTCAATTTTTTTTCCCCCAATGATCCAACTGGATAAGGAGAGTCATAGAAGAAGAAATCTCTTGTGCTACTCCCCTAAAATTAGTGCATTTGACTATAGTAAATACACAAAGGGGTAGATTCCACATAAGAGATCCTCACAGATATGTAGGCGGTTGGAGGAAGCTGTCAATCAAGAGAGCTTGGCATCTTCTGACCTGTTAGGTCTTTGTCCCCTCCTGGGCAGCCCTACTGCTTAAACAGCCTGCCTTTCCCATGGAGAGCAGGGTACATTGTCCTAATGCAGGGGTCTCCAAACTACGGCCCGCGGGCCGGATGCGGCCCGCGAGGCCCTCTCATCCGGCCCGCGGAGATCTTTTTGGCTATTTAGGGAATTTTTGGCTCTCTCGCTGGGACGGCTCCTCGCTGGGGCCTGGAAGCGCCGCGCGGGCTGCCAGCCGCGGGGCCGGGACGCGCCGCGTGCTCGGCTGCCGCCGCGGGGCCGGGACCCGCCGCGTGCTCGGCTGCCGCCGCGGGGCCGGGACCCGCCGCGTGCTCGGCTGCCGCCCCGGGGCCGGGACCCGCCGCGTGCTCGGCTGCCGCCCCGGGGCCGGGACCCGCCGCGTGCTCGGCTGCCGCCCCGGGGCCGGGACCCGCCGCGTGCTCGGCTGCCGCCCCGGGGCCGGGACCCGCCGCGTGCTCGGCTGCCGCCCCGGGGCCGGGACCCGCCGCGTGCTCGGCTGCCGCCGCCGGCCAGGGACGGCTCAGAGCTGGGGCCGGGACGCGCCGCACCGCCACCCAGTTACAGGGGGCGAAACAAGGAGCCACCCACTGCCAGGCGGCGAACCGGTATGTGGGGAGAGACCGGGTTGAGCGGGTCAGTTGGGGGGTGGGTGGGAGGGAAGGAGGTTTTGGGGGGAGAGACCTGGCTGGGTGGGTCATTTGGGGGGGGGTTGGAGGAAAGGAGGTTTTGGGGTGAGAGACCTGGCTGGGTGGGTCAGTTGGGGGGGGGTTGGAGGAAAGGAGGTTTTGGGGTGAGAGACCGGGCTGGGTGGGTCAGTTGGGGGGTGGGTGGGAGGGAAGGAGGTTTTGGGGTGAGAGACCTGGCTGGGTGGGTCATTTGGGGGGGGGGTTGGAGGAAAGGAGGTTTTGGGGTGAGAGACCGGGCTGGGTGGGTCAGTTGGGGGGTGGGTGGGAGGAAAGGAGGTTTTGGGATGAGAGACCTGGCTGGGTGGGTCATTTTGGGGGGGGGGGTTGGAGGAAAGGAGGTTTTGGGGTGAGAGACCTGGCTGGGTGGGTCAGTTGGGGGTTGGAGGAAAGGAGGTTTGGGGGTGAGAGACCGGGCTGGGTGGGTCAGTTGGGGGTTGGAGGAAAGGAGGTTTGGGGGGGAGAGACCTGGCTGGGTGGGTCAGTTGGGGGTTGGAGGAAAGGAGGTTTGGGGGTGAGAGACCGGGCTGGGTGGGTCAGTTGGGGGTTGGAGGAAAGGAGGTTTGGGGGTGAGAGACCGGGCTGGGTGGGTCATTTGGGGGGGGGGGTTGGAGGAAAGGAGGTTTGGGGGGGAGAGACCTGGCTGGGTGGGTCATTGGGGGGGGGGTTGGAGGAAAGGAGGTTTTGGGGGGAGAGACCTGGCTGGGTGGGTCATTTTGGGGGGGGGGGGGGGTTGGAGGAAAGGAGGTTTTGGGGTGAGAGACCTGGCTGGGTGGGTCAGTTGGGGGTTGGAGGAAAGGAGGTTTGGGGGTGAGAGACCGGGCTGGGTGGGTCATTTGGGGGTTGGAGGAAAGGAGGTTTTGGGGGGAGAGACCTGGCTGGGTGGGTCATTTGGGGGTTGGAGGAAAGGAGGTTTTGGGGGGAGAGACCTGGCTGGGTGGGTCAGTTGGGGGTTGGAGGAAAGGAGGTTTGGGGGGGGAGAGACCTGGCTGGGTGGGTCAGTTGGGGGTTGGAGGAAAGGAGGTTTGGGGGGGGAGAGACCTGGCTGGGTGGGTCAGTTGGGGGGTTGATGTGTAGTGTTCATGTGTAGTGAACAGGTGTTCATGTGTAGTGTTCATGTGTAGTGAACAGGTGTTCATGTGTAGTGTTCATGTGTAGTGAACAGGTGTTCATGTGTAGTGTTCATGTGTAGTGAACAGGTGTTCATGTGTAGTGTTCATGTGTAGTGAATAGGTGTTCATGTGTAGTGTTCATGTGTAGTGTTCATGTGTAGTGTTCATGTGTAGTGAACAGGTGTTCATGTGTAGTGAACAGGTGTTCATGTGTAGTGAACAGGTGTTCACGTGTAGTGTTCATGTGTTCATGTGTAGTGTTCGTGTAGTGTTCATGTGTTCATGTGTAGTGTTCATGTGTAGTGTTCATGTGTAGTGCACAGGTGTTCATGTGTAGTGTTCATGTGTAGTGCACAGGTGTTCATGTGTAGTGTATCAATGTGTTATTAAATAACTGAATAAAATAATATTAAATAAATAATTAAAAACAACATCCATGTTTTGATTCTTTTTTATTTGGACCTCGAGTGCGTTGTCGGCCCCCGAACTGCTATTTGATAATTAATGCGGCCCTCGGGCTGAAAAGTTTGGAGACCCCTGTCCTAATGATTGATCACCCATTATTGCTCCTGTTTGGGAATGAAGACCAATTGGCTATGCAACTCTCCTTCTTCACCCTGCTGTACACCCATCTCTGTGTATGTTATCCTGCAGTGATAGTCTTTTCTGACACTTTAAGGCACCTGCATCAATACGAGTTCAAAACTATAACTCCCTTGACCAAAGAGTGGGCGTGGGGGGCAGAGAGAGAAAAGACTCACTTTCCTTAGCCCCGTCTCTGTGTGTCTGTCACAGTCAGAGTCTGTGTGTGTGTGTGTGTGTGTCTGTCTCTGTCTCTCTCTCTCTCTCTCTCTCTCTCTCTCACACACACACACACACACACACACACACACACACACACACACACACACACACACACACACACACACACACACAATGGAGCCTTGGAAAGTGGCTCCTCCCCTAAACACCACTGCTGCTGGTTAGAGGAGAAGCCGCCCCACTTCCCTCCTCCCCTCTCCCCCCCCAATCCCTGTGGATACTTGGAGGTTGGTGGGAAAGGGAATAACTTGTTTATGACAAGGAATGATTCGCTTTGCTCATCCTTCCCAACTTGAAAAGGGAGGCTGGGGAAACATGTCTCAATGCATCTTCCTGCTGTCTGAGAATTGTGGTGGCTGGTGGGGCTCTGGGACACCCCAGTGACGAGAAGGGGATGTGAGAGCGTGGTTCTATCTCCACCCACGTTTTCACCCAAACATGGTTGATTCAGCAGATGGGATTACGTAGCACAGGGAAGTGAGCAAAGCAATGTGAAGAAACACACAATTGGTCAGCTAGTGATGTTATGCTTTTTTTTTGTTTTCTTTTTAAAGACCAAGCTAATGTAATATAGATTCAGATTATGTTTCGGCTATCATTCTTGTATCTCCTGACTAACTTTAAAAACATGATTCCTTTTATTTTGTGCAATCATAAAATCTAGAAAGGCTTATTGATTCTTGAATGATGCTTTCTTGACAGTACACTTTTTGTAGTGCCCTATTCAGTCGGCTTTTCTGAATCCCAAGTGATAAGGCTTTCATTATTTCCCTTGACCAACTGACTTCTGACACTGCCTCATATTGCATTGCTTCATATTTTCAGCATGAATCTTTCACATTTCTTTATATATTCATCCTCTATATTGCATAACAAATGGCGAAACTATTCTGAGAAGCCAGCAGAGGCAAAGTGACCAGTCCAGTTTTGTTGCTGTGTAGGGGAGTAGTCTTTTCACATTTTGTTCATGATGGGTACTTATCTCAGGATATTACTCAGACACCTGATTAGCCATTCTTGAGCAACAAACCCATTTAGTGGGAAATGAACTGTAGTAAATGATTAACACACTACTGTTCGCTAATGACATATATTGACTAGGCTTTTAACATTGTAAATGACTGAGTCATTTTAAAAAGGAATGTCTCAAATCCTGAGAAGGAAATGTAAGTTAAGCATTTTTTTTTAACGTAAACCTACAGCAGTGTTATAATACAGATCTTTTCACACAGAAACTGGATAATTTTTATTCTCTTTCCCAACAACCATAT
The DNA here is from genome assembly GCA_032164245.1 of Sternotherus odoratus. Lineage (NCBI taxonomy): Eukaryota > Metazoa > Chordata > Testudines > Kinosternidae > Sternotherus > Sternotherus odoratus. The sequence goes on from JAVMKO010000003.1 coordinate 157,342,092, forward strand.
CTGACACATTATACACACACTCCTTTTATAAATGTGTGAAATTCACATTTTCACATACCCCAGTATTTAATAATTGTGCTTGGTGACTTCAGTGTCCATGTGGATAATAAGCCGGACACAGCCCAGGATTTCCTGGTTACCAATGAGTGCCATGGGGTTAGCAGTTCAACTTCTTCAGTGATCCTAGTGTTTGAGATGCATGGAGGTCGGGGAGTACTGATCTGCATACCCGTTTTGTGGACAGTGTGTTGCCTCCTTCCGTTTCAGGTTTGGCGGTCTGCCTTCAAGAGCTAATGGAACTGAACTGGTTCTAGATGGCTCTGAGGAAAAATATTGTTCCTCCTACAGACATCTCTAGCAATGGTTTGGAATGGTGTAGCACACATTTCTGCCACTTTCAGTGAAATGGCCCCAGAGGCACACATGTCTCTAAACACATCCCCAAGAAGCCTACTGCTGGCATGCAGTGACTGAAGTGAGAGGAGGGAAGACTGGCAACAGAAATCCCAGTTCATACATCAGTTGCAGCATAAAATTGCTTTTTAAAATCATATGCCGTGGCATATGGGAGGCAAAAAAAGGGTGATGGGTTGTATACTAATTAACGACTTCATACTCCTGTTGGCCGTGGATTGTTATCCTGCAGGGTTTGTTCTCCGACACTTCAAGCCACCTGCATCTATACAACTCCAGGCTCATGCAACAGCACAGCATTTCTCATTGGTATCTAGGCAATGTTTGTGACTTCTCTTGCCATCCATTCCTTCCATTCTCCCGATGCTTCTTGGCAGGGATGCCAACAGGTGCAATGAGGTGTACTGGCACTTCTGCCAGGTTCAGTGCTGATACAATGAAGGATTTCATGGAAGTGGGAGAGAACTTGTTAAATAAATCGCTCTCTGGATTATATATGGTACAGGTGAAAAGTTGGACCAGTTTCTGAAACAGGTTCAGTGGATGGCCTGAATCGATATGGTGGGCATATTGTTTGCTTATCAGATTCAGAATTCTCAATCAAGATTGCACATTAAATTATTTCTTATATTCCAAGACCCCTTGGAATTTGACTTGTGGGAGAAATAATCTTAATATGAGACTGCAGGTTTTGTGATACATCATGTACTGCCATCTAGATCTATCATCCATTTGTTGGGATACTCATTGCAACGTAGTGATGTAGTAGTATCAGACTCAAAAAAACTTCCGGACTCTAGGCAAGATCTGGGCTAGAAGGACACTGGATTTTGAAAATTAAAGAATATCCTTTGAATTTTGAGATTGGTGAGAACTTTAAAAAAAAAAAAGCTTAAAAAGTTGATTGTTTTATGTAAATAGTTTGTGACCCATTAGAGTTAGGCAAATGTTAACAGGACTGCAAAGAAGGTTCCACTTGATTTTTTTTAAAACCTGCAAAAGACCATTATTAAATCTTCTGCAGCCTGACTATCTTGTCTGGGTGCATAAATCGGGTAGTCGCACCTGGCATTGTCTGAATGTATCCTATTTAAATTCCTTTAAATGATGCAATCAACTAATTTTTGAGGAGGAGTAATAGCATGAACATCTTGCTTTCTAATATACATTACAACAAATAACATACCAGGCAAATAAAAATTGTGTTCTCTCACCAAGCACTTGTAGGCTATGGCATATTGTATTGTCTATCTGTGGTAGCAACTTTTATGACTTACATATAGATCCATCTGCTTTTTTCTAGAATTTAGGAGCAGATTACATGTATAATGGTCTCTGCTTTTGTGTATTGCCAATATTGCAGAAGTCTGAGTGGCGGCATGTATCTCAAAACTATATGCAGTAATATATGGATGTATAAATTAATGATCTTTTCCTTCTCTTTTAAAATAGAATGCTACAGACAGCTCATCAAATTCTTCTCAAAAAAGGGAACAGCCCCTGCGGATACTAGCTTCTCCCACGTCCTGCGAACATCGCAGAATTTGCACTCATGGTCACGTTCATGACCAGTACAGCTCTGACCACTACCAACTAGAACAAGTGAGCTTCTTATCAATTGCTGCTTGCTTAAAGGGATACTGTGAGGAAGTTCAAGCATCAAGTTCTTAAATAGTCTAATGTTAAGAGACTTATGAATTTTGTTTTTAAAAGTTTTCAGTGAAAAGGAGGTGGTTGTTTTTTTAAAAAAATGGAATTTGAACATTCATCTGTGCTGTCTGAAACATTCAACTGCAACATTGAGCCGGCATGTGGATTCTTAACCTGGGGCTCTGTCCCTGTGGTGGTTACACATATTGGCGGGGGGGGGGCGGGGGGGGGGGGAGGGGCAGCAACAGGGGGCATAGCGAACAGCCATGTCTAGATGGGATGCAGGTTCTGAAGCTATTTTCTGTTGCAAAGTAGCATCACAAAGGTTGTTACCACCATGTTAGTGGGGCACAGTACAAAGTGAAAGTGATTTATCTGTGTTTGTTAATCAAAGCTTTGTAGCATACAAAAAAGAAAAAAGTTAATTTTATCATTTTAATCTGTATGATCAAGAGAAATAAAAAAAAAAGACTGATTAAAATGTATTTCCCAAATGAAGTACAAGTGCCTAGTAGCACTTGATCAAAAATGTCAAAAGCTTCTGCCGGTTGTTGATAGAAAAATAAACTGTTTGCCTTTTCTCCAGCAGTCAATACAAAGATCCTATCGACACGTCAGCTTTCCAGACGATGATGAGGAGATTGTGCGCATTAACCCCCGGGAAAAGATTTGGATGACCGGTTATGAGGACTACCGCCATGCCCCGTCGCGAGGGAAGTACATCGACGCCGACGATGTGGACTCGTACGTACGTTTTGCCAAAAGCGATGCCTCAAAACACGATTACAATTATCCTTACGTAGACAGCTCAGACTTTGACCTGGGCGAAGATCTAAAAAGTGCTGTGATAAAGACTCAGCCCGTCAAGTTCAAACCAAGACGGAAGGAAGATGGAGAGAGATCGCGGTGCGTGTATTGCAGGGACATATTCAATCATGAGGAAAACAGGCGGGGTCAGTGTCAGGATGCACCAGACCGCGTCAGAAGTTGCATCCGTCGAGTCAGCTGTATGTGGTGTGCGGACAGTATGCTCTATCACTGTATGTCTGATCCAGAAGGAGACTATACAGACCCTTGTTCATGTGACACCAGTGATGAAAAGTTTTGCCTCCGGTGGATGGCCCTTATCGCCTTGTCTTTCTTTGCCCCGTGTATGTGTTGTTACTTGCCCCTTCGGGCTTGTTACCACTGTGGGGTGATGTGCAGGTGCTGTGGTGGGAAACACAAAGCAGCTGGATGACTACACACAAGTTTAAATTGTGTTTATGCTTTCCCTGTAGTGAAGGAACACGTTGGTTTGGAGCATTCAAATCCTTTCTATTGTGAGGCAGTCTGTGCGCCCAACAGAGTCCAGAAAGCACTTGGATCGTTTGTTTGGTTTTTCAGGGGCCATTCTGCATTGATTTGCTCTTCAAGTGTTCTAACAAACTAACCTACAGCATAGACTTTTGTATTATTATTAATCTGTAATCAAACAGAATGTCGTGTACATGTTTATATTTTTTCAGTTAAAAGGACTCTAAGATATGACTTGTGGATGGTGGTGGATTTTAGAACTTCTCTAATATGGATCAGTCTTGCCATAGCTTGCCTTGAGCAGTACCATCTCCCCCTAGCAAGCAATGGCAGTTTGAGAAATGTAGTGTAATGGAATTAAATCCCACCCAGAAAGTATTTTTACCTGCGATCAGGTATGTATAGAAGGTGTTCTAGTAACAAACTTGTACCACAACACAGTATTGCTGTCACTGTTTGTCTTTTAAAGCCAAAATATTCATGTAAGCTGTATTCTTGTTAGAGTCCATAACCATTTCTTTTGTAAAACATCTTAAATTATTTCTGTGATGTTAAATTTCAAATATTAAGTGAATATGGGAAATGAGCCTTATCATCATTAACTTTTGAGAATCCTTTAGTCCTCCAAACCACATTCATTTCAGACCAATACTTGAAAGGGAAATTTAAATTTAGGCTTTTTCTTAAATAATTTTGAAATAAAACTTTAGTTTTGGAATTCTACATAATCGATAGGAACTTTTCATTACCCTGCTATGTCTTTATTTGAGAATAAAACACTAATATTTCAGCCGAATAAAAATCTTCTCATTGTTATGTAAAGAATTAACAACAAGATAGCCAGTGAAATCACTAAAGTAGTAGCATAATACATTGGGATTTTGAGAAACATTGAACAAGTGGTGGATTATGCAGAAAAAAATTAAATGTTGTCCTATAGAATAAATATATGTGCATGAGAATTTTACAGTCACAATGAGAGTAACTCAGAATATGCATTTAAAATAAAAAGCCTACATGTAACTACCACTCCTGTTTCCTGACTAAGGACCTAACCCTGCAAATGCTTATACCTGTGCTCCTTTTCTACATGTGAGTAGTCCCACTGACTTTAAAAGCACTTACTCACATGTGTAGAGTTCATCATATGAGTAAGTGTTTGTGCGATTGGGGCCCAACTGTCTCCTACTCCCAGCTCACCACCCAGATACTGAACATGGATCCAGAGAGTTGTGTTACACATACAGCAAGATGAGAATACTTAATTAAAAAAAAAATGTTACTGTCATGTCTTGTGTACAAGACTTGTAATTAGCTGGGAAAAGAGTATTTTTCTAATATATTACAAGGAATAGCCAAATAATTTTTATTAAAAAATAAAGAAGATTTAGCTCAGTTAGCTATAACTAGCATAGTACAATCTGAATATTTTGAGGCAGCTAGGGATTGGCTTCTCAAAACTGGCACTGCTGTTCCTGCCATAATTTTTTTCTGCAGTACATTGCCAGTGGGTGCATGCCCCTTCCCTCCCTCTTCTTGCACATTGACATCAGTCTTAAAGGAAAGGAACTTTTCATTTTTGCCAAGTAGATTTAAGAAACGCTTGCCATTCTTTCGAGTTGGAATGTTCCAACAGTTCCTCTGAGAGTTAATCACAGCTTTTTGTAAACCATCCGTTAATTATGCAACGTGCTTATAGACTGTAGAGTTTGGTAAACTTCATTTGCAGCAGTTGCTGGGTTTAGGTTAAAAAAAAATGAATGATGATAGAAAGGGATGGATTTTTGCTCTTGGCGTAATGTGTCTGAGTTCACTGATTGAAATATAAATATTTCGTGCCTGATCGCAAATGACAAATCTCTCAATGGTGTCTAGTAAACATCAAGCCAGCCTCATATAAACAAACATCTGTAAGGTCTTGCCTCTACAAAGCACAACACTACGAAGAGATCTTACAGTTTTTTGTCAAGTCTCTGAAGTGCCCCTATTTATTTAACTAAATCAGACATACTCCAAGCCTTTCTGTATGTCTTCTTTTTTAAAATCCCTCTTCCTTCCCCCTTTCTTTTTGTAATACTTGCTACCCATTTTCTTTGGATTGTGAAGGAAGTGGTGTAAGGGCACAATGGTAGAAAATGGAGGCGTTCTTTGTAAATACTTCTCATTGGTCTCCACACTGCAGCTGAACAGTGTGTAGTGTTTTCCCAGTCAGCTTTGCAATACTGACATCAATCATTTGAGAGACATTCTCCAGATTTTATTTTTGTATCTGTGGTAACAAAACATTAACCCATTTTTTTTTTCAGTTGTGAAAAGGTTTTTTTTCAAGCTATTGCTCACATTAACAAATGAAAGTGCCTGAAGCCTACATCCATAATGTATCTGTATACTAAAAGTTAAAACCCTGTTGTATTGATTTTTTATAAGCCTTTTTACCTCTGTGTAAAAAATATATATACAAGTGTATGATGTACATTTTAGTTAACTTCTTTTTTTATTGTTTCTAATATGTATGATCAGCGTAGTCCATGTAAATATAAATACATCGTATCAAAATGCTGCTGCTTACGTTATTTGCAAATCTGGAAATGAGACCGGGACAGCATTGTTACAAATAGAGGTGACACAAAAGAGAAAACTGATCATGGGAGGGGAGGAGATGAAGAATTTATTTTTTTTAAGCCAGGTGAACACACAATGTCAATTCCTCCAGTTAGTTTGGGATTTTGATTGCATTCAACATTGGCCTAAATCTGCATCCAGTGCAGTAAATAGGATTTTTTTCCTCTTGGGCACCTGATGCTCCATTATAACTGAGTTCCTCATTTTCCAAGTACAGTAGACTCTCGATTATCCAAGATGATAGGGAAAAAGACAATTCTGGTTAATAAAATCCTGGATAATCACCATCCATAGGAAATATTGGGGGGGGGGTTTGATTCACCAGCCATCCTGCACCGGGGGGAGGGGGTGTTGGTTCACTGGCTGCTCTGTGCCCTGGTGGGGTTTTTGTGTGTGTGCGCTTGGGGCGGCAGCAAAGCCAGAGCCGGCCCTGCGAGTTGCGTGTATTTATTTTGACATCCTGGTTAATCCACATCCTGATTAATCCAATCCTGGATAATCGAGAGTCTACTGTATAGAGTTTCCTCTCCCTCTAGTCTAGAGTGACAATGTACTGCCAGTAGGTGGAGCAGTTCAGAGATTTGGTTGTCTTCCAGTGTCTCAGCTCCACTCAAAGGGCTGGTCTTCACTGGGGTGGGAGGATCGACTGAAGATACGCAACTTCAGCTACGTGAATAACGTAGCTGAAGTCGGCGTATCTTCAGCCGACTTACCTGCTGTCCTCATGGTGGCGGCAGTTGGCGGCGCACTCCCCCGTCGACTCCAGCTTGCGACAAGCTGGAGTTAGAGGAGTTGATGGGGGCGCCATAGGCAATCGATTTCTCGCGTCTTAACGAGATGTGAGAAATCGATTGCTAAAAGACCGCTTGCTATCCGCCGATCCGGTGGGTAGTGAAGACCTACCCAAAGAAGATTCCCCTAGGACTCTCCTCTTTGTGTCTCCAGGCTTCCCATTGTGTTTGGTTTTGATTTTTCTGTAGCAGACCCAGTTAAGATCCGAGGAACTCTGGGTATCCACCATTGCGCCGCAAGGTGAATCATGGCAGCCTTGGCTGACTCCCAGCAGCAGCAGTGGTGACAGGCAAGCTTTGAACTGTTTGGGGTGGAAATTCAGTAGCAGGATCTGGCGTTTTGGAAGCAACAAGCTAGAGGTCTTTGGCTGGGTTTGGGGCTATTCGCTGTTCTGACTGAGGTGAAATACTGCATCCGGGAGTGTCACCACGAAGCTGGTAAGTTAGAAGGTTGTGGAAAACCCACAGTACAGGAACACCCATCACCACCACCCGTTTCAGACTGCCTCCGATTTTTTTTACCCCAATAATTCCAGGAAGGGGCTTTATCCAGTCCTGGTTGAGCTCTTGAAATCCCATCCCCTCACGGATTCTGTCAGCCCCCTCCCTCTGAGGGCAGCTCTGACTCTTCCAGGCTCTGAAACCAAAACCAGAGAAACCCAAAACACGTTTAAATGGCTCCGTGTCCCTGTACTTGTTTCCCATGACAGGATCGTGGCAGCCTGACGGGTTTCTCAGCTCCCTCAGACGTGGGTTTCTGCTATTGTGCCACTTTCTTTTCCCCCGCTCTTTCCAATGTATTTCTCTCCTCTCCCCTCCCTCTCCCAGGCAGTCTGGCCCATTCTACCAGCCTGCTGGTGCAAATTAACCCCCAATTTGCCTGACTCCCTAAAGTGCAGCCTCGTTCTTCATAATGTAGCCCATTCTGCTATCCTATGTTCCAGCAGACTTCCTATTTGGTCTCCCTGTGGACAGTGGGGTCTTACCCAGCCTGCCATTTTTGTTTGTTTACCACGCCTGCTGATTGCTTTGTCTAACAATGCAGCACAACAACCCCGCCCATACAACCAGCCTGCATGTGCTACCAAAATAGCTTGTCTGTCTCCCCAACAGAAGTGGGTCAGCAAGAAGTGGGTCCAATAAAAGATATTCCCTCACCCACCTTGTCTCTCTAATATCTTGGGACAGACACAACTACAACAACACTGCATATACCAAAACAGCTGGAATCTGCAGGAAGAAGATTTTCTTTTTCCAGTTTCCCTTTGTGCGCTCCAGTTTGGCCTAGCCACTCATCCTGTTGAGCCTGACAGCTTTCATCTAAGCCAGTGGTCCCCAACCTTTGTATGACCGCGGACCGGTCAACGCTTTTACAATTTTACTGCGGCCCGGGGCGCAGGGCGACCCCTTTTCCTCGGCGCGGCGCGATCCCTTTTTTTTTCCTGGGCGCGGACCCTTGTATGTCCGCCGAAAAGCCGCCGAATATATCACCTCCAATACGGAAGCTATCAGGGCGGCGGCTTTTTGGCGGACATACAAGTACGGGAAGTACCCCGCGGCGCCGAGTGCCCCGCGGCGCTGCTGAAGCGAAGGCGGCCGCGGCCCGGTACCAAATGATCCACGGACCGGTACCGGTACCGGCCCGGGGGTTGGGGACCACTGATCTAAGCGACAGCTGAGTATCTAGTTGGTCCTGCCACCAGCCTGCCAGTCCCAGTGGATAATCAGGCTACCATCCAATGCTAAAATCCCATCATTGAGAGAGGAGAGCACACTGTTGTACGGGTGTTTTTACAACCACTTCAGTAAGGATTTAAAGCTCACTCATGCAGTAATACTCTATAAGGGGCTTCTGAACTGCCCTCAGACCAGAATAATAGAAATAGAAGGGACCTCAAGAGGTCATCTAGTCCAGTCCCTGCACTCAAGGCAGGATTAAGTATTTAGACCATCCCTGGTGCCTCCATGCTTGGAAAAAGAGGAGGAATACCCAGATGTAATGGATCACTGAATACCGAGTACTCACTTCAGAGACAGAAAAATTATGGGTAGGTGAGTAAATTGTACTTTTTGCCATTGAATTCAATAGGAGCAGAGTTACACTGAGCATTTTTGAAAATACCAGCTCTTTTTTCGGTAAACTAATACTGAAGTGGCATACAAGCCTGCCAATGTAATTATTTACATTGTTTAATTCGTTGCCATTTGTTTTCTTAGGCCTGAAGAGTAACAGAACTGTGGTCAATATTGTGGAATGGGATGTGCAGTGGTACATGCTCCGAACTGAGAATGTCCCTTAAAAGCATTTCAAATAGCCCTTTTTGAACAAAGGCATGCTACCGAAGTCTGCATCCATCTACCAAGCAGAGTAACCTTTTAGATGCATCACCTAACTGGCCTGACTTACAGCATTTATCGCAGCTTTTCAAAGATTCTAGGTCTGATTTTAACATTTTTCTGTCTCAGCCCACACAAACTCTGCAGACCACCTGAGTAGTATTTGCAATGTGAGTCAGGACTTGTGTTTAGCAGGGCTACCATTGCATGGACAATCCTGCGGTCTGCATTGCTGTTAACCCCACAAATAGGGAATCTATGCTTCCTGGACCAAGGACATAGTTGCTCTTAAAAGGCTGCAACTCACAGTTCAGCACGTTCCGTCACTGTAGTTTTGGCATGAACTCTTCATCTCCGTTTCTTGGGCCTTTTGGTGCAGCGTGTTTTCAGGTGGCCTCATGAAATGAGATTTATTTCATCCTTCCTTGCCTAGGCCTTTACAGGGCCATATATATCCTCTCTTAGTCTCTGTTGTCCTCTTCCATAACTCCAACCTGTGACTCAAAGAAGTAACTCACTTTCTGAAGATTTACTACTGGAGTAACTGAAATGTTCCAGTCTGTTAAAAAGGCCTCACCAAACAGCTGGAACGTGCATTCCGCCCAATCCATGGGACATGCATCCATCATCAAGGCACTAACGTGTCTGCTGAGTATTCTGTATATGTGACTCTTCCTAAATCTGGAGTTACCCCTCCACTCTTGGCATTCCTTCTCATCATAAACATTCCCCACACGTTTTTATGTTCGGAGGTACCACCTCGACAAGTCATAGGCGGGAAGAGTGTGATTATATTATTTACATTCAGAAATACAAACTTCCAAGTCTAAGCCCAGACAAATAATTGGAAGTGCCCCTTTGTCCGTGTTTCCACTTTTTGTAGGATTCCTTTTTGATCGTTAGGCTCCATCCGGAGTTCTTTAATAACCTTTCTGGACTCTTACCACTCTTCCGATCTTTCCTTTGCATTGGATAGTTTGCTGTTGTGCCTTTTTTATTATCTCTGAGAAACTGCCAGCTCCGCTGAACTCCTTTTTCCCTTACATTTTCTTCCCATGTGTTCATACCTACCACTTCTGATTTTGTACATCGTCGTCTTTTTTAAAGTTTTCCATCCTCCTCCTTCTGCTACTCTCACTTCCTCCTTCCCTTAGAATCATAAAATCTATCATTTCACGATGATCACCTTCACTGTAATTGCTTTGTCTTCAGGTTCACACCCAATTCCTTCCTGTTAGAATGAAGTCTAAAATGTCTGCCCCCCCCGGTTACTTCCTTCACCTTCTGAAACCAGAAGTTGTCCTCAATATCTTCCAATAACTTATTGGACATGTTGTGTTCTCTTGTTTTACTTTTTTAACAGATGTCTGGTTAGTTAAAAGTCCCTATTACTACCAGATCTTGATTTTTGTTTTGTTCTAGACATACCTCATCCACCATCTCTTCCTCCTGATTTGATGGTCAATAATAGACTCCTCCTATCATGGCTTTTTTTCTTTTGTTCTTTTATCTTCACTCAGACACTTTCAACTCGTCTGCTTCTCTCCTCCTTGACCTCAGAACAAGTATACATATTTTTGCCGCAGAATGCAACACCTCCTCCTGTTTCCTTGTGTGTTCTTCCTGAACAAGCCTTCAGTACCAGTATTCCAGTCATGAAATTTATCCAACCAATGACGTTAATTAAGTCATAATTTAGCTTAGGTACAAGGTTACCACTATTAAACTAAGTTCTATATGATTATACAATAAGTAACTATTCCTGCCCCAAAAGATGTTAGTCGAAAGGTAATTTCATCACAGTAGGGATGTGTATAGTACACTGAGTTGCAATTGCTGAGTTTACCACTCTACAATCAAAATATCATACATTGCAGTTTGGTTTTAGGGCTGCTTTATCTGTATATGATGCAAAATAATTTACGGGTTTAAACATTTAGCTATTTTTGTCATCAGACATCCAACAGCAATCTTTAAGTGACATTAAATGGGAAAAGAAGTCTCCAAGCATGTACTGGTTCAACTGTAAATAGGTCCTTGTTGTGTAGCAATCAACACTCTGACACACCTTGTGTTCTACATCTACACCCTTGTTTTTATTATATCTGACTCATTTATTAACCTGTCTCAGCTGATCAGTTCAGGATTCAATTTAAACCGTCCACAAGTCCTGCCTCGGGACAGGAGCGGCTCTACGTTTTTTGCCGCCCCAGCACCGACGTTCCACGGCACCCCTGCAGGTGGTCCGGTGTACTGTGGATTCAGTGGTGTTTCTGCGGGAGGTCCACTGGTCCCGCGGCCTCTTCGTCCTCACATGCCGCCTAGGACAGCCTAACTGGCTGCCCCCCGTGGCTTGCGGCCCCAGGCCCGTGCTTGGAGCGCTGGAGCCGACCCTGCCTCTGGAATAAACAAGGAAGTACAAGAGTTTAAAATGAAGTGGGAGACTGAAATAATAAATATGGAGGGCCTGGCCCCAGACCCCCTTTAGATCAATGGGATAAGAGCACCACTTCCCTGCCTAGCATGCGAGCGATTGTTTTTTATCGCTAGTACTATATATTACCTTATGTTTAGTTTATAGCATGATTCTTGCCTACATAATATTGTTGTTCCTCTCATGTTTCATTTGTGCATGCGTAAAAAGTTCTATATCCTGCTGAGACGGGGGGGGGGCAGCCCTGCACTGGCATTGAGAAGGTTAAAACCAGCCTAGGGAGGCTGAGTGGCTGGTGGCCAGAGGAGTGGCTGCAGGGGAAACAGCCAATTAGGGTGGCAGTTGGACCAGCCAATCAGGGCCTAGCCAGCCCATATAAAAGGAAGCTTCAGACCAGAGTGAAGGAGTCTGCTGCAGAGAGCCCTAGGGAGAAGACTGGCTTTCTAGAGGGCTTCTGACAGGCTGCCAGGACTTACAGGCTCGAGGCCCTGGGAAGAGGGCAACGGGAGTTGGAGCCAGAGGCAGGAGCAGAAGGAACTGAGTCTGTGGGGAAGTGGCCCAGAGAATAGACAGTGATCTGGAAGAAAGAGGCAGTAGGAAGCTGTTTGCAGGGTCCCTGGACTGGGGCCCGGAGTAGTGGGTGGGCCTGTCTCTCCCCTCCCCTCCTCTCCCCTCCCCCCCACCCCTAGCCACTGACGGAGCGGCCCAGCTGTGGACTGCCTAGGCGCTGTGGGAAGAGGCTGGACTCTTGGTGGAGGAGTCCCCCGGAAAGGGGGGAAACCAGATGGTGACATGGCTGGAGGGCTGTGCTGCAGAGCAGGAAGGAGCCATGATGGGTTTGCTGGTGGAAGCAAGGACAGGAGAGCCACCACCACCTGAGGGCGCACCTGCTGGGACTGAGCTAATTCCTGAAACGCCCAGCAGGTGGCGCCAGTGCAGTAAGTGACCCTGTGACACATGGCAAGTTGTAACCACCTTTGCTAATGATGTGCAGGCAAAATGTGGACCGGACTTCTGATTTGCTTTATTTCTGGGGAAGGTCAGGGTGAATTAAAAGGGAGCTCTGTTTTTATTACATTTAAGAATAATTTCTTGGATCAGAAAGAACGTAGCTAAACGTTTAAAAAACAAACCATATTTAATGACTGGAAGCCGATGTATTGTGTGACAGACAGCAGATTGGAATATCCCTTATTTCCTTTCATCAGCGCACTCCTAGTTGCTGGGAAGTTGCAGGGAGTGGGCTAGGAGAGTATCTTAATAGCCAGGCCCACTCAGGAAGCTTGCAAACACCTCCCCCAATCCTACCCCCATGAAGGCAGTACAAAAGCCAGAGGTGACCAGACAGCACGTGTGAAAAATCGGGACAGGAGGTTGGGGGGTAATAGGAGTCTATATAAAACAAAGCCTCAAATATCGGAACTGTCCCTATAAGATCAGGACATCTGGTCACCCTACCAGAGGGAGAGGCAGAGCTGGACACCTGCTGCAAACATCAGGATCAGTGAGGTAAGACAATGACATGGGTGTTTGACTCTAGGAAGTGTCAAGGTGGATCACTAGGCAAGGGATTTTGATTCCAAATACAGGCTACAGGGGAAATGTTTGGATTGGGTGTGGAGAAAAGCATCAGATTGTTACCTGCGTAGGAGTGCAGAGGGAGGGGAAATCAGCCATCAGACAACTGGGACAGCCTGAGGTAGGTAGTTGTTTAATACAGGTCTCTCCATCTATACAATCCCTGTAATACACACAAGGGAGGTTTCTTGTAGATCTGATTCTTAATGTCACCTGATCATTAAGTATTTTAGTTGAACGATTTACTCGCCGCACTGTTACCATCAAAGGCAGAACCCTTTAGCCAGGAGATATAAAACTCTGGGCTGCTTTTAGAACCTGGTAAATGATAAAAGCAGCTTTGTAACCAACTATTTGATGTGGGTGAGAGAATAAGTCTTCCCCCCAAATCCCTGTCTACACACACCCATTGCTCCTTCAGTATAACTATCCCAACCTCTGTCACTCTGCCACTGACTAGCATGGTTATGGCTGTTCCCACCTCTTGCAGCTTCTCATCACAGGGACCAGGAGCTCTTACATTGTTATGAAATATTAGGTGCTACTTAATACTAAATTTACTATCGGTTCCAGCCAAGATTGGGGCCTTATTGTGGTAAGCACACATAGTAAGAGACAGTCCCTGTCCTCAAATAGCCTATCTCATTGGTTCTCACACTGGGGGTCGTGACCCCTCAGCAGGTCACGACCCGGTTATGTGGGGGGTCGTGAGCCCTGACCACTGCGCCAAGCTGCCAGCCCCCACCCCAACCTCTGCGCCGGGCTGGGGGGTCACACTCAGAGGCGTGGTGTTCGAAAGGGGTCACCAATAAAAAAAGTTTGAGAAACACTATCTAAATAGATAAGGCAGATAATGGAAGTGTTTATTTATCCCCATTTCACAGGAGAGGAACTGAGACAGAGGTTAAGTGAATTTAGATATGGTCATACAGAAAATCTGTGATAGAGCCAAGAATTGAACACAAGTAGCCCGTATTCTAGACTAGGCCTTAACACAAGACCATCTTTGCCTTTTTGGCTATCAGGCTTTCTGCTTGCGAAGTTTTGGGTTACACACCCGACTTTCTAGATGGAGCATGAAACAAATCAATCGTCTCAATTAATATAGAACACGTAAATCAGGGTCTTGGGCTAATTCCAGCTGGAATGTGAATTGCCAGCCAGCTGCCCTGACAGTTGAAGCTTACGCATGAGATAGCCATTAGCATATCCATTGTTGTGTGTTTCTAATGTTTATTATGGATAAAACTTGGCTTCATAAATGACCAACCCTTTTTTACAAACAAAGTGGCCGACTCTGATTGCAGAACTAACATGAGAGACCGTTCAATGCCTTCAGCGCATGATGCTTATCGGAATGAACATCTTTCTAATACCGCATCTGAGCCTGGGACGAGGTGCCTTTAGCTGTTTTCTTAACATTTTGAATGATGAGATTAAATTCCTCAATGGCTTGATGGCACAAGTGGAAATAAATATAAAAATGCTTGGCTCTTGACCAGAGACTAGATATTTACAATAGTGGAAACTATGCGTGTATTTTTGGTGCGGCGCACTTGAATCTCTCCAAATATTTTTAGCGTGCCTCCCTGCATTCATGCAACAGCCAGTCAGTGTCATTCATCTGATTCTGCCATTTCTGTTTGGCCACTTACCCTGCATAGACAGTAGGCTGCACTAAGACGGGATGGCAGCATCAGTACTTTGGACTCGTGTGACTTTTTTAAGTGCTATATGAGACCAAAAGTAACTTTGTGCCTTGTAGTGGGGCAGCTGCCTCACTCCAGTAAAACAGGGGTTAAAATAGCCAGAAAAGGATAATTGGAGAAAGCAGCAAACCTAGGCTGATTGGGGAAGCAAGCACTGCTATGGCCAGCTCAATTAGGTGGCGGGGGGGGGGGGGGGCAGAGGCTAAGGACTGTCTCTCTAGCAATGGAGAGAGAAGGACGTAGCTTCCTGGGAAAATAAGGTATCTGGAGCAGAGTGGTGCTGGGGAATAGGGCAAGGGAGCTGGGGAGCTCCAGCCTGGTAAACCCCCAGGCTGCAGGCTTTGGGGAAGGCCTATACAGGTACTGTGGTTGCAGAGGTGTAGCCTGGGATTAGGCAGCGGGAGCAGGTCCTAACCCCCTTGCCAATGATGAGAGGCCATTACAGACTGCAGTTTGCCCCAGTGAGTGGGGGTAGATGATTGGCAGTAGCCACTGAGGCAAGGTGGGATTAGAGCAGGGGTCTCAAACATGCGGCCCGCAAAGCCGTTCCGTGTGGCCCGCCAAGCTCCTTGCCCCCCCCCCCCCCCACAACCACACACACACAGCAGTTTCCGGGAGGGAGGGGCCAGAAGCAGAGGTTTCTCTGCTGCCTGGCTGGGCCACTGCCAATCCCCAGCTACCAGGCGCTGCTGCTGCGGCTTCAATGAATGAGCTGGGGGCAGCGCTTCCCAGGAGCCCTCTGCAGCAGCGGCCAGGAGCGGTAAGCCAGGCTCCCCGCCGCCCTCCCGCCTCCCTCTGCCGAAGGCTCACCGCTCCTGGCCACCGCTGCAGAGGGCTCCTGCGAAGCACCGCCCCAGCTTGTTCATTAAGGCCGCCAGCAGCAGCACCTGGAAGCCAGGCTCAGAGGAGGAGGTGGGCCAGGGGCGGGACCTCATGGAAGGGGTGGAGTGGGGCGGGGGGGGGGGGGGTCGTGTCAGTGAAGCGGCCCTCCGGCCAGTGCACTAGTCCTCATGCGGCCCTCGTGATCATTTGAGCTTGAGACACCTGGATTAGAGGGTTGGGGGTTCCTCTGGGAGGGAAGACCCAGAGTGAGGGGGTACTGCTGGGGGCAGAACCCCAAGGTAAAAAGGCACTGGGGTCCAGAAGAGACACCGGGGCCTTAAGGTGGGCGAGACACCAGCCACTAGAAGGTGCTTTGGTGCTGAAAAGCTAATTCCCAGTATAACCAGCAGGAGGCGCCACGCTGGTAAATTGTCCCCTCGCTACATGCCTGTATGTGTGACTGATAACTGTATACTGAGATATCCCTAAAAGCACTTTGGAGTGAAATCAATCACTCCAAAATCAACAAACACTGACTCAAACTCAGTCTGAATTCTCCCCCTTCTGCAATAATATACTCTTAAAATGTGGTTTATCCTTAGACCATTATCATGTTTCTCAAGTACAAAGTGTATTATAAACTGGCATTTCTTTTTCGATATCTATATTTGTTCAATTGTGATAGTATTCACAGTTGACCAAAATATATTCTAAGGCAAGGGATGGTTTTAATATTGAGCTTTCAATCTGGTGCATTTCCTGACATTGAAGTTCTGGATTTCTCTACTGTAATGCTGCGTTAATGTCTGATTATTTGGTTTAGTTTTTGGATGGAGATTGCTTGTTCCGTTTTCTAAAAAGAGAAGAGGGCAGGGCCATTTGCCAATGGAATTTTCAGTTTCTTGAAATTGAAGTATCAAGTTTGACAACTTTCCAAAACCAAGTCACCCTTACATTTGAGACCTCTTAAATTCAGCTCACCTTTAGCTCTAGGATGATTCAAGCTCTGAATTCATTTAAACTTCAACCAGTTTTAAAAGTTTACATAGCAAAATCCTTCAGCCCTCATGTGACATTTCTGACTTTAAAAGCACAACTTTAAACCTATAGTCTCTACTTATTTTTCTTCAAATGTGGTTTATTAAGAACATGAAACAAGCTAAGTTAGAAAGTCCAAACTTAACCATGTGTTGCAGATGTTCTCTTTAAAACTGGGGTCTCAAACACACGGCCCGCGGGGCTCCTGTGTGTGTCCGGCGAGCTCCCCATGCTGTCTCCCCACCCCACCCCTCTGCCTACCTCCAGGCCCACGGGCCAAATCCGGCCCATAGGATTGCCCCCTGTGGCGCCATGCATCGCTCTCTCAAGTGGCTGCAGCACGTCTCTTCTGTCTGGGGGGAAGGGTGCCTCTTTCCAAGCACCGCCCCTGCAGCTCCGATTGGCCGGGAACAGGGAACTGTGGCCAATGGGAGATTCATGGGAGGTACCTGGAGGAGCAGCAAGAGCAGCACCGGCCCAGAACCCTGAGCCTCCCAACCCCCCACCGTCAGGGGCTGCAGGGACTGGTTCCAGCTGCTTCTTGGAGCGGAGTGGTGTGGGCCTGGGGCTGCCCTAAGTAAACGGTGCCAGGCTGCAGCTCTTACCCTGAACCCCTCCTGCACCCCAACTCCCTTCCCTGCGCCCCCTGCTACATCCTGCACTCCCTGCCCTGAGCCAACCCCCTGCTCGCCGACCCCCTACCACATCCCGCACCCCTCTTGCACCCCCAAACACCAACTCCCTGCCCTGAGCCCCCACCACACCCTGCACCTCAACTCCCTGCCCTGAGCCCCCACCGCACCCTGCACCATTTCTGTACCCACGGGGGGCAGGGAGGGGGCAGCATTGGGGTGGGGACTCTGGGGAAGGGGTTGGAATGGGGCAGAGAAGGGGTGGGAAGAGGTGGGATGGGGTGGGGCCTCACTGAAGGGGTGGAGTGGGGGGGCGGGGTTAGGGGTAGTGTGTTGGGTGTCAGTGATGCGGCCCTTGGGTCAATGCACTAATCCTCATTTGGCCCTCAAGGTCATTTGAGTTTGAGACCCCTGGTTCAAAACATAGGGAACATAGTATTTACATCTCAGAATCAGCACCATTGTTTTCATTCCGAATTTTTGAAAAAATATGGTTGTGAAATTTCTGACTGAAAGGAATTTGTGTTTAAAAAGTTATGAACAATGGAAAAAAGTGGATTAGGATGGAAACTGAAAGTCAACCTGAGCTGTAGGATGTGCTGCCCTAGCTGTAAAATATACATAAAAGTTGAGACCAAGTTTTAAAAAACAATCTCCTAAATCCATATTTAGGTAAATGAGTAAAGATTTTGATATGCAAAGGGACTGAGCAACCAGCAACTTCTCTCATGTCCATGCCCTGCCTTCCTCTCCCCAGCAGATGCTGATGTAAAGTGGGGGGTTGGGACCCCTTGAGGGGGTCGCGACCTGATTATGTGGCGGTCGCGAGCCCCTGCTGCTGGCAGCCAGCCCCAACCCCTGCTGGTGGCGCCCCGGACCTGGCCCCTGCCGTGGTGGGCTACCGACAGCGCCCCGAGCCCCGGACCCAGCCCCTGCTGCGGCAGGTTGCCGGTGGTTCCCCAAGACCTAGACCCAGCCCCTGCTGCGGCCGGCCGGATCCAAGACCCAGCTCATGGAGCGGCGGGCTGCCAGCGGCGCCCAGAGCCCCGGACCCAGCCCCTGCTGCAGCAGGCTGCTGGCAGTGACCCGAGCCCCAGGCCCTGCAGCGGCGGGCTGCCGGAGGCACCCCGGGCCCCGTCCCAAGGGTTTGCTGGCACCCTCCCATGAGCCTGGTTCCTGCCCCGAGGGGCTGGCACCCCTACACCCACACACCCTCAGCTCAGCCCTTGCTGGCACCCCCCCCCTTGAGCCCAGCCTCTGCTCTGGGGGGCTGCTGGCACCCCCCCACCACCCTGCCCCGCCCCTGACCTCTAAGGGGGGTCGCGCTTAGAGGCCTGATGTCCGAAAAGGGTCACCAACAGAAAACGTTTGAGAACCACTGGGTTAGGGATTAGCATTGCTAAGGTTCAGGCTGTAAAAAGGAAAAGGTGGGGAGGAATTGCCATGGCAGCAGAATCTTGAAATTATCAAAATGAGCTGAAAACCCAAGACATGGTGAATCTTTAAAAAAATATAAAGAAATGAACTCCAGTTGCATGGCAGCCCCTAGTGGCTTGGCAACAAGGAAAGAGGCTTCCCTGCATTAGCCCCTGGATTGAGACACACTAAAGGCGCTCTCTGCTTGCTTAATGGCGCGCGCCAATGAATGTGAGCGTGTTGAGGAAAACCCCAGATCCCCACTGGCCTTTGACCAGGCCCGACCCCACAAAAGGGAAGCCTTCCAAAGGGGAAAAGGAAAACATGTTTATCCATCAATACCCTGAAGCAAACATCTGTCACCCAGCTGGAAGGTGGATCTAGACTGTTCTCAGTGGTACCAGATGATAGAACAAGGAGGGAAAGCTATTAGGGAAAACTTTTTCACTAGGAGGGTGGTGAAGCATTGGAATGGGTTACCTAGGGAGGTGGTGGAATCTCCTTCCTTAGAGGTTTTTAAGGTCAGGCTTGACAAAGCCCTGGCTGGGATGATTTAGTTGGGGATTGGACTAGATGACCCCCTGAGGTCCCTTCCAACCCTGATATTCTATGATTCATGATTCTAAGGTGTCTCAGCCCAGTTCTTGCTCACTTGTTAGCTCAATGCTGAATGGCAGTTAGGGTTGTTTACAAGTGGACAGTAATAAGCAACAACACAGCTACTAAGCTGTGGTTATACCAGGAAGTCGGTCCATCCTGAGTATATTGGTCCTATGTATTCAACCAGCTGAGATGAAGGGATGTTCCTGAAGATGATCTTTTGGCAAGGAATTATAAAGGTGCCAGATTAATGCCACTGGAAAATGGCTTCCTCCATCCACAGCATGGGCAGCAGTCATATACCATCCCATTCCCCTTCCCTGTCTGGCCAAATGTGCTCTAGAGTAGGCATGTGAATGCACACTCTCACTGAGTGCTAATTGGAGTGGAGTGCTTTGTGATGCAGACATGTGTGGGTCTAATAGGGTCAAACCCTATGAGGAAGGAACACTAGTGGTCTGGGAGACTGAGGGTACATCTACTTGGCAAAAGAATAAAACCCGGCAGAGAGTCTCAGAGCCTGAGTCACCTGTGTCAGGCTTGCAATGTAGATATTCCTGCTCAGACAGGAGGCCTGGCTCTGAAACCTGGCACGGGGGGAAGGTCTCGGAGCTTGGCCTGCAGGCAGCCTGAGCCGAAACGTCTACATTGCAAGCCCAAGTCAGTTGATCTGGGCTCTGAGACTCACTGCCATGGGATGGGGGGGTGGGGGGGGTGGGTGGGTGTGGGGGTGTAGTTTTCTTGTTGGGTTTTTTTTTTTGGGGGGGGGGGGGTCTGTAGACATTCCCTGAAGGGAATTAGCAGATTGCTGTGGAGAAGACTGAGGAAAAAAATGCAAAATTTTAGGGAGTTAGTGGCAAAACTATGTCAATTTAATTTAAAACTTAAATACTCAGTAAAGATACACAATAATTTACTGAGCAGGGTGTTTTCACAGGCTTTGAATTAGTTTTAGTTTCCCAATGCAGGTGGGGGAGGATCCGCACATAGACAAGGCTGGATCTGCCATTCCCCATTTATCCCTGGGACAAATTCCTAACCCAACTGCAGTCACTGGCAAAACTCCCATTGACTTCCGTGGAGCCGGATTTCACTCCGGGGATTTGGTTTGGATGCCACGCACCTTGCTTTCTTCGCCCAAAGAGGTGCATCTGTGAGGTGAACCTCCTACAGTTTCCTAAGCCTTATGTTCTTTCCCACTTCCAATGGGCTGTTACCGTGGCTACGGACACAGCCCATAAAAAGGAATTTACATCGGCTATAGCACATCGTCTTTAAAGATTTATGTATGAAATAAGAGTCCCCTTCTGCAGCTGTGGAGTCATAACTCAGTGGGTGATAACAGTATGCTGCTCCGAGAACATCACGCATTCAGCATGGTTAGGAACCAGCTGCAGGAAGAGAATGTCCTGGGAACAAGGTGGAGGTTGTGTTTAAGCACAAGTATGTTTGCAAGTTAAAATTGCAAAGAAAAGTGAGAGAAAACTCCAGGTCACTTAAAAGCAATGCTGTCAACTGATACCATGTCTGTCTGTAAAGGCAGGGCCGGTGCAAGGATATTTTGCACCCTAGGTGAAACTTCCACCTTGCGTCTCCCCTCCCCCTTCCCTCTCCCTGGAGCATCACTTATTATAAACTCTCAAAATACTTTCAAAAATACACCCTTTTTAGTCACGTATACTTCCTTCCTTCCTTCTTTCATATCAAAATCTACTACATTTTATTCTACCTTTAGAATATCCAATTATTGTTGTTAATAAAATTTATAAAATTAGAATGGCGGATATTCAGTCATACAACAACAACTGACAATACCAACATGACAAATTTCAACAACCTACACATGCATATTCACACATAAACATATACACTCAAATACTTAACATACACACACAATTGACACAAGTATTAGCGAAATGATGCAGCAGCCCTTGACAGAGTCTTAGCTCTGAAACAACTCAACAGAAATAGTTAGCCTCAGTCAACAACCTCCGAAAACTAGTAAACCTATCATTATAAAGAGCCTGTCAGAATGTGTTAAAGCTGCGCACGATGAGAAAAATTATGTCACTGCCACTTTGTACTGTAGTGAAGCAGAACACTTGTACCTACAACACAGAGCTGGCGTAGGCTATAGCTGTAATGTACGAGAGAACACCAAGTTAAAATGCACGTTCAATGACGTTTCTTTTTTCTTTATTCATTCGTTTTCCAGCAAGAGTGTAAAAAATTTGGGGGGGGCACTGCTTTTTGGTGCCCTCAAATCTTGGCGCCGTAGGTGGCTGCCTGGTTCTCCTAGTGGTTACACCGGTATGGGGCAAAGGATGTCCCTGTGATTGTTACTCGCCACACCTAAGCCCGTGGAAGGAATGTGAGAATGAAAATGTGGAACACAAGAGATCAGAATTTTGTTGATATTTATCCAGTTTGTTCACAGTGCATTTGACAGCACTTTGCATATAGACAATTTCACCGTTTCCTGTGTTCATTTGGTCAATTGTCCTTGTCCTCATGAGACTGTCAAACCTCACCAGGGAAGAGACAAAAACCCTGTAAAACAAAAAGAAGCCCTGATATAAAGACATACAAATTGGCAGGAGCATTCAGAGAAGGGATAGTTCCTCAAACCACTTTAAATTTGTTTTTGCTTTTTAAATCTGCTTAGCTTTCCAGTTGACACTGTCTCTTTAAAACACTAACCAGTGAATGAAAGTCTAAGCACACAAGGGCTACTAAGTGATGGCAAGCACTGAAAGGAGCATCCCTGAATGGAGCTTGTTAAAAAAAATAATAATGTAAACCCCCTTCACACAACTTACAGCTGAAAAGGTGCCATCAACGCTGACCTTATCGCAAGTTCTGAAGGAAGTGGTTGTAAAACTGTGGCATGAGGAGTAGAGAAACCAGATGCTGAGAAGAGACAGTTTTTGAACTCAGAGAAAATTTGATACCTTTATAGGGGAGCAACTGCCATTTGTGACCATCTGAGCTTTGAAATAAATCTTCAAGCAATCTCAGCCTGGAAGCCCCCGCTTCCTAATGGAAGGACTGTGATCTACAGAGGTGACTGACAGTGCTGAAAGGAACCAGGGAGGGGTAGTGAGAGAATGGTGCGATGATCTCTACAGGGCTATGAAATGGTGGACTTGCTGTTACACTGCAACTGTCATGGGGAATAAAGCTAGACACTTATGAATGTGTAGGTTCTTTGTGGTAGAGAAGAGCCAGGCCTCTGCTGTAACTAATATAAAGGAGATTCCTACAGATGTTATCTGCCCAGTATTTTGATGAAACGTGTTATTTAAAATGTCACTGACATCCTCTCTAGAAGGGAGGTGTGCTTGGAATGTACTAGCATCTATTTCTATTAGCTAGCTGTACCAAATATTCAATAGTGTGCACCCTAGAAACTGCCTTGCTGGAGCAGATCAATGGCCTATTAGGCCAGGATCTTGTCTCGAACTGTACCAATAACTTCAGAAGGAAGATGCAAGAAACTCCTTATTAAAATGACCTGCCCATAAAGGTAACAAAGAGTCCTGTGGCACCTTAAAGACTAACGAAAGTTAGTTAACTAAACGAAGTGGGTATTATCCCACAAAAGCTTATGCTTCAACACTTGAGTTAGTCTTTAAGGTGCCACAGGACTCTTAGTTACCTCTGCTATTCCAGACTAACACGGCTACCTCTCTGATTCTGCCCATAAAGGATATTTCTTACCAAGCCTGGGCACTTAGTGGTTGGTTTTTGCTCTGAAGCACAAAGCTTTTCTGACAGGGTGAGGCCAGATGGCTACAGGAGAGTGGTGGAAGCTAGATACATTAGTCCCAGATTGAGCAGGTCCCTTTTCTCTGGGTAAGATAACAGGTACTACTTCAGAACAAGCAGGAACCTGCTAGAACCAGTTAAGGCAGGCTGGCTAATTAGACACCTGGAGCCAATTGGAAAGCTACTAGAACCAATTAAGGCAGGTAGGCTAATCAGGGCATCTGGTTAAAAAGAAAGACCTCCCTTCAGTTAGGGAGAGGTGTGTAAGGAGCTGGGAGTGAGAGGATGTGCTGCTGGAGGACCGAGAATACAAACATGTTGGGAGGAGGCATGGGGAAGTGGCCCAGGGAGTTGTAGCTTTCACACAGAGGTTACAGGAGACATTGTAAACAGCTGTGATCCACAGGGCCCTGGGCTGGAGCCTGGAGTAGAGGGTGGGCCCAGGTTCCTCCCCCCTCCCCCCCCAGTGCCCTAATTTGACACGAGGAGTTGACTTAGACTGTGAGTCATGTCATAGGGGAAGGTCTCTGGCCTGTCCACAACCCACTAAGTGGGACAACAGAGCTTAGGCACCGACTTTAGCCACCTCGGCCCTGCCCCAACTCCGCCTCTTCCCCGCTCCCATTCCAACCCCTTCCCCCAAAGTCTGGGAGGGAGGAGAGAGAAGCAGAGCGGCGGCATGCTCAGGGGAGGAGGCAGAGCAGAGGTGAGCTGGGAAGGCGGGGCGCGGGGAGGGCCTCAGCAAATAACCCAGTTGGGAGGGGGGGTGTGCAGAGGAACCACTCCCCGTCCCACCTCACCTCCACTCTGCCTCCTCCCCTGAGTGTGCGCCGCTCTGCTTCTTCCCCCTCCCTCCCAGGCTTGCTGCATAAAACAGCTGATTTGTGGAAAGCCTGGGGAGAGGGAGAAGAGGAGCGGAGGCGGCATGCTCAGGGAGGAGGCAGAGCCAAGGTGAGCTGGAGCTGGGGGGCGGGGTGGGGAGCTGCCAGTGGGTGCAGGTCTTGATGAAGGCCTAAGAAAAGGTACGCTGGAGCAGTGAAGGCCCCACCAGCATTGGTCTGCCACTCTGCTGATCCTTTCAGTGGTGTCACCGATCCCACTACCTCTTCATCCAGACCTCATCTCTCAGGACCACGGTTGTCTTCCCCAACGAAACCTCGGGTCCCTCCACCTGACAGCCTGGAAGCTCCATGGCTAAACCCTGCAGAAAACAAGGTTACTTACCTGTAACTGTTGTTCTTCGAGATGTGTTGCTCACATCCATTCCACTATAGGTTAGGCACGCGCTGCGGGCCTGGTTGCCGGGTAGATTTTCCCCTAGCTGCAGACTGGGTGAGCAGGGAGCCCCCTGGAGTGGCGCCACTGAGGCACTCTATAAGTACCCCTGCGACACAGTCTGGCCCTCAGTTCCTTCTTTGCCGGCTAAACCGACAGTGGGGAAGGAGGGTGGGTTTGGAATGGATGTGAGCAACACATCTCGAAGAACAACAGTTACAGGTAAGTAACCTTGTTTTCTTCTTCGAGTGATTGCTCACATGCATTCCACTATAGGTGACTGCAAGCAATACCTAGGAGGTGGGGTCGGGTTGACCCATTGCTGATCGTAAGACCGCTGACCCAAACGCCGCATCGTCCCTGGTCTGCTGGACTATGGCGTAGTGGGCGGCGAAGGTGTGGACGGAGGACCAGGTAGCCGCCCTGCAGATGTCCGTAATAGGGACTCCCTCCCGGAAGGCCGCAGAGGACGCCTGCGCTCTCGTGGAGTGTGCTGTTACTCTCTCAAGCGGCTTGTCCGCGAGTTCATAACAGGTGTGAATGCACGAGGTAATCCAGGAGGAGAGCCTTTGGGCTGAAACTGGCTGGCCCTTCATCCTCTCCGCAACTGCCACGAAAAGTTGGGTTGTTTTCCTGAATTGCTTTGTTCTATCTAAATAAAAGCAAGAGCCCTCCTAACGTCCAACGTGTGTAATTGCTGTTCCCTTCCAGAGGTGTGTGGCTTAGGATAAAAGACTGGGAGACAAATGTCTTGATTAACATGGAAGGGAGAGACCACCTTAGGCAGGAAGGCCGGGTGGGGACGTAGCTGCACCTTGTCCTTATGGAAGATAGTGTAGGGCGGCTCGGAGGTCAGTGCACGGATCTCTGACACTCTACGAGCCGAGGTGATAGCTACTAGGAATGCCACCTTCCAGGAAAGGTGTAGTAAGGAACACGTGGCGAGGGGCTCGAACGGGGGCATCGCGAGGCGTGAGAGCACAAGGTTGAGATCCCAAGGTGGAATGGGACGCTTGACGCTCGGATACAGCTTATCTAGACCCTTAAGGAAACGGTATACCACAGGGTCAGAGAAGACTGAGTGGTTCGACTGACCCGGATGGAAAGCCGATATGGCAGCGAGGTGGACCCGGATAGTAGAGGTAAAAAGGCCCTGATTTCTGAGGCCTAAGAGGTAGTCCAATATACGTGGGATAGTAGCCTTCACTTGGAACGATGTCATGTTGTGTGCACCAGGCAGAGAAACGGGTCCACTTGGCGGTATAGGTACTTCTGGTGGATGGTTTCCTACTACCCAGAAGGACGTTCTGTACCTCGGCTGAGCATAAGAGCTCAGGACCTCTCAGCCATGGAGTAGCCACGCTGTGAGGTGAAGGGACCGCAAGTCCGGGTGCAGGAGGCGACCGTGATCCTGGGAGATCAGGTCTGGCCACAGCGGGAGGCTGATGGGAGGGGCCCTGGACAGCCGGAGGAGGGACGCATACCAACATTGCCTGGGCCAGGCCGGGGCTATGAGGATGACGTGTGCCCTGTCCCGTCTGATCTTCAGGATCACCTTGTGGAGAAGCGGGATCGGAGGGAACGCGTAGAACAGGTGCCCCGTCCAGGGTAGGAGAAAGGCATCCGTCAGGGATCCCCGGGAGCTGCCTCGAAAGGAGCAGAACTGGAGACACTTCCTGTTCTGTCTGGAGGCGAAGAGATCGATGTGGGGAAACCCCCACCTCAGGAAGATCGGCCGGATGACATCCGGCCGAAGGGACCACTCGTGAGTCATAAAGGATCTGCTGAGGTGGTCCGCCAGGGTGTTCTGGATTCCAGGAAGGAAGGAGGCCACCGGGTGAATAGCATGGGCTATACAGAATTCCCACAGGAGAATTGCCTCTTGGCACAGGGGGCTGGAGCGGGCCCCGCCTTGCTTGTTTATGTAGTACTGGGCTGTGGTGTTGTCTGTCAGCACCGCTACACAGTGACCCCGTAATGTGTCCCGGAACGCCTGGCACGCGAGCCGGACGGCCCTCAGCTCCCTGACATTGATGTGGAGGCAGAGGTCTGACTCCGACCAGCGGCCCTGGGTCCTAAGTTCCCCTAGGTGAGCTCCCCACCCTAGTGAGGAAGCGTCCGTCACCAGGGACATGGACGGGCTGGGGGGAAGGAAGGGGACCCCTTGGCACACATTGTCCTGGTCTTCCCACCAAGCCAGAGCGGATAGGGTGGCTCTGGGGATGGAGAGGAGGGCGTCCATACTGTCCCTTCTCGGTCAGTAGGCCACCGCGAGCCACGACTGCAGTGGGCGTAGCCGTAGTCTGGCGTGCTGTATGACATGAGTGCACGATGCCATGTGACCTAGCAGGCTGAGGAAGACCTTGACCGTAGTCATCGGACAGTTGCGTAGCTGTCTGATGGCCGACTGGATAGTGAGGAACCGAGGCTGGGGCAGGGATGCCCTTGCTACCGTGGAGTCTAGTAGGGCTCCTATGAACTGTATGTTCTGGGTAGGCTCCAGGGTGGACTTCTCCCTGTTGAGAAGGATTCCCAAGCGGTCGAACGTGCTGATAACGAGCCGCACGTGAGCTGACACTTGGTCCCTGGAGGTGCCTCGGATCAACCAATCGTCGAGGTACGGGTATAAGTGTACCCCGCGGCGCCGAAGGAATGCCGCTACTACCGCCATACACTTCGTGAACACCCTGGGTGCGGTGGACAGGCCGAAGGGTAGGACGGCAAACTGATAGTGCTCCCCCGCTACCAGGAAGCGGAGGTAACGTCTGTGTGAGGGTTTGATGCTCACGTGAAAGTAAGCGTCCTTCATATCGAGGGCAGCGAACCAGTCTCCCGGATCCAGAGAGGGAATGATAGTGCCCAAGGTGGCCATGCGGAACTTGAACCTGATCATGTAGGTGTTGAGTTCGCGCAGGTCCAGGATGGGCCGGAGGCCCCCTTTCGCCTTGAGGATCAGGAAGTAGCGGGAGTAGAACCCCTTCCCCCTGAACTCCTGCGGTACGGGCTCGATGGCTCCCAGTGCGAGGAGCGACCTCACCTCCTGTACGAGGAGTTGCTCGTAAGTGGGGTCCCTGAAGAGGGACGAGGAGGGTGGGCGGGTGGGAGGAGTGGAGGAGAGCTGGAGCGAATATCCCACCTCCACCGTGCGGAGGACCCACTGGTCTGATGTAATGTCTGACCATGCACGGCGGAAGTAGGACAGACGGTCTCCGAAAGGAGGATCCAGGTTTATGATTGGTGAACTGCCCCCGGGCGCACCATCAAAAGTTGGATTTGGGCCCCTGGGAAGGCTTAGAGCCTTGTTGTTTCCCGCCCTGCCTAGGCCCTTGCCGCCGGCGGTAAGGGCGGCTTCTCCTGAGGGAGGAGTCCTGGGGCGGGCGCGCAGGTGGGAAGAATTTCCTGCGTGGCGGGATGAAGGGACGCCTCTGTGGACCTGGGGTGTGCATGCCCAGGCCTTTGAGGGTTACCCCCCTGTCCTTGAGGGCCTGGAGACGGGCATCCGTATCCTCCGAGAAGAGGGACTGTCCCTCAAAGGGGAGGTCCTGGATTTTAAATTGCATGGCCGGGGCTAGGTTGGATGACGAGAGCCATGCTGCCCGGCGGAGGGCTATGCCCAAGGCCATTGTTCGGGCCGCAGAGTCGGCCGAGTCCAGGGCCGCTTGCAGGGCATGACGAGATATGTCCCTGCTTTGGAGCAATAGGGCCCTGAACTCCTGTTTGCCCTCCTGCGGGAGAGCAGTCTCAAATTTAGTAAGGGCCTCCACCGTGTCAAAATGGTGCCTACTCAGGAGTGCCTGATGGTTGGCGACTGTGAGTTGTAGGCCCCCGGAGGAATAAACTTTCCTGCCGAAGAGGTCCAACCTTTTGGCCTCTTTGGCCTTGGGGACCTGCGCCTCCTGCCCGTGGCTCTCCTTGTTGTTAACAGAGTCCACCACCAGGGAGGAGGGCGTGGGGTGAACATACAAGTATTCATATCCCTTGGCTGGGACAAAATAACGCTTCTCCACCCCACGAGCAGTGGGGGAGATAGAGGCGGGGGTCTTCCAAATTGCCGCCGTGTGGAGTTTAATAGTATTAATGAACGGCACTGCCATCCGTGCCGGAGTGCCCTTAGTTAACATGGTGGTGACCGGGTCGTCCACCACTGGGACCTCTTCCAAAGGCAGGTTCATGTTTTTAGCAACTGCCTGGAGGAGATGTTGGTAACTGGAGAGGTCCAAGGTGGGCGGGCTAGTTGATGAAGTGCCCGCCACTGCCTCTACCCCTACGGGGGAGGCGTAGGGACCCGGCTCCATAGGGCTACGTGCCGTGGAGGGCTGGACTGCCAATGATGGTCCTGCCAGCACGTCCACTGGACCCTCTGAGCTCACCGGGAACCCGGGTTCAGACTGGGCATCGTACCCCCATGCCGCCCACTCTGACCAGGCAGGGTTCTGGGTGACCTGGGCTGGTCCCGCCGAGCGAGGGGACCGCGTGCCGGCGGACTTTCGACGCTCCCGGTGCCGTGGGCTTCTCGACCGGTGCCGGGCGGTAAGGTACCCATCCGAGGAGTCGTGGCTACCCGAACTGTGCCGCCTCGGGAAGTCTCGGTGCCGAGACGATGATCGGTACCGGGGGGACCTTCGGCGCCGCGACGGCGTCCGGTGCCGCTCTCTACACTCCCGGTGCCGTGGGCTTCTCGACCGGTACCGGGCGGTATGGTGCCCATCCGAGGAATCGTGGCTACCTGAACGGTGCCGCCTCGGGGAGTCTCGGTGCCGAGACGATGATCGGTACCGGGAGGACCTCCGGCGCCGCGACGGGGTTCGGTGCCGAGACGACGAGCAGTGCCGGGACGTGGAGCGGCTTGTGGAGCGACGTCTTGGACGGTCTTGGCGCCAGCTGAGGGACCGGTGCCGGGAGTGCGACCGGTGCCGAGAGTACGACCGGCCCGTACCAGGGTGCCGGGACTCTAATCGGCGGCCTGAGCGCGAGTGGCGCGAACGGCCAGGAGGAGACCTTGAGCCGGGTCTCAACTCCTTGCGGCGCCGAGACTGCGACCGGAGCCGGGCGGGTGACCGTTGCCGGGAGTCTGGTCGGCGCCGCGAGATCGAGCGGTGTCCATGCCCTGCCGGGCTCCGACACGCGATCTCTGCCTCGGTCATGGGCGGCCTGCCCGTCGACCGGACTTGTTGCTGCGGGGCGTCCCCGGCAAGCAACCCTCTCGCAGCAGTACACACCTCCATCGTGGAGGGAAGCTGCTGCGGAGTTGGCACCCCAAGTGGCAAGACCACTGGCACCGGACTCGACGGGGCCTCCTGCGGCGCCGGAGTCAGCGGTGCGGGTGCTGGCGGCTCTTCCTCAGGTCGGCTCCCCGGAGAAGGCTGAGGTCGCGGGACTGGTACCGACGGCTGGACGCGGTCCGGAGCGGGGCGAAGTTGGGCGCTCCTCTTCCGCTTGGTGCTGGGGGAGCGCGACCGGTGCCGAGGCTTGGCTCTCGGCGGTTTGGGTGCGGGGTCCGGTGCCGCACTCGAGTCCGGGGCCGCCTCCATCAGGACGTGCCGCAAGCGGGATTCCCTGTCTTTGCGGGTCCTGGGCTGAAGGTACTGCAGATCTAGGAAGAAACTGCCAAGTGCACTTACCAGGCACTTGAGAGGCACTTAGAGTGTGGATCTCCCACAGGCGTAGGCTTCCCACACTCTGAGTGCTTGAATCCCGGAGTCTTGAAGACAGAGGCTCCGGCAGCAGGGAAAACCCCTGCACTTGACTATTTACACTACAAAGACTATGTAAACTAACTAACAACAACTGCTAACAACGAACAATTAAGAGAACAATCCACTAGCTAGGAGATAAGGAGAACGCTGAAAAGCAGAACTCCTCTTCCGACTACCAGCTCGAGCGGTAAAGAAGGAACTGAGGGCCAGACTGTGTCGCAGGGGTACTTATAGAGTGCCTCAGTGGCGCCACTCCAGGGGGCTCCCTGCTCACCCAGTCTGCAGCTAGGGGAAAATCTACCCGGCAACCAGGCCCGCAGCGCGTGCCTAACCTATAGTGGAATGCATGTGAGCAATCACTCGAAGAAGAACTAGCCTGCTCGGAGCAGGTCCATGAGGTTCTCTGAGGAAGCAGAAAGCCCTCCATTAGGGCCACTTACCAGATGAAATGGGAGCAGTTCTCTGTCTGGTCTTCCCAGAGGGGTGTCTCACCTATACAATGGTCGTTGCCGTTCATTCTCGAGTATGTACTGTGCTTAGAACTGCAGGGTTTAACTGTTTCATCGATTAGAGTCCACCTGGAAGAGATCTTGGCTTTTCACCCTTGGGGGAATGTGCGGTTCATTTTTTTCAAACACTATTTCCAACTGTTTCCTTAGAGGTCTCAAGAGGTTGTAGCTCCGGGGCCGGCAGCCAATCCCCCCTGGG
This sequence comes from Sternotherus odoratus, assembly GCA_032164245.1. Lineage (NCBI taxonomy): Eukaryota > Metazoa > Chordata > Testudines > Kinosternidae > Sternotherus > Sternotherus odoratus. Next base: position 157,372,878 of record JAVMKO010000003.1, read on the forward strand.
ACCTCAACCTGGTCGTATCAAAGCTTCCAGGCCTCCTGTCTGAGCCAGTGGTGACATGCTCTTTGCTATACCTCTCCTGGAAGGTGGCTGCCTTAGTGGTTATTACTTCGGCCAGATGAGTTTCAGAGATCTGGGCCCTCACTTCGGAGCCACCCTAGCTTTTTTCTTTAAGGCCAAGGTGCAGGGGCATCCATATTTCACTTTCTTTCCAAAGGCGGGCTTCCGGTTTCATCGCTAACAAGCAATCATCCTGCTGTTTTTTCTCTCCAAAGCCACATGCAAACAGGGAGGAGCACTAGCCTTCTACATAGAAACGACCAAACCATTCTGGAAATCCACCCAGCTGTTTGTAGGAGTTGCAAATAGGATGAAGGGTCTCCCCATCTCAGCTCAGAGAATCTCATCATGTATCCATGTGTGCTACGAGCCGGTGGGTGTTCCACCTCCACCTGTCCTAACTGCCCACTCCACAAGGGCACAAGTGTCTTCAGCAGCGTTTCTGGCATGGGTCCCTAGTCAGAGCAGCAACTTGGCTGTCGGTGCACAGATTTTCTTCTCGTTATGCCATCACTCAGCAGGCTAAGGACGGTGGCAGATTTATTCAAGCTGTGTTGCAGTGACCATGTCCATGAACTCTGAGCTTACTACCAACACAACTGCTTTGGAGTCACCTGCGTTGGAGTGGACATGTGCAAGCACTCAACGAAGAAAAAACAGTTGCAAAACTTTCCGTCATCATAGTTCTTCGAGTTGTGTTGCACATGTTCATTCCAAGACCTGCCCTCCCACCCCTCTTCTCAGAGTTGGCCAGAAAGAAGGAACTTGGGGCAAGAGGTTGGCAGGGCCCTTTATACTGGCACTATAACTTCATGGCACCGTTGGGCATGAAAGCCAACTAACAGATACCACTGAGGGGAAAATTTCTGGCAACTGTGCTTGGGACGTGCACACACCTACACTGGAATGGACGTGTGCAACACATCTCGAAGAACAACAGTTACAGAAAGAATCAGAGAGGTAGCCGTGTTACTCTGGAATTGCAGAAGTGACAAAGAGTCCTGTGGCACCTTAAACACTAACTAAAGTATTGAAGCATGAGCTTTCGTGAGCTAATACCCACTTCGTCGGATGCAGATGCAGTTACAGAAAGGTTAGTAACTGTTTTTTTCCCCAGCATGCTTTGTGACAGATGGCCCAGTAAATTTGGCAGCGCTAAGCAGCTACAGCCCTAAAGCTGCCATTTTACAACTGGTTGCAGCTGTTGCATTATCATCATCATCTTTTTCTCCCTCAGCTAAAGAGTGTTCTGAAGTCCTGTTATTTATCTGCCAGTTTTCCCCGTCTTATTACTAAGAGAGCGGCACATTCTTATTCTTGTATAGTTTCCCCAGGTGCTCTTGGCTGCCAAAAAGGACACAAAATAATCCTAGGTGGGAATATGAGGCACACAATGAGGATGGAGGAACATGTTTGTTTATGTATCTATGACTATCTATTAGACTGGATTTAAGATATTCGTTTTCTGGGCCTCACATATCCTCTAGTTTCAAAAACAATTGTGCCATAGACATGTATCACTATCAGGGCTAAACTGTCAGGGCCACATTTAGGATCCTAAATAAAAGTAGCCTGATTTTGAGGGATGCTGAGCGTTCGCACCTCGTACTGAAGTCAAGAACTGCTAGGTGTTCAACACTTTTTAAAATCAGGGCTGCAATCTCAGCCTGATTGAAATCAGTGGCAAATCTCTCATTGAGGGGAGCCAGGGTTTCACTCTAGGCCTGGTATTTGGAAACGTATCTAAATATTTATTTTTCTAAAATCTTGACCAATACATACAATATAGAACAATACAAAAATGCCTCTCTGTGTTTATTTTAGATTTGTGGAACGCTATTCTGTACACTTTCTCCTCCCCTATAAACAGATACAAAAGAATAACTTGTTCATAACCTCTGCAGCCTAAGAGGCCATCACAGTCCCTGTATACAGCCGAAGTTGTGATCCTGCTTTCAAATGACATCAGCAGAAGATTTGCCATTGGGTTTGATGAAAGCAGGAGTAGATGATTGTTCTTGCTGGGCTAACTCATGAAAGTAAGTCCCTTGAGGTAATAGAACCTGATTGATATATTACGACTCAAGTTCTATTTGCTGTTCTACCACTGACTGAGTGCATGATTTTGGAAGAGACTAAGTCGAAAAGTCCCAAATATATCCCCTGATGTTGGAGCCCAATTTGAGACCAGATTTTCTCTCTGATATTAGCATGAGCCCCTCTGGAAATCAGGCATAGCTGTATCAAGCTGAGCACCTAAACTTAGCGACATTTTGAAAATGTGAACCCTATCCTCTGTGCCTTAGTGTAGCTTGCGGTATAATAGCGCTAGTGATGCTAAGAGATGTTGTGTAAAGCACTTTCAGACTCTTGGATGAAAGGCCATATACAAGTTGGGGTTTTGGTTTGTTTATTCATTTATTGTGTTGCAGCCTTTGTGAGGGAATGTGGAAAAAATTCCCAGTCTGGAGAGAGGCACATATTAAGTAATGCCCTCTGCTTTTCAATCTAGTCCTGGCTGCTGCAGGGTTAGGCACATGATTTGATCGTTCAGCCTCTGAATATAGGATGTATCACTGAAGTGTTGTAGGTGGATGATTTGATTTTGTTTGTTGCCAAGATGAACAGACTGCTCCTACAGTTTTCCATCCCATACCTCATCTTTCCATTAACTGAGTCTGAAAGTCTGTGATGTCAAGAGATTTCCTTTGGCTTTCACATCAGCAATGAGAATTATACCTGGGCTACAGCAAGCTTAAGATAGATGGGTCTTGCTGTTAGTAACAACTCAAACAAGATCGTTCCACTTAATCTGTCTGGTCCAAACATTCCCACAGTGACACATTTGAGTAGGTAGGTTTAGCTTCAGAAGCCTCAGAAATAGGTTCTAAAATATGGTCTTTGGCTATACACCTGCAGGCTTTGATCACTTCGGATTTCACAGGTGAATCCATGTAGTATCTTGGATGGGTGATCACCACTAAGTCCAGCAGTGTCAGGGTTTGGGAAGAGAGATGCTTCCCTTTGAGCTGCCATCTAGAGCAATATCCCAACATGGTCTCGGGGGACATTGCTACTGGAGGCTGATGTTTCTCAGGGGAGATGTAAAACTGAGGTCCTCCCTACATGAGGTCATTTATGGCTGAAGATGCCAAACATGCTTAGCTTAATGCACTGTGAGTAAACCCCCTGGTGTCAATGGTGTATAAAGTTAAGCTGGGTGTCTGCAGGATTGTGGCCTACATTTGAAAAAGTTTCTTATGAGGCAGGATGATCTGTGGCTAAGGCACTGGACTGAGACTCAGGCGAGCTGGGTTCAATTCCTGGATCTGTTGTAGACTTCCCATGTGACCTTGGGCTAGCCACTTCATCTCTGTGTGTCTCAGGTGCCCATTGTTTAGATTGCAAGCTCTTCAGGGCAGAGATTGTCTCTTAGCTGGTGTACGTACAGCCCCTAGCACAATGGGGCCCTGATCTCAATTGGCTATTTAAGGCACTATTCTAATAAATAGTAATAATAATAATAATGGGTGTCTTCATTACAGTGCATTACAACAATGTATGTCCTCATTTCATCACACAGGGCAGGAGGAGTAAGTTGAAAGTCCTCTGTTGAAAACACCACATCTTCACCAGCTTTTAATTCCTCAAAACAGTCTAATCCTGAAGTTAAGGTGAAGAATCCGAAGATAATGGTGGTTTTGTGTCGATCTAGCTAGTGGGGTACAGACAGGTCTATTGTGGGGGCAGGGGAGCATCCATATAGGGATGGGGTAGTTATGCCAGTCTCCTAGGACTGGTGATAAGAGTCAAGAAAGGATTCATGTCAATTCTGTGTGGGTTAAACCAAGCTATATATAGGTTTAAATATTCATAGCATTCTTGACATGCCAAATCTACGTTGGAAACCAGGAGCCTAAGACTTTACAAAGCTGCTTTTGCATACAAGTTAATTAAGAATGCATCATGACACGGGAAAAGCAGAAATACTGCCAGTAGTAGAGAACTTAATGTGACTTGGCTAGTGCTCTGCAGGGCTCAATTGAAGCTAACCTCCATTAATCCACTTAAAATGAATGGTGAACGTGATCCAGTAAAAGCAGTAATCCTCTCTCCGATTGACTAGACTCATGATGACATGCAGAGGACTGGGGTTCGTGCCAGATAGTTAGGTGGGATTGCCAAGGGGATGTGTGGGGACAACCAGCCACATAAATTCTGGGGCCTGAATTTCCCAAGATAGGTGCACCTCTGTGTCCGGATGACACAGCACAGAGGTGTGTGCAGACCAGCTGTGAATACTACATATCTCTCGGCACTTGGGACCAAATATGGAATTGGCAATTTACAGGCCAAAGCAGACATGTGAGGCTTTCTGAGATCTCTGAAAAACTGAGCCTGAAGTTAGGAGGAGGCAAGCAGACCCACAGCCATTTGTCATCTTTGTTCCAATTCGTTCTTGGATGGATTCACTCACTCCTTAATATATATATATATTTTTTAACTGCAAACAGCCCTGGTTGCTGGAAGACTCACCCCGCAGTAGAGGAACTCCGTTCAGCTGAGCAGAGCAAGCGTGCACTGAAACCTTAGTTAACCAATCTGGAAAGTGTTTCTTCTTGCCGAACGAACAGTTGAATACCTCTGAAGACATCTGGTCTGCCTTTTAAAGTAGTACGTGATCCATAGTCTCTTTTGAGTCGGCCTTGTAATTTATGCCTTGTCTGCCATTCTCTAGTCATGGCTGTTCCTCATGTTGACAGTTAAGTAGCTGTCTGTGAAAATAAGTAATGCTATCATCTCCTCTTCTGTGGGCAGTTCTACAGGCCTGCTTTGTATGCACGTATTCCCCAACCCCCTTTCTCCTTCACTGCTGCACTCCTTAGCTGCCTTTCTACCCCTTTACCGTGTGGCCTGGTTTCTCTGTGTTTGGAGGGGGAGGGGCAGTGGTTTAGATGTTTGAAACTCAACAAATTTTCGTTTCTTTTATACAAAGAAAGAGGAGGAGTTTTACTTCTTCCCCCATGGGAAATTTTATTAAGCTTAACTAGACGCTCCAGGTTGGATTAAAGTCTGACCTTCACCTATTTCAAATTTGCTGTTTTACAGAAGAGCGGCCATATTGGGTCAGATCAATGGTGCCGATCCTGCCCCGGAGACATACCCCCGGGGGGCCGCATGACTTTTTCCTCGGCAAAAAGGGGCCTCAGAGGAAAAAGTTTGAAGACCCTGGTCTATTTAGCCCAGTATCCTGTCTTCTGACAGGATGGTGCCATATGCTTCAGAGGGAATGGACAGAAGAGGGCAATTATCGAAAGATCCATCCCCTCTTGTCTAGTCCCAACTTCAGACAGTCCAAGGTTTACAGACACACAGAGCATCCCTGACCTCTTGGCTAACAGCCATTGATAGACCTATTCTCCATGAACTTATCTAATTCTTTTTGAACCCAGTTTTACCTTTGGCCTTCATAGCCTCCTCTGGCAATGAGTTCCACAAGTTAACTGTCTGTTGTGTGAAGACTACTTTCGAGTGTTTTGTTTTAAGCCTGCTGCCTATTAATTTCATTATTTTGCCACTGCTGACTTTGTTCTGCCTTCTCTCTGCACCCTGACAAAGCCTCACAGTATTTCTGAACAATAACACCTGGGTTACAGTTAGATAAACTGAGGCACAAATAAATGAAGCAACATGCCCAGTCAAAGGCAGACCCATTGGCCCTACCTTCCATTTTCCTGCTCTAATGACTAGTCTCGCCTACTCTGTTGCCCCTACTCTTGCAGCTGTCATTATTCCTAGCAAACACTTAATGGGATGACCACTTGTGAAGTACCTTGCACCTTTTGCTAGTTCTCAGAAGAAAAATTCCCAGACTGGTTGGACTCTGGGCCTCTTACATGCTGTGGTGCCATCTGGAGTATTTCTTGTATAGTTTGGGCATAATTTGGTTAATTATCATACTGCTCAGGGAAAATAAAACTCCTGCCGAGTGCAAAAAAAGTGGCTTACGTTATTAATGGCAAACTCAGCATTTCCCCCTAAGGTCTTGTTCCTATTTTACGTATCACATTTGCTTTTAAGCGTGTTGCACTCTTTACAAAGACCTGGGATGAAAATCCTGGCCCCAAAGAAGTCACTGGCAAAATTCCCATTAGCTCCAGTAAGGCCAGGTTTTCACCCCGCCTCTGGTCTTGTGCAATACAAGCTGCGACTTACAGGAAGAAGACTGCTGCATAGCGCTCTATTGACTGCAAGCACAGGGCCTTATTATATATGTAACCGGCCTTGTTTACGCTACAGAGTTTTGGTGATAATAGTTCTGTCGACACTCAAAAATCCCTAAGCTCAAAATCGGTATTGCATGTCCTCCCTCCCTCCCTCCCTCTATTATCAGAGCACATCCACGCTGGGGGCATTAGCATTGACGGTGTGAGCAGTGCACTCTGGGTACCTATCCTGCTAAGTCTTGTGGGAAGGCGGAGCGGATCATGGTGCATCTTGGGACTGGGCACAATGTCCTGGGATGCATTGCTTTCTGTCCCAGCATTCCATGGGCATCTAGCTTTCTTTCACGACATTCGCGACAGCCCTTCTTTGCTGTGCACCCAGGCATCTTTGTGAGAAGGGTTGGATCCCGCACTGCTCTCCTATGCTCCGATAACTGTCATGAAGACGTCACAGATGGCAGTGCGGTTAACCATGAAGTTCCTAATTGAAGAAGACTCCCGGTCGCCTGACATGCTGTGGGATATGGCTAGGAGCAACTTTATATTTGCTTTTGGCATCCACAGAATAGCTGCAGAGGGTGGACCGTTGCTTTTGGGCTCAGGAAACAAGCCCTGGATGGTGGGATCATATCGTCATGCAGTTTCTGGGATGATGAGCTGTGGCTATAGACCGTTCGGATGTGGAAAGTCCCCTTCCTGGAACCATGTGCGGAGCTCACCCCAGTACTGTGGTGCAAGGACACCGGAATGAGAGTTGTCCTATCAGTAGAGACACGTGTGGCAATTGCTGTGTCGAAGCTGGCGCCTCCAGAGTGCTACCAGTTGGTCGCAAATCGGTTTGTAGTCGGGAAGTCAACCATTGGGGTTGCGTTAATGCAAGTGTGCAGAGCAATTAATCGCATCCTGCTACGAAGGACCATGACCATGCTCTGTCATTATGCCCTTTGGGGCCCGATCCTGAATCATGTCAGTCAGTGGATGTTTTGACACTCATTTGAGTGGGAGCATGATCAGTCCCTCTCTGTGCATGATCATGCAGCTTCTGTCAATTTGCAAATACGACGTGACTGCACAAATCTCTCTCCCGCCCCCACAAACGCTGCTGCAGTTGTCATTTCTTTCTAAAGCCAGGTTTGTAACACAGTACTCGTGTTTACAAAAGGACCAAAGTGTCCTCTGTACACAGTCAATCCACAGTTACTCTGTTGACTTCAGTGCTGTTATTTCTGCTGTACTCTGGTGACAATGAGAACAGAATTTGTCCCCAAAGAGGGATTTTCCTTTTCTATTTATTTATTTGTGTGTAAACGCGCCTGTCTGGGTGGCAGGCAAGTGGGGTTTTTTTTACAGGCAATTAAATCTTTCCATTATCGGAACTGCACAGTAATAGAAAACGGTAACATCATGGCCTGGGAATCCAACACAATAAAATAAACGTGATCCATTTTTACAATTCTAATTCAGCGTGTGCAAAAATGTTGCTTTCAAATCTGTGCTTAATTGCCAATAACTGAAAATCATTGAACACTCTTTGCGCTCGGACAGCCTCTTTCTTTTAATTTGTTATTTTTTTAACGTTGAGTTACATTTGACAGATCTCCCTGGAGCTAATTTAAGGAGGCCCCAGATTGTCTGTCCAACCTCTTTTGTTTACATGTATGAAACCTGCAACAAATTTAGACACAACACTAACCAGTCCCTTATCCCGACAAGAACAGCTGCATAAAGACAACTTAAAAACTGCAACGTGCCATTTTGCTTATTTGCTCTTGGCAAACTGGATGGTGGGATAACTTGGTAATGTTGTAATATTTGTCCTATAAATGCCATCTCCATTGAAAATTACATGTTGGGGTTTTGGAGGGCGAATTTGCATTTGAACTAGTACCTTTTCCTTGGCGATAGAAGCATATGGTTAATTGTTTCAGTACACGGGTGAGTAATTCCTGATTTGTGTCCCCCTGTAAAACAAAAGCTGAGGAATAGCTATAGAATAAGTCCATCCGCTTTCCAGTCCCACTTTTCCATTAGTAGGTCCTTTTAATCTAGTCTAGTAGCTAGGGCACTGCACTGGCAGTCGGTAGACCTGAGTTATACTTTTGGATCTGCCACTGCGTGACCATAGGCAAGTCACGTCACCTGTATTTCCCCTCTCCCCTTTGTATCTCTCATCTGTGTAGACCAGGGGTCGGCAACCTTTCAGAGGTGGTGTGCCAAGTCTTCATTTATTCACTCTAATTTAAGGTTTTGCGTGCCAGTAATGCATGTTAACGTTTTTAGAAAGTCTCTTTCTTTAAGTCTATAATATAGAACTAACTACTGTGGTATATAAAGTAAATACGTTTTTTAAAATGTTTAGACGTTTCATTTAAAATTAAATTAAAATGCAGAGCCCCGGACTGGCCAAGACCCACGCCGCGCGAGGTGCCAGTGAAAATCAGCTCGTGTGCCGCCTTTGGCACCCGTGCCATAGGTTGCCTACCCCTGGTGTAAACTCTTGGTGTGTCTACGCTGGAGCTGTAAATTCCAGCTTGAGCAGACATACGTGTGTCCGCTCCAATTGAGCCAAAATAAAAACAATGGGAGCAGCCGAGTATGCCCCTAGGTCTCTGATGGGAATGTACTCGGGGCCACTAGCCCCTCACGCTGCTGTGAGACCCTCTGGTTTTAGTGCACTGACACGATGTGAGCGAGCCCAGCTAAGTCTCCTTGGGCTGAAGGGTAGACGTCCCGTCCAGAGGATGGGGCTGTTTCCTCTGTGTCTCTGTATGGTACCTACAACGGTGGGGCCCTGAACTCACTGGGGTCCTCTAAGTGCCACCATCAATCAACTAATTAATATTAATCATTCAACTCCAACTGCAAGCGCTTTGTCTGGTCGCTTTTTTGTTTGTTGAATTCCAATTCAGCCTGGGAAATTAAAGTCAAATGGACACCCATGTGCTCAAACTTGCTATTTATACTCAAAACTATTAATACGTTGGCTTAGAACATAACTAAATATACAGAAACATGAACCTGCTCTGTTATTAATTCAGTTTGAGCTCAAAGCCTCATCTGCTTAAGCTTTTTATTCCTTTTTGAAAAGGTTTAAATATTAGCTAGGACGCAAATAGATCCCTCGAGCATTTGACTTTTTACCATGTCTTGCCCATCTCAAATGCTTTCCTGAGGCTCTTTTTTGTTTATCCAACACAGTTTCCTTCCTTCCTTCACGTCCAGTCCTCTGTGCTCCCCTGGGGCTTCTTATGATAGGCTAGCCACTAATCATGTACTTCTGCCCCAGAAGCATAGATAAAGGCTTCCTCCCAAGGCTTCCAGTCCAAAGAGGATGTAAGCCGTAATGGTAATCTTAAACAACACTGCTATTCATTGTTCTGGAGATCTGGGAAATATCTTTAAACTCAGCTTGCTGAATGAGCTGCTCCTCCAGTAACCCACAGCTGCTGTCTAGCTGTCCCATTACGGTTTACAAAAAATGCAGCAATTCTCATTACATACAATATTTTTACAACATATGGGCCTTCCATTAGGTCGGGTCTCTGTGTGGCTCGGTTGCCATGAATGCATACACAGAAACATTTTCGTTTGTACCTCATTTACCACCGGCCGCCTCCCCCACCGCCGCAAATAAATAACCCGACAGCTCGGGGAAAAGCATTAGAAGGCAGGGCTTTTCAGTTGGTCCGAGGGAGCCAAGACACTGGAGTGCTGCAGAAGGTAGCCTCCATCGGGAGCGGACACTTTTTAGATTAAAATAGCACTTATAGCCCCTTAAAAGCAGCTTTTTGGCCTGATCCTGCAACCAGTTAACATCTGCGAGCATCTCCACTGGCTTTGGTGGGACTCCTCACAGGAGTAATCTTACTCGCATGTATAACTGCTGACAGGATGCCCCCCCCCACCCTTCAGTATCCCCTCTTCCCAGTTTTAAGTGCATACTTTGAAAGTAAGCAATAAATGCCATGGACAAAGCCCTGGTCCCCTCCCACTTTGAGTGCTGGCCGAAAGTCCTGTGCACTGCGATAGGGAAGGTACATAAAGCTCCCGCAGATACTCACCACCACCGTTCCCTCTAATTTTTGATAGGTCGTGTGTGCAAAAAAATTTCTTCTGTGCAAATTTTTGTGCGCATGGTGTTTCGCCATATGTGTGGGGTTTAGGGTATGTGTGTGTGTGCGTGCACACCTTAGAGGGAACAGTGCTCAGCACCCTGTGATGAAGCCTTGTCACCGGGATCTCAAAGATGAGGTTGCTTTTGGGGACACCGCTGGTACAGCTACATTACCTTTTGGGGGGCAGAGCTGTAGCTCCTCTGAGCAATCTCACCAGTATGGAAGCTCTTGAGGCTGCATAGCACCCTGTGTATGTGGAGAGACGAGATTTTCCTCTCGCTCTGCAACCTCCCAGACACATAGACCATTTCTCCAGGCTCTGCACTGGGGAGAGGACTTACCCCCCCGGCATGGGGCCATTTAAAGGATGCCCAGAAGCGATGCATGTGCCCTGAAGATCCTATAGTGTAGCCACGCTCGTTGCATTAAGCTGGCCTTAGGGGGAGATTTTGATCTATAATGTTTAACAAAACCTTCAACCCTCTTGTTCTCGGCCCTTGTAATTCATGGGCGCCACGTCTCTGCCCTTCCCCAAGGGGACTTCCCACCTCTACCATAGCCAAGCCAGGGACTAGGTGCCTGACTTCGATACTGTGCATGTTGGTTCATTGGCTTATTTGACCGGGACCTTCCCTCCTTATCGTTTCAAGTGGTTCGGGTAGAGCATGGCTGACCTCTCTCTCCCCTCAAGGGATGCTTACTTGCTTATAGCTTTGCATGCCCCTTTTGGTTAGTTTTCCCACAGAGATCACAAACGTGCCTGCTAGTAATCCCTCTGTTTACACATTACAGGCTTCATCACTGGAACATCCCAGTGCCTCACACTCATTCATCGATTTTATGCTCTCAAGTGGACAGAAGGGTTTATGGCTCCATTTTACAGGTGGGGAACTAAGGCACAGAGTGTGCAGTATAGGACTAGCTCAAGATCTTGCAGGCAATTTGTGACTGAGCTGGGAACTGAACTCAGATCTCTTGGTGTTCACAAAGGTGTGGCAGGAGCAGCAGTGATCAGTATAACCTGTACTTTCAAAAGGTCTGTTAGACTTCCCCCCACCCTTTGTCTCCTGTCCCTCTTTGAATACCTGGGAAGTGTCTTTCCCTCACCCCTCCCTCCTGGAATGCTTGTGGGATGAATGGGCTGCTGAAACAGCTGGAAGATCAGAAGAGCTCCCAGGCAGACAAGGTGTCTGGGACTCTAATTAGACAGTGCTCACACACCAATGCATGGACGCTGCATGGACACTGTCCCAGGTGGAGTGCGACCAACCAGATGTTGCATCCCATCATGCCTTGGGAAAGACTTACCTTCATCACCCCATCCATCGCTGCACTGTGGGACGCTTACCTTGATGGATCCTGACATCTCCAGTGCTGTGCCTGTCCTGGGAGCATGAGTATGCGAGTGTGAAACCCCTCCCCCTCGACACTTCGTTTGAGCTTAACTATCAGTACAATAAATGTGCTGCTTTCTGCCAAACTCTGGTGGGTCATTAGTCCTCCCTAAGCTTAGGAGCTGGCCCAAGTTTGGGTAACAAAAGGTATTCCCAGAAACAGCAGATTTTAAGTAAATATTGTAGGATATTCACAAGAAGCACATTTTTAATGATGGAATGGGAATATCTCCACTGGAAACTTGACTCTAGAAGATGTATTCACCCAGCTATGGAACAGGATTGTATCATGTGACTTACGTTTCCAGTCACAGCTAACTAGAGCTCAAACTTAAAAAAAAAACAAAAAAACTGAGATGCAAGTGTGGGGAGGGGACGGGGGACAAGATCTTTTCTTGGACCAACTTCTGTTGTTGAGAGAGCCAAGCTTTCGGGCTCCACCAAACTCTCCTTCAGGTCTGAGAAAGGTAATCAGACCTGAAGAGCTCAGTGAAGCTCAAAAGCTTCTCTTTTTCACCCACAGAAGCTGGTCCAATAAAAGATATTACCTCACCCACCTTCTCTCTGTCATAGTCTGGAACCAACATGGCTACAACAATGCTGCAAATAAAAAAATAACTGCCCATGAACAATCTACAGACCAATAATAATTCTCAGGAATTATTTAACAAATAGTTTTGGATTAACACATTTGGGGGGGGGGGGGACCAACAGCCCTGCTCTGCTTGCAGACAATGCACAAATAGAGACAAAATTAGTTAGATGACGTGATCCAAAGTGCATGCCAAGTCTTCCATTGCCTTAAATTAGTCAAGAATTATTTGCCCAGCTTGTTTTTAATCACGAGATCAAGTAACAATGGTGATGTCATCAAGGTAGAATAAATGTTTCTACCTTCAGCTATTGCTCGGTTCTTCAAGCTGCTTTGCGAATGCACTTTTGTCATTTACTCCATATTTTTTGTTGCTGTTGCAAGTGTGTTTGCGTGTGTGTGGCGGGGGAGAGGAGGAAGGAACAGGGCTTGAAAACCTTCTTTTGGACTAAGTGGGAATAGTCTCAGAGAGTTTGTCACTGGTCCAAGCTAGCTGGGGTTGAAATGCTTTCCTCAGCTTTTCTCCCTAAATCAATGTGAATATTCTTGGCAAGGTCTATTATTATGCATGGGGGGGCAGCTGTGATTCAAGTAAGGATTTTTTCTCCCCTTTCTACTGTCCCAGTCTTCCTGTCTGATGCAGATGTGATCCTTTCCCTCTGCCTAACAGCTAATCATTTTATCAGACAAGCCAAGAGGCTGAAGAAAACAGACCATGCATATTCTTGACAAGCAACAACTGTGCTAAAGGGGGTGGGGTGGGGGGACAGTGTCTCTCCCTTCTGACTTCTCCACTTAACTAAATCCTCCAAGAATAGAACGAATGCCGGTCTATACGGGAGCAGCCTGCCTCACCAAAAAAATGCAGATTTTTGCAGCAAATCTCTATCTGCACACGGGAAAGCCATTTAGATACAACATAAAGGAGACGTCGCCGAAGCACATAGCAGGATCTTTGAGGAGTCCAACTTTTTGTTCTTAATGGTTTTGCTGGAGATCGGTGGAGGTGCTGCAGGGCTCTAGTCTCAGATCCCAACGTGCCCTATTGCTTCTTCCATTTGTACAATTGTTCTTAGCAGACACCCGCAGAACAGCATGGGAGGGCCGTGTAACATGCACACTGGTGGGGAAAGGCACCGTATTTACACCTTCCATTTTCATGGCGTAAGGCCCGGTAGAACATTAGCCTGAAGATTATTCCTTTCAAAATTTAAACTCCCTCTGTCCAAGTAAATAGATGAATGGGCGAGAATCCCAGTCGCTCATTTAACAATTTAACCTGTCTCATGAACAGATCCGAAGGTAAACAGGACCCGCTAGTCCAACCTCCTCAACAATTCCCCAACGATTCCTGCATCTGTCACCACAGATTGTGTTTGAAATGCAGCAATTAGAAAGAACAAACAGAAGAGGAGACTCAAACCCATGGCGCTCTGGGCACTTCCTCTGTGTGGTTAGTCACAGTATTTTTAGTTTGCGTTGTAGCTTGTCCAATCTCATTCACAGGCTAGGTCCTCCTTAGTCCAGTGTAAGCAAACAGGAATCAACTTTACCAAACCGTGCTAATGAGTATGTGAATAATCAAACGAATGCATTCCCAGGACTGAGACAGAAAAATACCTGGTGGCCCATGCCACATCCTGCCAAAGGCCAGGTATTATACCTTCCAAGTGAGGCTCAATGATCTTAGCCACGTCTGACTAGAACTAGGAGTACGTGTGGCACCTTAGAGACTAACAAATGTGAATAGACTAAGCTAAAATAATATAAAAGAAATTAGAGTACTAAGTAATAATCTAGACAGTTGTGTGGTTCACTTGGTCACCCACCAGTATTTTAAGCACTTGTGTAAGTAGGTAACTCTCTATTAAATTACACAATAATTTGGTCTCACATGCTACTTGGATTCCTATGCCATTTAGCCTCTAGGGCTGACCATGTTTTAGAGGGTCTAGTTACAGCGATATTAACATTTAAAGTTCTAACATCCTATTTACAACTAGTCTTTCCTACTGGGAGAAACCTACAGCATTATGGGAATGAGCAAATCCATCCAGCTTTCACTTGAGTTGCCATGCTGTTTATTGAAGGTGCATGTTAAAAGGAGGATCAATGAGCCAAATCAGGAGAAAACCGTACGCTATTCCAAAGGGACATTGACTAGTGCTGAGGGTAGTGCAGGGCTCCCTAACAAGGGACAACTCTTTCCTTTAACAGTTTGTGGCTGGAGGTCGGTGGGACGGACACCAAGAGGAGGCCTTTCAAGTCTTTTAGAACCTTCCCACCTCAACTTTTCTACTGGGGCCAAGGCAGGTGGTAGCAGGGGTGTGAAGGAGGGGTTGGTATGGGAAAGGGAAGTGCAGCAAAGGTGCAGATTTGGACTGGACACCCCCGCCCGAGGGTGTCTGCTTTTAGAAAGTCAGGGCGTGCCTGACGCACACGAACCATGTGCTGTCAGCATGTCCCAATTAAAAAAAATGCCTGAAGAGATTTAAAAGGCTTTGGTTTTCTCTAGGTTGGGCAGATTATAGGAGAAAGTTGGTGCAGGAGAAAGATCCCTGAAACATCTAAGCTTCAGGGCAAGTAAAGAAATCAAGCGGGAAAAAGGCATGGGGACGACTTTTGCAGGGGGATGGACCCACCTCTTCCGGGGGCTGGGTCCAACTCTCCTACTGCTGCTGACAATTGAGAAGTTTTTCAGGAAAATTCCTGGATTTGGGATCACAGGCAGCCTAGGGGAAAGCCCAGGGCTCCATGTCCCTTCCCAGTTTTGGAGCTGGGATGCACCCGTTGGGTTGACAAGATGACTCAGAGCCAAGTTCCATTAAAAGGCTCCTAGCTCTGTCTCCTCCTAAGGAAGCTTAGTTCCTATTCTGGCTTAACCGTCTCATGTTTATGTCTAATTTCTCTGAAGGGAGGAAAAAATAGACAGGCTGAGCCAAGAGTTTCCTCTTTCCCTAAAGTTCTCTTCCTGCCCAACCTATTCAAAGGCTCGGGACAGAGACAGCTAAGTTCAGAGAGCATTTCTACAACTGTCAGAGACATGTTTTAAAAATGTATCCTTTGCCTAGGATTGGCAGTCCTGCTTCGGGGAAGAGATGCAAAGAGGGGCCTCTGGAAGGTGGGTTATTTCCGTGGATGGTACAGTATTTTGGTAGAAATTTTTTGAAAATGGAACGCGTAATGTGCAGAGTTATATACTACTGTCTGCATCACAGCTTTGTCCTACCCTCTTTGCTTGCGCATCGTCTTCTGAAGACAAGCAAAATTCAGTCTGCCTTCACCCCCACCTTCCTCACCCCCCGCAGAAGGGAGAACACAAGTTGGGAGTTGAATCTGTTTTCTTTCGGGCCTAGCATGCTGAAATGTCCCCAATACAGGATGACTTTGCTCCAGAAACCAGCGCAAGGTGTGCGATCAGAGAACACATTCTTAGTCATCCATTTCACTCTCAATAGGCGGACTTGGACAAAACAATTACTCAGTGTACATTTTTTAAATGGTGACTACAGAGCAACATCAAAGACCATTTGAAAAATCTTCATGCAATTTTCATGTTTGCAAACAGGCAAATGAGCATAATTTAAGGTTGATTCTTTGTAGCGTTCAAATTTCTTGGCATACGTTGCCACAACAGAGCAGTATGGAAAGGGCTGTAAACACAAGGAAGAAGTGTTTTGTCATAATCCAGTGTCATGGGCAGAAACATGGCCACATTAAAGAAAAGAAGCCTCGAAAATGGTTACTGGGCAGAGGTAGAGCATTCCGTATGGTCATGGGATGTTAGAATGGTTTCCCCTCCCTCCATTAAGGTCCTAGCTACAAGCATTTGCACACAGCACAAAACTCATCTGACCCAACTACAGACAGTTGTGCCCACAGCAGCATTTGACAGGACACAACCACATATATCTACATCCACCGTGGTGCCTAATGGTGTTTTAGTTCATCCTAGGTAAACCTGGGCAATTATCCCAAGTTGCTCAGCAGGGGACAGTGTGCCCGGTGGACATACAAACATGGCAGTGCCCTGCGAACTGGCCAAACTTGGTTCAATCAGGGGCAGTATTCTACATACCAGGAGTACAGCGCCACCCAACGCTGATGGGCAGTGTGAAACAATTAGCTGACAGTTTATCTAGTACAGTAGACTCACGATTATCCAAGATCAGGTTAACCAGGTTGTGGATTAACCAGGATGTCAAAAAAAATCTGAATAACTCGCAGGGCCGGCTCTGGCTTTGTTGCCGCCCCAAGCATAAAAAAAAAACCAAAACCCCCAGGGCGCAGGGCAGCCAGTGAACCAACCCTCCCTCCCCCCGGCATGGGTGGCTGGTGAACCAACCCCCCTTCACCCCATATTTCCTATGGATGGTGATTATCCAGGATTTTATTAACCAGGATTATTTTTTTCCCTATCATCCTGGATAATCAAGAGCCTACTATACTAGCTTTAGTGTGTGCGGACACAAGCCGTAGCTAAAGCCAATCATGTCACTAAACAGTTACTATCCCATTGAAATCTGTGGGGTAGACAGGGTCCAGTGCTAAAAAAACACGAACATTGTGCTATACGAAGCTGCTTCAAATTAAATGCAGCTTTTAAAACATACCTACCTACCCCTTCTAACCAGCACAATTCTTCACTTTAGTGATTAAGACAGGAAGAGCATTTAGCACACTGCCACTTAATGCCAAGTGTTTTTCAATACGAAAACGCTACTTTGGAAGGCTTTACTTTATGTCACTGGGCCAGTACTGTCCTATGTATTCTAAAGTCAATGGAACTGAAAGTTCTTAGCACTTCACAGGATCGGAACCCCAGTCACTGTACCTAGGCCAGAAAATCAGAGCACTTGCCAGCCTCAATTCTGAACTGAGAGTAAGGGTATGTCTCCCTTTGATTGATCCATTGGGTGTCGATTTATCTAGAGTAGATGCGATAAATCGACCCGAGTGCTCTCCCATCGACTCCTGTACTACACCGCCGCGAAAGGCACAGGTGGAGTCAACGGGGGAGCGGCAGCAATCGATTCACCACAGCAACGATGCCCTGGTGAGTAGATCTAAGTTTCAGCTACGTTATTCTCATAGTTGAAGTTGCGTAACTTAGATCGATCCCCCCCCAGTGTAGACCAAGGCTAAGAGTCTTGACAAGATTCTCTCTACACAGATTAAGGGGTGCAGGTGCATTTCTAAATGTGCTAGGGAGCAAGAGGGAGCTTGTTATGTTGAGTTCTCAGATTCTCTAGGTAACTGTCCATACCATTTCCAATTTAAGTGGTAGATTATAGGAGAAAATATAATAAATGACAGAATTGTGACTTCCCAAAGGAGACACAGCAAACACAAGCTACTTCGAAAAATCCAATTTTATTTTTTAAATTGAAAAGACCTGTCAATTTGTTGAAGTGGATGTTTCTCTTTCCAGTCGTAGTCTCAAATGTCACTGTGTTTTAACATTGCTCAGAACAGTATAAAAAAGCCATTCACGTCATAGCTACATAGATTAACATCCTAAAACACATTGTGTTCTCAAAGCAGGTACTTTTAAAAACAGGTTGTTCACAAGAACTCTTACAATTGCTGAGGCATCCTGTATTTATGCTTAGACTCCCGGAAAAGTTAAATTGTAAATTTAACTTGGTATTTGGTTTTAAAAAGTTAATCCCAGATCACTTTCACAGCAACACGGAAGTTCTGAGGTGGGAAATCACATACACGAGAGGGAACCAGACTGAGCACAAGAACACCCATTCAACACACAAACATGCCATTTGGATTATGTCTAAATGCACTCTCTCAAACCCAGGATAGCAATAATCGTAAACGCTCGGGTTTAATATAAATATAGAGTCTCCATAGAAACTCCAGTTACTGCAAAACTGAGCCACATCTGTGGCTCATGTTGCTGTGAAGTACTCAAGCCTTATGGTCTGATCTTGCGATCCTTACTCCCACCTACCTGAGGCTAGTATGAGAATAATCTTGAGCAAAGGGTTGTGCAGGGTCAGGCCCTGAATGTTCAAATGGCAGATTGTTATTCCAAAAATGTCATTCTTTGGTTTACTTCCATGGCTTTTGGACACACAGAGAACAGAGAGACATGCACCATGTGAGAAGCTACAACTGCTATTTGTTCTAAAAGCAAATCTTCTACTGTTGACAGCTGAACAGCATTTCTAAAGCATATCAGATATTAAACTTACAGAAAACTACAGGAGTTCCGAGTACCCCATACAACCATATCCCCCAAATCTAGTAACCATTCTAAGTGCATGCATTGAGGCATGACCGGCATGCCTATAAATTCATATTGTTCAAGTTAAGGGTAATCACAGCTGCAAAAAACACTCTCCTGTAATTAAAAGGTCACTATTAACAGTACTTCAGCGACTGTTTTAGCATTAAAGACATGTAGACATTGTTATGCTTTCAGCCAAAAAGAAGATAGGTCTCTCTCCAACAATTTAGGAATGGAAAAAAAAAGTTTCTGGAATCGAAGCAAGGTTTACATAAATGCAATGTTCTATGAGGGCTAAATGTTCAAAGAGATATGTGTGTAATTGTCAGGTCTCAGAAAATACACAAATGAATGCAATGTTACGCACACCAAATTTGGAAACGTCTGTCCCTACTCCCACAACAGATCCTGGGTCTGCTGTTGTTAAATATAGTAGTACCATTTTAGAAAAATTAGGTCAGAAATGATAGAATTTGATATTTTCAATGAATGGGGAAGTGAGACAATGAATATAGTTGGATGGAAATGCATATGGGAGCAATTTTTGCTACACTGCGAAGCAAGGCAGCAGATTTTATTCTGAGGATAATACCTGTATTTCCTGTTCACAAGAAAATCATGCTGGCAATGAGACTAAAAACGAACAAGCTATCTGATGATTACCAGTAACATCTACTTTTCAATGAATCTCAGTGTTTAATGTGGTTTTTGGAAACAACATTCCCAACACTGGTTTTACTTCCTTCCCCATCAGTATCAAACATCAAGACTAGACCGAGTGAATTGTGGATATTTACCAACTACCAACAAGTCTCACATGTCAATGATATTTTTAACTGCAACAAATATAGGTCATTCTTCATAACCTACTGCCAGGGGTTGTTATAAATATCTACTCGCTTTATTTAAACAAACATTGGTCAGTTAAGATGAAAGATTCATTTGCAATAACTACTTGGCACAGGATTCATGTACTTGCAAATTTTAATAGCGCTTCTGATGTACACAAAAGCGCTTACAACCAGCTTTTACGACTCGGTCTGTTGGGGTATTTTATTGTATCTAATTAAAATTATTACAAGCATTTTTGAAAATGTTATTTTTCAAGAGATTAAGACTTAGACTCCAGACCCAGCTGCTCTAAAATGTCTTAGCCAAAGCCTCAAACCCAATGAAATATTATCGATAATATAACAGCTCATGCTCTCTATTACATAGACACATCATGGTACCAAAATTTAACTATAAAAAGAAGAGTATTTCTAAATAAATTTGACCCCCAGTGTCCCCTAGCAGTGAAGCTATACAACACCAAGAAACTATAAGGCTAAGAATTTCAATTTGTCAGAATACTGGAGGTTTCTATAATTTGTTTGTTTGTGACAATAACTGCTTAGATAGACATTCTGAAGAAACGCACCATGTTTAGGAATTCTGTCAAACAGTTGCGGATAACCTGCCTTCTAACACAGTTTAAATGGCCAGTGCATTTGGAGTCAAACTATGTTGGAACCATGTGGAAAGCCATTTGGGCTGGTTAAACCGGTTCCTAGTTGTGGTTTTAATCAGAATTCCTAATTGTGGTAAAAAATGCCTCCCGGGGATGGAGGCCAAAGATGCAAAGGTAAACACCACAATAATGTGAGGGGAAAAGCTGCTCCTGACAGGTTTTCTTATGCTAAGAAAGGCACACCACCCCCAACGAGCTAGAGACAAAAGCCAGCAGCACTACAGAAATAAACCCAGAAGAAAAAAAGCCTACCAGAATCGCCTTCCTGAGAAGGAACAATGCAGTAGACAGGCTGCTCTTGCTCGGTTTTGTTTGCAGGGAAGTGGTCAAATTTAGCCATATTAACAAACATTTAACAAAAGCTATCCAGAGAAACCAGTACAAAACCTGACCTTTAGGGCAAAAGGGCACAGACAGGCCTTTCCATGTCATGTAGCTGAATGAGTTCAAAGATTGGCAATGAAAGAATAAAAGCTTTAGACATGTGACGGGAACAAGGTCGGGAGTTTATCGAACAGTCACGCCAAGCTTCTCCAACACACGCACTCCCTTTTCTTGATATTCTTGTCGGGTCATCCAGAAGTTGTCTTTGTCTTTCATGATGTCTGCTAGCACGGCACCCCCCAGAAATACCATGTGCTTTCGACGAGGTGGATCTTCAATACGGATCTTAAATTTCTAAGAAGGAAAAAGGACATTGCTTGGATTCCTGGGTCAAAAATGACCCTTTTCTATCATAACAGTGAAACGGAAGTTGTGGTTAGTGGAAAGAAAGTGAATGAAATGCGAGGAGAGGGCATGCTGCCTGTGAGCTTTCTGCTTGTACAATCTAAAATGCAGTTGATTAATCAATAAAATAGCTACTTTGCATTGGAAATCCAAAACAATTAACTTGTTCTCCAAAGCTGCATCTGGAATGTACCTATAGAGAAGTCCAGGGGTTAGAATCACATTCTAAATTATTTGGTCAGCTTTGATAGCTAAGATTATCAGGGAAGTTACCAGTTCATCAATTCACAAAATACTGTACGGTTTATATGACCAGAGTTATATTAAGTCTCAGGTGGGTGGGGGAATAGAAATTCCACACCTGGGTTTCTACTTTAACTATTCCATGTCCCCTTACAGAGGACAATTGAACCCCACAGACTGCACTATTTTGCATTTGAAATGTGTGATTATTAAATATATAAGCCATCAAATTAGGAATATTTTAACATGATAAAAGAAGGCTAAGTGTTTTCATGATTAATTAGTACAGTTCAACTATTCTGGCTATCTATATGATTAGCTCAGTCCAATTATGATCCAGAAAACGTTATTTAAATAAGTCCTCTTTGGGGATTTATTTAGAGAGCAAATGTTTTATTAAAATGTATTTTGTTAAAAGATATATTGAAAAAAAATTGGATGCTAGTCAAGACTCCAAAAAAAACCCCTTCATTCCAAAAAGCATTTCCTCTCAAAAGAGAAACCTTCCTTCTGCAAGGCAGACAGTATTACAAAGCAATCTTAATTCTGCAATTCTCAGGAGTGGTATGTCTGCCCACTACAATTACCAATGAATTAAAGAGAAGGAAAGGACTGAGCCACACAGAGTAATTGTGGACTGTGGCATTAAAAAAAAAAATTGAGGATAAAGAGGCAGGTAAAGCCATTCAAATGCTAAGAGCTGAAATTCAAAACTGACAAGGAGCAGGCA
The DNA here is from genome assembly GCA_032164245.1 of Sternotherus odoratus. Taxonomy (NCBI): domain Eukaryota; kingdom Metazoa; phylum Chordata; order Testudines; family Kinosternidae; genus Sternotherus; species Sternotherus odoratus. The sequence continues at coordinate 157,394,719 of JAVMKO010000003.1, forward strand.
CTGCCACTGTTTAGAAAAGGCAACACATTTTCTTGCTAATAGTAGCTAATTTCCTAAGGTGCCAACTTAGATCTGGGTGCAGGGTTGCTCACCAAAGTTTAACAGCACATATTTACACTGAAACTCTGATTAACCCTCGGAAGTAACCTAGTACTGTGGCCTTGTTTCAAGTGTATTTAAACATGTCCCCAGGATGGCTATACAAAGTCTGTATTGGTCATTCTGAAACATTGATGTTTCAGTTGGAGAGGACGGATGTTAATACTTCACATACTATTTTTCCATCCTATTGCTGACCATCTCGCTCCCTCTAGTGGTAGTTCAGGATATCTGATCTATCTACAAACGAAGCAATCAATCACTACTTACGGAGAGTTTTTCCACATCCCCTTTCAGAACCCGTTCCAGGTACAGCTGTTTAAGTTCCCGTTCCAGTCGTGAAGGCAGCCCAGGGTACATAGTGGAACCTCCAGACAATACAATGTGCTTATAGAATTCAGACCTAATAGAGGAGAAAAAAAACATTCTTTCTAGTGGAAACAGTTTCGCCTCCTACAACGAATACAGAAACCCCAACGTACAGATAAGCAGGTAAGTGAAAGTCCAAGAAATGCAGACAGCTGTCACTTAACAGACACAACGCCTTTAAAATGAACTCTGAAATAGCTACATATTCTCTTCCTCAATATAAACTTTCCATACAATATGCTTTGGAGAGCAGAGATTTTAGGAGTGGAATAACCCTGCATGTCCTAAATGTACGTTTGTTATCGTTTAGTTCTAAGCACTACAAGCCCCATTTCAAAGTGCAATTATGTTAACTCATGACCACTCACCTCACAAGGAAACACCTCGCTCACACTCATCATTACACCTGTATTTAGAAAATGTCTCATCTATTGTCATGAAAGATCCGTTTTGGTGGATGAATTGATTTTTTCCTTATCCACACCAGTGCCCGGAGAGACGTTTTGGAGAAGATGCATAGCATTCCAGATGTCCTGATCTTACCTGGTGTCAATGTCCGCAGCCTGGATGGTATTAAACAGCAGTTCAGCGACACCAACCCCCTCCACGTTGATTAAGTGAGGCTGAAACAGCGCTTCTGGTGCCTCAAACCGCTCTCCACCAACTTTGATAATCCTGCCGTCAGGGAGCTACAGCATAGAAAACACAAATTAAAGCTTGTTCTGATACTACCTAGATACTAATAAACAGACGACCAAAGAAGCAGGATCTTTCACCCTGAAACAGTACAGAACAGGGAAAAAAAATCTTTTTCCAAAAACTTACTACAGTTTCAAGCCATTACAAAAACCATTGTTGAAAAAGTTCCAAGTCTTGCAGTCATTTTATAACTTAATTTGCAGCTATTTACAAAGTCAAGGAATCTGTTACTTGAAATGGTGTTAATTTATATCGGAAGGGAGTCTTCGCCATCTGGTTTTTCAACTTCAGAATTGATGTGCATCTCTCATGTACACTCACCGTATAGGACTCAACCAGTACTGTGGTTTCTAAGGCCAGTTTCTGCTCCTGTTCAATGTTGTATCCCACATAACATAACTTCTCCTTGATCATACGAACAGTTTCAAAGTCAGCAGAATGGTTGAAGGCATATCCTCGCAGCAAGAGCAGCTGACGGGGATAGAATAATGGGTTAGCAATAAACTTGAAGAGTGGCTCAGTTCTCACTATCTGTGATTAAGTGCATGTGCCTGTACATTGAATTGATTTCTCCCCTTCTTTTGTATTTCTCAGAAGAAATGGAGACTTCTCTAAAGACAAATTAAATGAAAAATGTGACAAGAATCAAGTTTAAGAAAAGAAGGGGAGGTGTCAAATTTCATTTATTTCTATCGGTATAACTCTGAAAAGTAGAAGATATGTTCCGCACTACAGTTTTCACTATGATCTTTACAAAGGAAAAAGTGAAAGAAAGAGCTAACAAACTCTTCTTTTTCTTGGAATTTTCATTTCAAAAATTTGGAAATTCATTGTGATTTCTCAATCAGGCTGACTTCCTTAACATCTTTATAGGTTGTAGCAACAATACAATTGATTTTAATCTGACCACTTCATTGACTGGAGCAGCATCACTTTTACTGTAGAAAACACACACATTCCTCATTGCCACATGACTACTGGGAAAGATTTTCCCACATACTTGAAAGTCTTTAAAAGAATTACTCTAGGTCTGAAGATTCACAAGCACAGAATGTATTCTTCATCAATCTGAGTGGCTAAATCCAAGGTTATATTAGTTTTTGATATGCAGGTCAAAGATGTCATGAAATCGATTAAGTTTTACCAAACATAATATACAGGTCTGCAGTCTATGGAACCATTAACTGAAATTCACTATGGGAACCTCTCCAAATGGATTCCCCCCCCATCAGGTGGGACCAAATTCAGAAATAATGCATTAGGGAGTGTAAATTATTTACCAGCTTAGACTCCCGTACAGGCATATACTTGTACCTTATGGTTCATCTGGTACGCAAGTCACACTTACAGCTCCCTTTTGAAGTCTGACTCCTAGAGTATAACTCAGTCTAGTATGAATGTTTTTGGGGGGACATGAGGAAGCATTTGGTGCAGCACATCTCAAGCCCAGCATTTTGGAAACAGAAGCAATGGCCTTCTGGAGGGTCTTGTTTAAGGGGGTCCCCCAAATCTTTGGTTTCTGATTGATCCTTCCCTGCCTGACCAATGCCAGAGGAAGCATCATGCACTAGCCCAGACGTTCTCAAGCTTACCTGAACCGCGACCCTATTTTTGGCGGACATGCTGAGCGCTCCCGAAATAGCTCGGCATGTCCGCCGAAAAGCTGCCGAATGCGGACGTAATTCATTCGGCGGTTTTTAAGCGGCGCCGAGAGGTCGCGACCCCCCTGGGAATGCTCGGCGACCCCCGTTTTGAGAAACCCTGCACTAGCCACACTGCGAAGCAAGCCCCAAAATGCAAAATATCAAAACTGTAGAGGCCCTCCATCCACTCTTTCCAGAACACCACTGGGCAAGATCTGAACTCACTGCAGTACAGAAATCCCGAGTTTTAAAGTGAAATTCCCTGCATGCTGCAAACAGCTGAATTTAAATTTTTAAAGGGGGGATTTAACAAATGAAAAGTGAACATTTATGTAAGAGTAGCCCTGGTGGTGTGTTTTGATATTAAATTCAACTCATCCCCACATTTGCCATTTTTAATATACACCGGATAATCACAGGAGCTTGTATTGAGGGGTGGGCTGTGAGCTGGGGCTTTTGGAATATGATAGGCAGCTTGAAATTGCGAAATAACCACTTGAGCTGGAAGTTTCAGCCTCAATAATGAATAGTGAAATAGACAATTAAATCTTACCGCTCTGAGGTTTCATAGGTATCACGGCACTGAGATAAATGGGCCAATTCACACACTGCAGAGCAGTTATTTAAGGCTGTTTGGAGAGACTAGTACCACCAGTGCACTCATGTACGCTGTTTGTAGTTGGAAGGGTCTTCTTGCAACCCAGAAGGACTAGAAATGTATTTTTAAAAATGGATCCTGAAGCATCATTCTGCAGTAAGGAAATTCCATACCATGGACAATACCCTGCTTTAAGGCAGCCCGGAAAAAGCATATACGAACAATCTCCCCTTTCCCCCCGCCCCTTCCAGCTCCCAAACAGAGAACAGATTTCTCCACTACCAGCAACCTTTCCACTTTCCAAGCTTCTAAGCTTCACCTGATCTGAATTTGGATAATGGCCACATAGTGAACTATGACTAGGATAGGGACTGAAGCTCCAAGAAAATTTTTTTCAGCTTACCTTGATGAGGTATCTGGTAATATCCCTCCCAGCAATGTCTAGTCGTCTGGTAAGATGAGGAAGAGAGAATCCTTCGTAGACTGGGCAAATGTGAGTTACACCATCTCCAGAGTCCACAACAACACCAGTCAATAAGCCTAAGAAAGAACAGTAATATTACATCTAAATGCAGATATGGAGAATGATACATCACAATACATTAGAGCTCTCCTAACTGGACCAACCCGGTGGCCAGCCTACTGTCCTGATGAAGTGACTGTCCTAATTAAGAGAGACCTTTCCCCTTGTGAGGGAAGTCTGATCACATTTTAAAATAAAATAATATACTAAAATTAAGTGTTCCACTTGATTTCAATTATTTGTTTTAAGCTTTACTTAGAAAATTCTATATGAACAGAGATGAACTCCTCCCGCCCGATCATTTAAAAAATGCTTCTAACCCTTCTTAACTGCCTGCAGACCCATCAAAGGATTTTTTTTCTCATGTCCTGACATCCCAATAAATCATGTTCCAATTAAATGGAAAATGTTTAAAATGGTTAAATGCTGGTTGGGGCATAAACTCTGGTTTTCTGCATTAATGTGCAAACAGATTAGCCTCATTTTCAAAGATGCTGAACACCTGGAGATCTCATTTATGCCACATGTAATTTACCTTATTTGAATAACTGAGCAGAATTGTGTGCTTTTAGGTTGGTTGGTGCTGGAGTGCATGATTTGAGGCTTCCGTGATTTCCTATTTTGTAGGACGTAAACAAAAGCCACTTAAAATAAGAGCACAGCCGACAAATTGTCCATTCTAAGTTTGATTTTCAAAGGACAGTTTCAGATTAATTTGGGTTTTGTAAAGGGATTTGCCAAACCCTTAGGAAGTCTAACTCCAATGAGAAGTTGGGGTTTTTTGGTTTAGTCAAGTTACAAGAAACATGGTATTGTGGTAATTTATAACATGCAGAAGTGAAACAGCCTTAAATTGGTCACATAAGCAAAATTCAGAAAGCAACTAGTTAGAGTTGATGAAAAGTAAGGCTTGGTCTACACTGAAAACTAAAATCAACATAACTAAGTAGGTCAGGGGTGTGAAAAACCCTACACCCTGACTGACATATTATGCTGACAAACTCCGCAGTGTAGACACTACTAACTCAAGAGAGTGGTGCTTCTGTCAACACAGCTAATGTCATTTGGGGAGACAGTGTTCCTACACTGGCAGAAAAACTCTGTCGGTGTATACTGCAACTATAGTAGGGGGGCTATGCTAGCATAGGCTATGTCTGTGCTACAAGACTTAAGTAGAATCTTTAGTTTTAGTTTCTGATGTGTTACCACAAGCAAACACATTTTAATGTAAGATTTTTAATCTGACAATATCCCTTTAATGAGGTTTTAAAAGGGATTCTGGGGTTTGGAATTTATGACTAGAGGTTGAATTTCATAATTCACTTTCTCTGAGTTTTCAAACTATTGATTCTTTATCAGGAATGAGGCTGAAAATATACTGATTTGGTTACTTAAGGGCACACACAATTGTCGTAACAGAGCCTCATGTGTATTAGTGAACTGGAATATCTGTCACCCAGTTTATAAATGGAACATTCCTGCAGAGTAATATAAGGTGGAACAATGTTATCACCACAGCAAAGAAAGAACTAGGTAATCACAGGACTAGTGTGATTGTGAAATGTTTAATTTTGATGGATAAGGATCATCCTTTTAAAACAACAACAGATTCTCCTGGAGGAATTCTGTGCCACTGTGCGTACGCAGTATTCATGTCCCCTGATTATTTCTTTGCTTCCCCCAAGAAAAAAATGACTTTCTGACAGGGAAGCCGCAACAGCGGTCATGTGCCCCTTCCCAGCAGCGCAGGCTTGTTATTCTGGTGCCCAGAGCAGCTGGCGGAAAGGTAAATCACTGGGGGGAGGGACGCCCATGGGCGTAGTTGGGGGGGGGGCGGAGTAGACATCCTCCCCTGAGGCAAGGCATGGGGGAGCATGAAGGATCGTGTGCCATTGCCCCACATGATATATTAAAGGTATAAGAGTAATTTCTCTTCTGTTAATAGTGTTCATGGGTATATGTCACCCAGAATTAACTCTTTGGAAAGTGACTATATTAAATACTTAGTCTCACACATGCTGTCCTAAGCATTCATTTTCCTGATAATCTATACATCAAAGCATTCTAAAGGTTAAAATTATTTTGTAACTTACTATTTACATAGGAATTGTCTCAAAAATCACATGCCATGAAATACAAGAATGTACAGAATTATAGGCTATTATTTCCAAACCCTTGAACACAGTGAGCATCGCAAGTGCTGGGCACCACTGAGAAAGAAATCAGGCCATGACACAGGAGTGTGACTTTAGGTAGTGTCCATAGAGACTCTCAGGCAGCCCTGGAAGTTGAGAGTGGGGAGGAAGTCTGCAAACCGTCCTGTCCTCTAGTCTAGAGTCCTGTCTCAGAGCCTGAAGTTAACACAGCAGTTTGGGATGCAGGCCCTTGATCCGGAATAGAGAGGTTTATCACCTATCCTGCAGTGGGAATGATGACACTTCCCTCACGCCTATAAGGGATATAAATTACCAAAAGAAAAATCCCTCCCAGTGAGAATGTGTGTGCGCCAAATTTCAGCCTGGAAAGAATTTTTATTGTTCAGTTATGAACCCAATAGAAGAAGGGATTTAAGAGAAGTTTGGGCATTATCTTAACTCAAGTGTCACAAATGCGTCAGCTGAATTTTAGTGTCATCTTTTACAGTCATTCTATAAGTACTGAATTGTTGCAGGTGGTTTGTTTTCCCCTTTTTTTAAAGAGAAAAAACAACCCCACAGCTGGTACTGTATAAAATTGTTTCTACAGTTTTTCGGCTAGCACTTCAGTTTGTAAATATAACCATGTTCAGTTGTTCATATTTTTCTTCTAACATGTAGTGTGGCAGAGCTAATTTATACCACTATTGCCATAAAACCTATGATAAATTATTGCAAAAAGGCTGTGGACATTCTACCATTTAAAGGTAATTTCACCATGTTACTAATAAAAGGTGTAAGGAGTCATGTTATCATACACATATGCTTTGAATTAACTATCTTTCAAATCTAAGGGTGAAATCCAAGCCCCACTGCAGTCAACAGCAAACACCCATTGGTTTCAACAGGGGCAGGATTTCACCTCCAGTCTTTAAACTCTCAAACTCAAATTGTGATTCATTCCAACTTGTCCATAGCCGACAAGTCTACTTCCTTCTCTTGCCTGAGAAATAAAGCACAGTCATCTTAATGGTTTCACAACTTTTAGGCATCAACTTAAGGCAATGTAATTTTGCTTCCATAAAATAAAATCAAAGTTTAAAGGATTTGTTAGAACCTTTTCTTTAAAACTGAAAACATGCTAGAGACTTCCTGAAAATGACACTTCAAACATCTAAAATACAAAGACAGTCATGTTCTATATTACCAGATTTTAGCATTTACAAACAAGAATCGACAGTGTTATTATGATGGGCTAAAGAGGAATAAGCTACGGACCATGAGAAGTGCTACTTGTGCTGATGTTCATCAATCCAAAACGCTTGATGAAGATCCAGTCAGCAAGGCTCACTTATGCTAGGGGTGAATTGGGACCAAGATCTTTTCTTTATTAAATCTAGGGCTGTCAATTTTTCTGAGTTAATCATGTGAGTTAACGGTGATTAATTGGCAGCCCTGTTAATACCATATTAAGACTTCAGAGAAATAATGCATTTAAAATATTAAACGTGCTAATTTATATCCTTTACCTACCTTGGGCATACAAAGTAAGGACAGCTTGAATGGCTACATATACGCCAGAAAACTGGTATGTCTCAAACATTACCTGAAAAAAAAAAATTCAGAAAGTGATTTATTTCACTCCACTAAGCAACACCTAAATTCTTACATAGCAGCTGCCCATTCATACAAATGAGAGGAACTATCAGTATGCAGAGTTGCTGTAGCCGTGTCAGTCCCAGGACAATAGAGAAAAGGTGGGTGAGGTCATATCTTTTAGTGGACCAACTTCTGTTGGGGAGAGACAATTTTTTGAGCTAAGACAGACTTCTTCTTCAGGTCTGGGAAACGTACACAATTGTCCCAGGTAAATACAAGGTGGAAGAGAATATTTAGCAGAAGTAGTTGACATATTTCAAGGAATCAATCTAGGTGAGGCAGCCTGTTATCACACCTCCGGTCAGAGGGGAAAAGAGAAGGGGTGAGAGGCTGCTGGGCAGAGTGCTGTTAGTGGGTTATAGATTGTAATAAGCCAGAAATCCAGTGTGTCTATTCAGTCCATGATTTTTAGTGTCTAGCAAAGTTATGAATTTAAGCTCGCAGACTCAACTTTTGACAGTGTTGTGCAGGTTTCCTTTGAGGACAATGGGTCAGACAGTGATCACTTTGTGAAAAGGGTTTCATTCACAGGTGATAGGGTATTTTTGTCTTTTATCATTTTTCTGTGCGAGATCATTCAAGAGCGTAGTGACTGTCTGGTTTCACCCACATAGTTGTTATTGTGGCATCTAGTGCACTTGATGAGGTATACCACACGTAGTTATAGGCATGGGTAGGTCCCACAAATATTCAAAGAACAGTTATTAATCTTTCTGTAACTGTTGTTTGGGATGTGTTGCTTGTGTCCATTCAACAGGTGCAGGCGCACCGCATGCAGTGTTGCCAGAGATTTTACCCCTCAGTGGTATCTGTCAGGCCGGCCCTAGCACCTTCTGGTGTTGTACACTTATGTGCTGGCATAATGGTGCTGCCGGCCCCAAACCATCTTTTTACATGCCAACCAACTCCAACAGCGGAGCAGGAGAGTGTGTTGTGGATTGGACATGAGCAATACATCTTGAAGAACAACAGTTATGGAAAGGTTAGTAAACGTTTTCTCTTCTTCGAGTGCTTGCTTGTGTCCATTCCACCTTAGATGACTCACAAGCAGTACCCAAGGAGGTGGGCTCAGAATTCATGGACATGCGGATTACAACACAGCCCTCCCAAACCTGGCATTGTCTTGAGCCTGTTGAGTGATTGCATAGTGGGATGAGAAGCTAGGCACCGATGACCAGGTTGCAGCAGATGTCTTGGATTGGAACCTGCATGAGGAATGCGGCTGAAGAGGCCTAAGCTGTCATGGAGTGAGCGCTCACGATGGCCAGAGGTGGGACATCTGCCTGCTTGTAGCATGCCCAAATAGAGGAGGTTATCCAGGATGAGAATCTCTGGGCTGACGCTGGTAGGCCTTTCATCCTTTCAGCTACTGCCACAAAAAGTTGCATGATTCTGTGAAAGGGTTTAGTCCTCTTGATGTAGAAGGTGAGGGCATGCCTAACATCCAGTGAGTGATGACAGTGCTCTTCTGAATTTTTGAGAGGCTTTGGAAAGAAGAATGATGAGGACTTATAGAGGCTGGGAGGCTGTTTGAAGGCCACAAGAGGGGATTCAGGAAAGATTTCTGATATTCCACCATAGAAGTAGATCACATCATGGAACAAGCCACCCAAAAACCCCAAGAGAACCTGCTTCAGTACAGTAATAAAATCCCCTCTGATCGCACACCTCTACTTGTCAGCTACCACCCCACATTGGAATCCATACAGGGTACCATCAAATGACTACATGGCTTATTACAACAACCCCCATCAACTGCCCTCTCCAGTCCCTACTTGAGGGGTGTTAACAGGCCACTTCACCTTGAATGCTCCCTTGTATTTGCTAAACAACCTGTTCCGCCTTGTACTGAGTATTTTCCAAACCTGAAGACAAGCTGTGTGTAAACTCAAATGCTTGTCTTTCTTACCAACAGAAGTTGGTCCAATAAAAGGTATTACCTCACCTATCTTGTCTCTAGAGTCTAGGACCTATCAGTGTTAAGATAAATATATTCCACATTAATTTAATGGGTGGGGGGGAAGGTGAGGGTTTAATGCTTGTAAATAAAACCCACACACCACTTTTTCCATAGCTTTAATGAACTGAACTGTTTTTCAAAAAATCAAACAAAAAATAACCACTACTAATTGATGAGTGGGAGGCAACCATGTACTTCATTACTGCAATTTGACTTTGGAATGAAGTTAGAGAGACATGGTGGGTGAGGTAATATCTTTAATTAGACCAACTTTTGTCGGTGAAAGAGTTGAGCTATTGAGATTCCACAGAACTCTTCTTCGGGGCATGGAACGTTCTGTTTGTTAAAGGTGTACATTCCTGTCACTTTCTGAAGCTGCTGGAATGAAGAATTTGCATGAGATTCTCAGGTTTCATTATTATGATTATTACAAAAAAAGCAAAGTGTATGGTTGTGAAGATAATTTTGAAAATGTAAGCGAATGTATCCTAAAGCCTGCGAACCCAGATTTTGGAGGGGGAGGGGGGAATCCCAAAAATTACTATTTAAAAATGTTAATTTCCGAGGCCTTGCTAAGGATTCTTAAATTCCTAAATTATATAACATTTTAAGAAAAAATGTATAATGCATATAATAAAAAGGAAAGGTAACTTTTCTTTCAAACAGATTAACATCCTGCTGCTATAGGGAAGTATAAATGACACAGACTTCCTGGATTTAAAAAAGCAATATGTTAAAAGTTAGCCACACTTCAAATCGTACAACTAAATAACCATGCCTTGCAAACGTGTATCGTTCTAAGAAAAGCACTCATCAGACCTTACACAAATTAAATAGCAAAAAGTTCTTATCCTGTGCTCTAGCTCTTCTTAACCATTAAAATATAATTATGTAGTTTATTGCTAAGTTGCCTTTATCTTATTTTAAATACAATTTGACTATTTAAAGAAACAGACTCCACAGACTGTAGGACAGTGCTTCACAGAGTAGTTCTTTGCCAAGTTTACAGCAAAGGCCAGAAAGGCTGAGTGAACAAAACACTCCGTTTATTACAGTCATGAGTCAGAAGTGATTGACCACATCCCCTGGTCTCAATATGCCTTTACCAGAGCAGAAAAAACTGAAAAGAATTCAGTAGCTTTTAGCATTACAGACTGGTTAAACCAGAAATGCTCTGACAGCTGACTATTTTAAAAAAAAAAAAAAACCCTCCAGGAAAAGATGACATTTCACTTCTCTTAAAATATCTAAATGAATCAAGCACTGACTTTTTCCAACTTCTCCTCGGCATGGTTTCAAAAAGTCTGCTGTTATATGGCTCGATTTAAAAGACTGCCCAGTTTCACAAATTTGTTCCTCGGAAGGTTAAGACCTACAATCATATTTCATAGCTTTTTTGCTAAAGTTTTAGTGATCTGCAAAGTAGGTCTAAATGTTTTAAAACAAGTTTGAAATTAAGGGGGGTATTCTTTTGGAAAGTTTATTTTCTTTCCCCTGCCTCCTCCCTCCCCCCACCATGTTCTGGCATATAGTAGAACCTCAGAGTTATGAATACCAGAGTGACGAACTGACCAATCAACCGCACATCTCATCTGTAACCGGAAGTACACAATCAGGCAGCCACATAGCCAAGAGATGGAAAAAAGCAGATAAAGTACAGTCCTGTATTAAACGTAAATTGCTAAACAAATCAAGAGAAAAAACAGCATTTTTCTTCTGCAGAGTCAAATGTTTCAAAGCTGTATTAAGTCAATGTTCAGTTGTAAGCTTTTGAAAGATCTGACGTTTTGTTCAGTTACAAACATTCAGAGTTACAAACAACCTCCATTTCTGAGTTGTTCTTAACTGTGATGTTCTACTGTATAAGCTCTCATACATCTCCCATATAAATTACTGTACCATGTTTTCTCCTCCTTCTGTTAAGTCTCTAACATTAACAACTCCTCTATAGACTCTACTGAATCCCATTTGATCTCTCTTCCCAGATTTTAACTTTCTCAATTTTCAAAAGGTATAAATGGAAGTTAGGTTCTTAGCTGCCATTTGTGCCTTTGAAAATCTCCCACCAGACCATACTACTGCTGTTCTATTGTATATGAGAGTAAAACACTCCAGGAGTTATAGACCGTTTAACCCCCAAAACCCCAGAACTCCTCACATCCCTCACAGTGTCAACACTACAAATAAAGAAACTGAGCAAAATTTACTTTTACTGACCTTATTTTTTAACAGTACCTAGGTTAATTCTGCAATGAGATAATGCTGTGACACTTAGTTGGATTTTAAAAATAGAGTAATGACAGCATATTTAGGAATGGCTACAAAGATCTTGACAGAAAAAGTGAGATCTTGTATGGTTAAAAATTGTCTATCCAAAGTCTGCTAACCCAAGTACACTGCAAACAAAACTGGAACGACCAGCATACATTTTTTCCAAAACATTTGCATGAGCATGATACATAGGAAGACAGAATTCAAGGAGTAAAAAATGTACAAAAGATCAGGCAGTGGAGCACCTTGCTGTAGGGTTCTTAAAAAACTGATTAAGTGATGTGGAAAACCATTTGGTAGAATACCCACTCACCTTGCACATTCAGGTATGTGCAGGATACCACAAGTTGGGGGGAGGGGTCTGTAGTTGCGATGATGTAATGTGCCCAAATACAGCAGTTTATTAAGGCAGAAATAGAGTTCTACCTCAAAAGGGAGTGTGGGAAAAAACAGCAAGCAAAATAAGAAACTGTCTGAGCTTCTAGACCTCAACTGACATAGAATTACTGCTGTTCCCCATCTGTATGAATTCTATTGCTCATAAAATGAACCAAAATTGTAATGTGAGAAAGGTATGTAACAATTTCTATCTTCCATAACCAGAATATGCATATAGGATTAGTTACTGTGTTTGCATGTTCCACTATATTCCTGATATTACTGGAAAGATCTACTTTTTGCAGTATACACAAGGTTTCTGTTTCTAGCTATGCTTATTTCAAACATTTTAAACGTAGTTTGTTTGACATCTATAACTGCAGTCTCGCCACATGCATGGCACACACCACATTTGACAAATATGATAGCCAAATAGCGACAAGAATATTCTCCTCAAAATAAATCTTTGCTTCTATTTAAGTTATTGTTTTGTTGATAGTCCAATGTCGTTTTCCAAGAATAGCAGGAGATCAATAATAAAGCATTGGAAGCTAGAAAAAGCAAACGATTCAGAATACTAAACAATGGAGTTGTAAGGGGTGACAATGCCAGAGAATGCTTCCACCACCACCATAGAATACACCACAGAAAGGTACAGGATTGGGCTCTTCCTGAGAGGGGATGTTATAGGTGTGAGAATGTAATGGATATAATGGATATGCAGAGGCTGAGACAAAAGTTACACAAGGACATTTATAAAGCTAATTACACTGAAGAGCAAACCGTAAAGTGTCTCTCTTTAGGTATGTTCTGAAACAAACCACGGCAACGCTTTAGTGTTGCCAATGAAATCTAGCCCTAAAAAAAGCCAGCCAGACTAAAGTAACTGTTGGATTTATCAGGATATGTTAAGTGCACACTGTCAATATAACTTCATAATCATTCTTTAAGAAGCAATTGTGTTGCACTGCACCAAGGATTTCATGATAAATATAGCAGAATTATTACAGCTTCATTACATATTATGAAACTCTTAACTCAGTCTTTCATCTGATCTTGGATTGCCCTCTCATTCTAGCTTCAAAAATAGAAAAAAATTGAATAAAGTTTTGATTCTTTTCTATAACATTACCTTTTAAAAGTAGAAAGATTTGATTTTTATCATGCTGCGATCCAGTACAAAAGCTGAGGCATTAAAAGAACTAAAGTTTTTACTTCACTCAAAAAACTATAAAGGTGTTTATATAAAAAGGCTGGAATGCTCCACCAAATATATATATATATTCTTAATTCCCTTGCTCCTATTTAAGGTTTACATTCTCCGAATAGGAGTAATGAAGTACTGTAATTTCCTCCCCATGAATTCTATGAAACAAACTATAGAAAACACACTTCAGAAGTTATGGTGAGTTTGAACAAGATAATTTTGTCCTAAAATAATCACAATAGTCTTTGAATAAAATAGAAAAACAAAACACAACCACACCTTGATAGATTTCTGAATGGCCGAGAAACCTATGATAAGGCAATTCAATCATTCAGGCCACTAAGGCAAACATATATTTCTTAGAACAGTTCAGTCTGTCTACTGTACCATATTAGTCAGTCAAGTCATACCCGATAAGGCAGACATTACTAGCTAACATTGCTTTACATAGCATTATGAGACGACATCAAATGCTAATGATCTCACTCCCCCGAATCCTCTAGTTTCGTATCTAAAATATCACCTTTTTAATAATCAATGTATTCCTGCAGCAAAGTCTCCGAAAGAAGAGGTTATTACTGAGGTATCCTCTGCCACATTTGAAACTACACTGAATATTTACATTAACAGAGGTCTATGATACTGGAGTAATAAAGTGACAGAAAGTCAACAAAGGTTATGCTATTCTCACATTACTACCTTTTCAAAACTGAGCAGTTGTGACAGATAATTATTAAAAATAGGAATTGTATAAGGAGATATTTCTTTTTTCTGAGGCACTAGCCCATCTAAGTCAATGCTGGATTGGGGATGCAGCCTAAGGGTATGTCTCAACTGTAATTAAAAACACACAGCTGGCCTGTGCCAGCTGACTTGGCTGAGGGGCTGTTTAACTGTAGTGTAGACATTTGGCTTCAGGCTGGAGGCCAGCTCTAGGACCCTGTGAGGAGGGAGGGTCTCAGGCTGCAGCCAGAGCTGGAATGTCTACACCATCTACACCACAGTTTAATGGCCACACACCTTGAGCCGGAGTCAGCTGGCACAGACCAACTATGGGGTTTAATTGCAGTGTAGACATCCCCTCTAATACCTCACCCATGCCGGATAGCAATGTGGCACCCAACAGCTAGTTGCAGGACCTCTTTCCTAGAAGTTATTTACTTGTTCCCATAATATAAGAACTAGAGGCCACCCAATGAAATTAGAGGTAACAGAGTCCTGTGGTACCTTAAAGACTAACTAAAGTACTGAAGCATAAGCTTTCGTGGGCGAATACCCACTTCGTCGGATGCAAGCACCAATGAAATTAGTGAGCAGCAGGTTTAAAACAAATAAAAGGAAGTTCTTCACACAGCGCACAGTCAACCTGTGGAACTCCTTGCCTGCGGAGGCTGTGAAGGCTAGGACTATAACAGGGTTTAAAAGAGAACTGGGTAAATTCATGGAGATTAAGTCCATTAATGGCTGTTAGCCAGGATGGGTAAGAAATGGTGTCCGTAGCCTCTGTTTGTTGGGGAGGAGGGAAGGGAGGGGGGGTGATGGACGGCAGGAGAGAGATCACTTGATCATTACCTGTTAGGTTCACTCACTCTGGGGCACCTGGCATTGGCCACTGTCGGTAGACAGGATACTGGGCTAGATGGACCATTGGTCTGACCCAGTATGGCCTTTCTTATGTTTTTAAAGGCTGTCATTAGATAACTCCCAGAACTTATTACAGATTTGGAGGGCAGGGGGCATTTGCTGGCAAAAATTAACTCTTTCTTAGCGTGTCCCAGGTGCCTATAGCAACACTATGCCCTCTGCCTGATAAACCACTCCATGCTTCCAAGCCACCAATTTAATTTCCCTTATAAACTCTGCTAATCTCCCAGTTGGAGTCAAATTCATTTAGGGCTTGATCCTGAGAAGTGCTGAGAACTCTGGCACTAATCCAATATCCAGTAGTCAATGGGACTGCTCACACACTTAAAGAGAAGCATGAACTTTAGTGCTTTGCTTGATCTGGTCTACTCAGAATACTACAGGATTAAGTCATTGAGAAAGGGAGGTGAAGGAAGATTAACTGGGTTTTGGAAGACTTTTCCTACGTATTAAGCATCAACTCACCTTGTTGTGTCAATGGGGATGGGACGTGCAGGAATACTTGAATTTCAGTGCCTGAACCAGTGGTTTTCTGGTACAGACACTTGCACGGGATTGCTAGTCTGTTTAGACTTTAGGCCTAAGTAGGCTTGTTTGCCCTTGGATAAACTAGGAAGGTGACTACTCTGGGCTGTGACCAATTCTCCCATTTTCTGCAAGGAAGAATGTTACCTTTAGGGATTATTTTATGTTTTGAAAAAGCAGCGATTTCTTAGACAAAATTTAGTGCCTCCCATCATCAATTCCTGCTCCCCACAAATCGGTTTTCCTTATTTAAGTCAAGAAACATACCTCTACAATCTTCTCCCTGTTTTTCGTTGGGTTCATGGGAGGCTCTGTGAGTAATATTTTACAGTTTTTCGTGTCGATGTTAAGTTTTTCTGGTCCAAATGTGTAGTCCCAAAGGTGCTTCATATCATCCCAGTTCCGGACTATGCCATTCTCCATTGGGTAGTTAACTTCCAGCATCGAGCGTAATTCACTTGCTTCATCACCAACCATAAGATCCTACAAAGTCACAGTATTGAAGTTTGTATGTCAGTTTGCAAGAATTTTCATTATTCTTTAGCAGTTTTTGATGTTAAGAATAAAAGAGATTCCAACTTGCATCTGATTATATATACTTAATGGCCCAAGCCCTGAAATTAGGTTTATATATAAAAAGTGGGCTTTACTGCACAAAATATTTAATCTGGCGGAGATCCACACTAGATCTTTTAAGACAACCCATATTTGGAAGACTTCATAACCTTCTATCAAACTTACCTTAGTAAGAAGCTACCTTGCATTTTGTCACCATGGAACAGTAAATAAACCTTAGTATGAATAGACTTTTATTCACTGAAAACTCCAAAATTACTTCATCAAATACACACCTGAATAGGCTGAGATGTGAAAAAGCATATAAAAGATAGTAGGTGGGGCTAGCAGTAAAATTTTCCATGCATGCTGCAAGGTTCTGTGCACATTCCCAAAACAGGGATAAATGAGAGCTACATAAGCATACAGAACAAGTAGCAAAAGCAAATACGGGACTGGAAGTACCACACTAAACATTAAAATAAAAAGTGGTTTAACTAAGCTTATGCCAGTAAAGTTTTAAAATGTAGACAGATAACTGATATATATCCCATTTATTCCGCATTAAAAAAAAAACAGAATAAAACACAACAACCCCAGTATGATATTGTATATCAAATACCATATTACTCAGTTGTGATTCATACAGTCTATTTCTAAATTGATTATATAAGAAAACCCTTTCCTTTTCCCCAGCTATTTCCTGAGGTAAGCTGGTACTATGAAATGTTACTTTTGCTTCCCACTATAGCCCATCTTCTTCCAGAGAAACTTTAATGCCTGATTTACAACCATATTTAAAGAAACAAATTGAAACATATCCTCTTTTTAAAGATCACATTTCTACAATCTATCAAAATAATAAGTGTTTCTATTATTATAATAATGTACAATGAAATAGTTGCTTTTGACCAAATAGTCCACTGCAGAGTTTGCAACCCAATCATTGTACCACTGAGAGGTGACGAGGACTCAGATTCTCTGTTTAAGCTAACGAACAAGAAAAAGACATAATGAAAAGCAAATTGGAACTTCAAAATTATTTTTAGTTTTAATAATATACTGGTAAAAGAAATAATTTTATTACATGATTTTTAATTTGAGTCCCCCAATCAGTTTTCTTAGTTTTATAAAAGTTTTCATAGAATGGATTATTTATGTAAAATTAGAAACCTAAACCCCTAAACTTTAGGAAGATCGTAATTTGCTAAACTTACCACTAAGTAACCATGTGACTAAATCAGTTCTATCACAACAAATTCATAAAATTCTGATTTTATTTAACAGTCGCTAGTTAAAGAAGAACCATCTGAAATCTGTTCAGTGCATGGTGTATACCTCAGAACATGACACGGTCAAGGAAAAGCCATGATCTTTTCCTGTCTTCATTATTTTGTTAGGTTAGACAAAGCATTTTCTAATGTTAACATTAAATTCACGTTGATCTTAAAGAAAAATGAATTATTCTTGCATCTGCACATAACTACAGGTCATGTCACAATCAGAAGCGATACACAAGATTCTTATGGAATTAGTTGCTACTAAACCAAAACAATGAACAAAGTTTAAAATAAATAATCAAATGTAAAATGTGGGACAAGACAAAACATTAAAAAGCATCAAAATAATGCAACAGCTACTACGTCCCATAAAGCAAAAATGGGAAACAAACAATACAGGGGCACCTCACTTACCATCTTTTTGTTATTCTACTTCAACAGGTCAAGAAAGGTGAAGAAAGAAGGTAGAAGCAAGAGAGTCAGAAAAGGCCTAAAGGAAATCCTCATTCAATTTATTTTAAGTACATGGTAAATATAAAGCAGAAAAGAGATGCATGTATTTCTGCAAGTGTTCTGAATTAGTGCAGTTAGGGCCAAGCTAACTGTCAACAACACTGCTGTACTTCTGAGAAGCCATTTCTGTCGGTGATTAACTTGTTTAGTTTAATGGCGTACATCTCATTTTTATTCACAAGGTGCTACTGATATACTAATGTCTTTGCATCATTTCTGAGAAGCAAGATCTTTTATATGCCGATATCCTATTAAAAGGGAATTTTATCCAATGTGAGTGGTAGATCTGGAGCAGACCAACAGCCTGGTGGATTTGGAAGTAACCAATGCCAGCACATTGCTACCAGGATCCCTGCTTTCCTTCGCCTCTTTTTTCCCCATAAAATATTCATTCTTCCCATTTTTACTATACAGTTATAAAAATATTAAGCTAAAATACAAACTTGTGAGTTCTTTTGTAGCTATGAATTATGGAACAGCTACATAACTAAACGGAATCAAATTGATAAAGTGCATAAACTTAAATGTTGTTCGTTTGTTTATTCATTCAAACTGAATTAAGTGCTCATGAAGTGACACAGCAATAACAGTGACCTGAAAAAGATACAGCTCAGGCAGATTTGTGCACATTTCCCTACACAGCTCAGCATCTCATTTCTGCCATGCAGTAGTACCCTGCTATGCTGGAGAGGGGCTAGGAGAATTAACAGTCATTGTGCTACACTAAAAGATATGTGCTTTTGTGGACAAGCAGGGACTAGGATGCCATTTTCACTTATGACCCAATCCCAAGATCGAAACCCAAGTCTCCTCAGTCATCAACCCTTCCAACAGCATATTAATAAGCAAGATATCAGCTCCAGTAAGGCATGTTTACTTGCTCTACTTACACATGACAATAACATCAGGGCAAGTACTCTGCACAGGCAGCTGCCAGAAAATCCAGATCCAGTAGCAGGAGGAACCCAGGATAAATGCTGACTATATTCTCCACCCACTCAAAGCCTAAAGCCACCCTATTCTATAGATTTCTGAGCTAGGAACTGAGGAAGAAAATTGTGGCGCACGGACTAGGAATAAAAATGGGGTAAAGTGCATAATTGGGCCTGTTCTACTCCAAGAAAGCATCCCCTAAGATTTCAATTTGTTTTCAAATTGATCTTTCAAAATCAATTTTAAAACCAGTTGGAAGTGCAGCATAATTTAGGCTCCCTGAGCCAACTGTTTTTACCAAACCTGTTTCAAAAACTGCTGCAGGTAGTTTAGAAGCTAGCAGAGTAAAACTGGTTCAAGCTGTCAGGAGCCTAGTCTACACTACAGCTTCAAACAGTTTTAAAATCAGTTTAGCTCAACGGGTTTTAAAACTGGTTGGAATTTTTGGGGAAACTGTTCCAGTGAAAACCACACCTTCGCATGCATATACCTGTGATGTAGCAGTGTCTCCTTATGTCCTCATTTGCTTTCCTGACAGGAATAATGGGCAAGGGAGGGTTAGGCTGATTTTATAAAAACCCTATTTTAGGGCTCACTTCACTCAGTTCCTGAATTTGGCTAGTTGTTCTGAATATTTTTAAAGAGCTAAACTGTTTTGTCAATTTCCTTTGCTCACAAGTCTTCTGAATGAGCCACAAACCTCTTTAATGTGTAGCTGGAATTAATCCATTCAAATTTTAGTATAATTTATCTGCCAAAAATAGCTTTTCAGGAAAGCATCACAAATGTAATGACATCCAGAGGAAAAAAAATGGTCCTCAGATAGTTTCACTGTGCTGTCTTAAGGAATTTATCCTATAAATGCACCAGGAAGGAAGATCTGAGACAGATGGTTGTTTGCTTCTTATGACCTAGGGTTGGTTTTTGTGTTTTTTGTGGGGTGGGGTGGGGAGGGAGTTTGGCCTTGTCTTATAGCAACTATAATAAAGTAGACATGTGCTGTAAAGTAGTTACAAAATAAATCAGGAGTCCAAGTCCCATTCTTCATTAAAATATCCTTGAGTGATTCCATCTTTAGAATGGGAGACATGATACAAGAGGTTAGATGCAAAACGCATCAATACATCATATATTTAACACTCCCCTCAACCCCATTCCAGAGTCTCAACTCATACTAAACCAAATACTCAGATGATCAAAGGCCATCCTAAACTGGGCTAGCATCACACTAAAGCTTCTAGCCTCAGGTATAAACAAAGAAGATGGGTCCATATCAGCAATCTCCAGGGGAAATTCCTTGGTGAGACAATTCTAACTGCTGTGTACAGCGAGGGGATTTCTGTCGCGATTGTACTTGGACTCTGCTTGGGGAAACCTAGCTTTCACTTCAGCTTCTGGCAAGCAGATGTTTGAAAAATGTGAACCTTCAATTGCCCTACTCAAGCTTCTAGAAATGAGAAGCGCTTTCTCTTTCTCCATGTCCTCCCAGCTACTGTGAAGGTGAAAAGTCCTCTACTACCCAATCTCCTGGCTGCTGAGGGATGAGGGGTAGGAAATGAGAGATCTCTGCTACCTTATACCTTTCTGAGCTAGACCTTTACTTTGCATTTCTTGCCATTCTTCCCCTTGAATAATTCTAATGCCACCTTCTACTAATGTTCATACTTTCCCCTATGCACAGGCAGAAAACTGTTTCAGTGCCGCCTCTAGGATTCTAAATATCAGGAATTAAACTGACCGGCGATCTGTTGATTTCACTCTGCGGCTCACAGCTTTGTGAAGTAGCAGCAGCAAAGAGACAAACTTTATCTGCACACTCAGGAAGTCAGCCCTGCATCTACTTAAATCGAAATAGTATCTTTGCAATCAGAAGGGTTAGAAACATAGACCCCACGTGCCTCAAGGAAGGCTTTCAACTCAATGCTAGTGATTAGATTTCTTTCAAACCTGTAATACTACAGTATTTTTAGACTGTAAGCTCCTCAGAGCAGGGACTGTTTCTCTGTTCTGTGGAAAGTGCTATGTCTACCATCAGTACTTATAACATAATGAAAAATAAATACAAGCAAAATGAGGCATCTCATACAAGTTCACAGATGGTTTTGCTTACAACTAATTGTATACTGAATAGTAAAAAAATATAAATTATAGCCATTACTCATTGTTTCAGAATCTTGCACTAAGATTGGACAGCAAGGACCAGCCATCTGACCAACTTCTGCCTCATTTCCCCAAATCTCTTATCAAGATCTCAGAGCCCCAGCCCACTATACACACTGCGCCCCCCCCCCCCCACCACACACACACAGGCAGCTTCCACTAACATTAATCTACCCTTCTGCTCACCACATGCCCTGAAGGGGTGCAGCTGCTAACGCTCATTACTTAGGCAGTGAATAACAAGGGAGACTGCTAGAGGGGGCACGATAAAAGGAGAAAGTACTTTCATGTACAGTAAACCCTCGATTTAACGGACCTCGATTTAACGGACTTCGGATGCAACGGACAAAATTTCTGAGCAAGTCTGATGCATCCGAAATCCATTTCTCGCGGGCTGGCTGCCGGCTCCCGGCTGCCGCCCGGGTCACGGCAGCGGGCGGGCTGGCTGCCGGTTCCCGGCTCCCGCCCGAGTCCCACCAGCAAATGTGTTAAATCTTTCACGGCTGCATCTCTCACCGTATACAGAAATACATCTTTAAATGTGCAAGGCTTCTCCTCTGACTTTGTAACCAATTTACAGAAATGAGTTATTTCCCTTAATAATGGGTCCCGGCAGCGGGCGGGCTGCGGAGCTGCCGCCCCGAACCCTGTGGCGGGCGGGCTGCTGCTCCGACAGCTCTTTTTTTTTTTTTATTAAATAACGGACTTTTTGATTTAACGGACACCCCCTCGCCCGAATTAGTCCGTTAAATGGAGGTTTTACTGTATTACAGTAGAACCAGAGTTATTAACACCTTATTAATGGAGGTTGTTCGTAACTCAGAACTGTTCGTAACTCTGAACAAACCGTTACAGTTGTTCTTTCAAAAGTTTACAACTGAACACTGACTTAATACAGCTTTGAAACTTTACCATGCAGAAAAAAAATGCTGGCATCTTATTTTAAATGAAGCAAGCACAGAAACGGTTTCCTTACCCTTTATTTTTTTTAGTAGTTTACATTTGCAGGGATTCTCAAACTTCATTGCTCCGTGACCCGCTTCTGACAATAAAAATTACTACAGGACCCCAGGAGAGGGGACCAAAGCCTGAGCCCTGTCAGCCTGGGTGGAGGAAAGGCCAAAGCCCAAACCCCACTGCCACAGGTGGTAAGTCCAAAGCTGAAGCCCAAGGGCTTCAACCTCAGGCAGGAGACTTGTAACCTGAGCACTGCTGTCAAAGGCTGAAGTTCTCAGGCTGCAGTTTTGGCCCTAGGAGGTGGGGTTCGGGCTTCTTCCTGGGGCCCCAGCAAATCTAGGCCAGCCCGGTGACACCATTAAAATGGTTTGAGAGCCACTGGTGTACAATGTTTGCTTTTTCTTTCTTTTTGTCTCTGCTGCCTGATTGCAGCCTCCCAGTTCCAAATGAGGTGTGTGGTTGGCTGATCAGTTTGTAACTCTGGTGTTTGAAACTCTGAGGTTCTACTGTAAACAACTGAAAGACTACCCTGAATGCTTTAATCTGGTATAGGAAAAAACATTACCTTGATTTCAATGTTTCCCACTTTGGCAGTTGATCTTATAATTGGTCTTCCAACTAAAGCTGGAAAGATGTGTTCCGGAAAATTTGAGCCTGCGTACCCACATTTCACAAACTGAAAAGAAAAAAGTCGAATCATTTGATTAGTTAATATATGCATCACATTTGTTTATTACTATTAAAATATTTTTGTCTTTAGGGGGACATTTTCAAATCCGGGTAAGGAATTTAAGAAAGTAAGTCATGTTGTATTAATTTAGATGTAATAAAGGGGCCCAAAGGTGTTAACATAATCCTGACTGTCCAACATTAAACAGTTTTAAACAAGGTTCGGGGTTTGGAATACAGTGACCTCAGCCTGCTTCCTTCAATGGCAAACACATCATTAAAAATCCTTTTATTAAAGATACAGAGAAGAAGGAAAAACAGTAAAAGTATTTGAAATGTAAAATATTATATGGGGCTCTCTTTTAACGACGTCACTTGTTCCCTTTCCCTGTATCAGGAGAGTTTTTAGAAGAAAAAACAGCCTCTTCGGTGGTATGCAAGAAGGCGACTACTGTCCTTTTCGGGAAAAACAAATAAATTAGTTGAAATGGGCTGGAGCTATTATTGCTGCTGCTGTTAAAGCCCGATCCCATTTCCTAAGATAACAAAAAGAAAGAAAGGAACAGCAAAGACAGAAAATGCAACTTCTGTCTCTGGTGTTGACTCTCACATGCATCTTCACTGCTGAAAAAATCCCAGACACAGCACATAGACTTATTACCCACTCCGAGATCTGGCAAATTTATACCAGCAGAGGCCTATTTAGGGCATTGCGTTTAGCTACCTCCTTCTGGTCACAGCAATATTGCAAAACATTCAGTGTTGGCCAGCTAAGCCAGACCTTTAGAAAAAAGAAAAAAGGAGCAAGAGATATGAAAGAAGGAATAAGGTAAGGAAGGAAAAAGACATATTGGACGAGATGGGAGAAAAGAGTCTCACATCCCAGGTAGTGCTTAGGATGAGAGACTGGTGAGGGTAGTGATGTCATCTGGCCCAGTTTGGTCAGGACAGCTTTCAGGAGTAGGATAAAGAAGATCTGAGCTCGGAGGAGACAGTGGGGATGGCAGCCATGATAGTGAAGCTCACTCCAGTGGCCAATTGTTCTCCCCAAAGTCTCTTTCAGGACCCCAAAAGGCAGTAATGGCTGGAATAGACCATCCCCTCATTACTTTGTCCAACGGTTAGACCTAGTTTCCAATAGACCAATTTTGGTTTACTGATTTCCGCTTTCACACTCTTCTTATTTACCAAGAATGAACTTAACCTAGTCCTTGAGAACTATCAGTAGACCTTCTTCTTGAACGAATTCAGGGTGTCTCACTTTTGCACCAGTCCCCACCAATATTTGTTGTCATGCGTTATCTAATGAATGTACACTCGCTTTTTACAGTTGAGCTCACAATTAAGGTAAATGTGTAGGCCCAAATGCACATTTACAAGTCTCTGTCTAGAACTTCAATACTCATTTTAGATAGTTTTAGAAACTTTTTAAAGCATATATCTGAATTTTGAAGAGATACTAACACCTCCTGTTTCATTTGGAACAGATATGTGGGAAACCTCTGACCACAACTATGCTGTATTTGGCTCACCTCCCCCACCATTCTACAACTCTACATTGAAGTTGAAATTGATCACCTCTGCCGGCAAGCAGCTTACTTATCAAACCTTTAGGGCCTGTCTATACTGCTTCATATTTTGGGCTAATGGGGTGTGAACAGCAGTGCACAAGTGCTGTGCTGTAACTCCCCAGGGTGGATACTGCACATACTGAAAGGTTCTGCTGCAAACTTGGGACTCTTCAGTTTGCGGCCACAGTGTTCACATAGGAAAGCTACAGCACATCGCTTTAGTGTGCATTGCTATTCACATCTCCTTCTTAGTCCAAACTGCAGGGCATTGTAGACAGGCCCTAAGAGTAATAAGGCATTATTAAAATTATACTTAAAAAACCAAATAACATTTGAAAGAAATTAATGTAAGTCTACATTTTTTAAGATGCTACCCTGGGAAAGGGTGTTTTTTGTTTTATTGGGGGGGGGGGGGGGGAGTGGTTCGCCATGGGACCAGACAGATTTCAAATTTTCTCTAGCATTTCTGCTGCATCTATAAGAATAAAAAGTCTCTAGCTGTTATGGTTGTGGAGAAACACTTGGATCACTTTTTGAAGGCTAACTGATGCAGTAATTTCTCCCTGAATTCTAAAGTGTGAACTGTCCAATTCATTTAAACCGATATTAACTCAAATGCCAGTTAGAATACTTTAAATATCAACATTTCTCAAAACATGTAAGAAAGGAAGGGAAGTAATTATCAACATATACACCAGTACTCCCCTGAGGGAACAGGAGAAGCAGTGGTGCATGAAGATCTATACATTAAAAGTTACAATAGGTTCCTTAATATTGTTTGGGGCGGGAGGCACATTTGGGGTTTCTTCCCCAAAGGGAGGTGCAACTTTCAAAAGTTTGGGAAATGTGGATATAAGTTAAGAACCTGAAATACAGTGGCAAGAATTAAAATAATTTAATATGGCTCCTTACCTAGTAGTGCTACACTTTTAATTAGCAAAATTAATTTGCATTCAGCATCAATGGAAAAACACGATGCAGGGCAAAACTTTTGTTGCCCTCACTTTTCTTCTTGCACACCACCTCTGTTTTTAATGTGTTCTGTCTGCCAGTGGAATCAACTTCATATGTTTGAGGGTTAGGAAGAGTGTTCTTGAGCTAAACAACTCCCCTCCACAAGTTCCGACTCCTTTCCAAAGATGAAAGGTCTCCTTCAGCAACATAGTATGAAATGGCAAGGCAATTCTGCTTATTTTAAGGTTATCAATATCTAGGACTTATTCAGATCTTGTCTACACATGCAAGAGAATGCTGCTCCTATTTATGACAGCAATTAAATGTATTTGAAACAGGCTGAACAGGTTGGAGCCCAAAATCTTTTCGCCAATGCACTTATTTCCACATGAGTATCAGAGAGTCTGAAAAGCTCTGAAACCAGTCTGATTCATGGGGTAGAGTCTCCCAAGTCTATTACCCCAATTTGATCAAACATGCACTTTAATACAAAAGTGCATGTGACCTTGTATCCTTTTATATCAATTACATGAACAGATGAGGTAATTATCACATTAAAGCACTGGGGAAGTTCATTTGCCTTAACACAGCTGAGGTCACTCAAGTTTGATCAAGTCAGGGTATATACTACTTTGGAACTCTATTGGAGATGGAAACCTTATGGAGCAATGAAGCACATTATCAAAAGTGCTGCCTGCAATATGCAGGTAGAAAGAAGTGCTTTCCCCATAATTTATTTCCATGCTTCTAAGGTTTTGGGGAGCTGGGGTGTGCCATGTTGCAATATTAAATGCCATGAAATGTAATTTTTATTCACAAATTTCTTAGGTTTTTTTATACAGGTAAAGCTGCTTCTGACGACTGTGCAAGGCTGATATGCCTTAGTAAACTGTGTGCCTACAACACCTTATTCACAATCCTCCAGATTTAGCAGTGGTCAGCTGTAGGGAACTTCTTAGAAGGTGTCTATGTAAATACTCACTTCTCAAAACACTCCATCAGAGCCAATCATGGACTCCAGAAACTACACACAGCCACAAGGACTACAGCAGCTCTATACTAGTAAATCTGCCTATTGCTCTTCCCCAGTATTAAGCATACCTGTCAACCTTCAAACACAGCAACACGAGAGACCTGCACGTGTGATGGACGCCACGTTGGCCAACACGATGGATTGAAACTATGATCTCCAAAATCAAAAGCATGAGTCTTTAAAGCTTGTGCAGTGTATAGGGCCAAGTTCTCAAGCTGAGAGCTGTCACAAAAACTCATTCTCTAGTCTACAGGATGATATACAACACAGATACATCTACCAGGAAGGAGTCAAAAGGTAAATGTACACTAAATGACTGAAAAGTGAAATGTGTGTTTTGGTGATTCATACACTTACAACCTACAAATTATTATAGTTTAAGTTCTACATTCCTGTTTTAAAGTGGTCTTTTCACAGAGCAACTCCCACACAACCATATTTCCACATAGATCAGCAACTTCACCTTGAGAGCTACAGCTTAAGCCTTTACTACTCTTTGAACTGCAGGAGTCAGAACTGCTAGTCCCTTTGTAGATCAGCCTGGGCAGGACTTAACATACACTATCCCAGAGGGTTACACAACTATTTACTAGTCTGCATCAGAACACTAGTGATCAGGAATCCTGGGTTCTATCCCTGGCTCCAAACAAGGGTGGGGTTTATAGTGGTTGGAAATAGTACAGCTAAACTGGTTTAGTCACCCTGAAAGGCAGTGTAGTACTGTAGATAAGAGAAGGAAGGGTTTGTCACATTAGAAACCTGGGTTCATGGTGCCTTTGCATAAGCCTTCTGCTAACCTATTTAAAAATAGGGGGAAGGGAATTTTCCTTGGGGCAGTTATCGAATTCCAAGTTCAGCACAACTAAGCATAGTATAAGCAGACGCAACATCTTTGCAAGATGTACATGTCGTATATTAGAATACAGACTAAATGTCTATTGTACATATACTTACAAGAGTGTTTTAAGAATAATTACTTAGTTTGCCTAGTGCACGCAAGAATCCGGCGTGTCAGAAATTATTTTACCATATATAGTTTCCTCATCTTAGCATTGTGGTTTAAATTGGTGCTCTCACTTCCCACTGAGTCATCAAATGGTAAGAACATGCAGTGTATAAATATTCTTTCAAATAAAAATAAATATGCAGGCTACATCTGCTCACAAACCTGTCTTGACACTGGTTTTATATTGAATAATGTTGTATTTCATCAAGTTTCAATGTTAAGGCAATGTAAAGTAGTATAAACCTCTCGGACAAAAGAATTTTAAATAGAATTAGGACAACACTCCAGGCCTAAAGTAACTTACTATTTGTTAAAAAAAAATATATCATAAAATCTAGAATGTTTGAGGTGGATGTTAAGATCCTATTGCTGATCTTATTAAAGATCCTCCTACATTATACGTGTTGTGAAAACAAATTTTAAATTACTTTTCCTTAAAGACAGATTGCAATAAGATCCACAAGAATCACATACTACAGTAAGCATTACATGGAACTGCAGGTTTCCAATCAACTTATATAAGATTTTTAATGAAGAAAATTAAAGCATTTTGGCTACAATTGCTAAGCTAGTTCATATACAACATTTTATGTTATATTTCTGGAATTTAACTGAAGGATTTTTTAATGCTAATCATGGTGAATTCATTCACCTTATTGTGAAAATATTTTATTAAAAATAATTCTAAAAGGAAGCTTTGTCTATCAGTATAAATAGACGATGGAATTTCTATTACAATATTGACTTTATAATGAACATTTATGGCTTTAACTCAATTTATGGCTCAATTTATTCATCTTAAAAACTGGGGTTTTCTTATGTTGAAAAATCATTTTTCTGACATAATTTAGGTTACAGACCTAAATAACATCAAGTAATTATGACCCTAATCTGCTAAAATTAAGCATGTTTCTAGGACTACTTACATGTTAAAATTAAGCATTTGCCCAAGGGACTGTCTACACACAAAAATTATACCAGTATAGTCAGTACAGAGCTGTTTTACACTGGTACGTCTGTTCCCATAAAGAAAGGGGAATAAGCAGCACTTGTATAACTATGTCCACCCTAGGGATTCTACAGGTAGTTACTTCCGTTTATAAAAATCAATCAATCACACCCCTAACCAAAACAGTTACACTGGTACAAAAACTGTGTGTAGACCAGGCCTAAGTGACTGAAGTTTGAACCAAAGACAAAAGCAGATCTTATACTGCATGCTTGAGATGAACTAAACTAAAAGTAAGTCATGGACATTGTCTCCGTAATTAACATATTCCAACAAATTTACAAATAAACATACTTGCACTACAATAAAGAGACAGACCCCGAAAGCATCTAAAACTCTCATGGAGCTCAACCTCTTGGGATCAGGCCCTCAAGAACTTTAAGGGTTAATAAAGATATCCTGCAAAGCATTCTTTTGCCATTTTTGTATGATGTATAGAGATGACAAAGGTTTTAGGTCTTGACATTCCAAAAAAAAAAAAAAAAAACCCACACACACACACACAAAAAACCCATTGATTTCCTAACCTGGGAAATACTAAAATTGTCAAATGTGGCCTCTCTCCCTATTTTTCCTGGAGCACTTTCCCGGAGGTTTCAGATGTTTATTGTGAGAGAGCATGTTTTAATTTACCTGGCAGGGATGTTTAACAAAGATATCCTTTGCCTCAAACACTCAGTATCTTTGGTGTGTGTTAAGACTTTCTTTTTTGTAACAGTCACTTCCTTCCAAATTACTTGACCCAAAGGCTCTTGTCTCTTGCAGTTTTACTGGCGAAAGAAAGCCTAAGTAGGCTACAATATCATTAGAACCCTACCAAATTCAAGGTCCATTTTGGTCAATTTCATGATCACAGGATTTTAAAAACCGTAAATGTCATGATTTCAGCTATTTAAATTTGAAATGTCATGGTGTGATCATTTTAGGGGTCCTGACTCATAAAGGAGTTGGGGGGATGTAACAAAGTCATTGTAGGGGGGTTGCAGAACTGTTACCCTTACTTCTGTGCTCCTGCTGACAGCAGCACTGCCTCAGAGCCAGGCAGCTGGAGGGCAGCGGCTGCTGACCAGGAGTCGAGCTCTGAAGGCAGAGCCGTCACCAGCAGCAGCGCAAAAGGATAGTATGGCATGGTATTACCACCATTACTTCTGCACTGTTGCTGGCAGGACACTGCCTTCAGCACTGGGTGCCCAGCTAACAGCCGCTGCTCTCCAACCACCCAGATATAAAGGCAGCTCAGAGGGCTAGCAGTATTGCAACCTCCGCCCTACCCCCAAACTAGCGCTTAGTGAAGACACTACCTACACCGATGGGACAGCTTCTCCTGTCAGTACAGGTACTCCACTTCCCTGAGAGGTGGTAGCTATGTCAACAGGAAAAGCCCTCCAGTCAACACTGCACGATCTACACTGAGAGTTGGGTCAATATAACTGCATTGCTCAGGCATGTGACTTATCCATATGTTTGTAGTGTAGACCGGGGCCTCATCTTGACAGGTTCATAAAGTCTTCCCAGGTAGACAAAAACTGAATTTCTAATGAGAGGGGAAAAGACAAAGCCCCCGCAGCTTTTCAGGCCTTCTTTACCCAAAAAAGGGAAAAGCCATTTCTCCTCTGCTGTCCCGCAGCCAGGTGAACAGGCATGCTCTCCCCCACCCTCACACTTTAAAGCCCCATGAATTTTTGAAATTCCGCTTCCTGTTTGCTCTGCCTGGACAACTCACATCACATCTTCCCAGCTGACCATGCTGGCTTTCACGCTCCCGCATGAAGTACACCACAGTTGCTGAATTTGTTGGGTGTGTGGGGAGAGGAGGCTATGCAGCTGAAGCTCCAGTCCAGCCATAATAACTCTGTGCCCCACTTCATCTCTACCACAAGCAAAAGGGACCTGCAGCAGTGCCATCACACACACACACACACACACACACACACACACACGTACGTACAAGTGATGTAATTACTGCAGCAGGCCTCTCTGTGCTTTGGTATGGGATGCCAGGGCAGATGGTGGGTTGGTGCTGGGAGGGGAAAGGGATCCCTTCTAGGGGAGCTCTCAGGCAGTGGGGAGGGAGAGGTCAGCGGGGAGATTTTGTGGAGCTCTAAGGCAGTGGGGGATTTCCATGGGGTGGGTTGTGGTCCATTAGGGCAGTGGGATGGGAGGAAATCCACATGGGCAGGATACAGAACTCTAGGGCAGCAGGAGGGTTTATCTCTGGGACAGGATGTGGAGTTCGGTGGGAGGCAGGTCAGTAAAAGGAGGGGGAAGGAGATCCTGCCCGTGGGGGAGGGGAGGCTGGTGCTGGTAGCAGGAAGATCCTGTAGAGGGGAGGAGATCCGGGGGGGGGGGGGGGAAGAGACCAGTGCCAGGAGGGGGAAGGAGATCCTGCCCGGGGGTAGAGGGAACAGGCCGATGGGGGGGGAAAGAGATCTTGCCCGGGGGGGGGAGGGGAAGAGATCCTGCCCCGGGGGGAGAAGGGAGAGGCCGATCCCAGGATGAAGATCCCGTAGGGCGAGGCGGGCAGGAGATCCCCGCGGCCGGAAGGACAGAGATCCCGGGGGTGGTGGGCCGGGCCGGGGATCCTGTCCCGAGATGCCAGGGGGAGCGGGCGGGCAGCAGGCCGGGAGGGGGGGACGGAGATCCCGGCCGGGTAAAGGGGAGCGGCCCCTTGCCCGCAGCGGGCGGTGCCGAGTGACAGGCGCCCGGGGGAGGGGGGGGCTCGGCCGGCCGGTCGCTGCCCCCGGAGCCCCAGTGCTCACCCCGGTGCCGTTGTCGCAGACCACCACCTTCCTGCCCAGCGCGTCCATGCTCCGCTCCGCCGGCCTCCCCCGCCCGCCTGCGCGCGGCGCGGACTGACACGCCGCCGCCTCCAATCAGCGGCCGGCTCGGCCCCGCCGCCGGCGGTTTCCGCGACGGTCCAACCCCCTGGCGGCGCCTAGTCCCCTGTCGGGTCCGCTCCGGCCTGGCCTAGGCGGTTGTCATGGCGGCGGCTCCTCCTGCGGCGCGCGGGGCTGGGAGGGGAAGGGGGAGGGGTGGTGGGCTGTCAAGGTCTGTCCCGCTTTAGGGCTATGGGCAGCTGGTGGGGTTTGTGCTCTGCTGTAGGGCGACGGTAAGAGGTAGCTTAGTGGTTAAAGCGCTGGCCTGCTAACCCCAGGGCTGTGAGTTCAATCCCCGGGGGTGGGGTAAAGACAGGGGTAGGGCAAAAAAACAGGAGCAGTAGAGAAGACCCCCCACCACCACCATCGTGCCAAGGGTTGAGTGGAAAAAGGAGAGCCCCCATGGGGGGGAGAGGCAATGCTGAACTCAGGGTAATAATGGGGGACCCAGCCAAGGTTGGGAACAGGCCTGTGTGCAGAGGGATTGCCTGGGAGCCTAGTACCTCTCTAACATCATCAACAAGGTGGGAATTAGCTCACTTTACCTCTTGATTATAAATTTTTACAATTCATTATATTGTATTTTTTTGTTTTTGCAATACCCCTGCACCCCCATAAAAAACCCCTCCCATCACCTGACACAACCTCCACTGCTGTGAGCAGCCCTATCCCCCACAGTCACCCCTCGACCCCCATAGATACCCCCGCTGCCCCAGCCTGTCACAACCCCCACTCCTTGGCCCACAACTCCAAAATCCCCCCCACATACACTGGCCCAGAGCTCCCCAATCTCACCCGCAACTGCCTCCATCGATACACCCTCCTACTGCCCTAGAGTTCTACATCCCACCCTCATGGGATTTCCTCCCATCCCACTGCCCTAGAGGGCCACAACCCATCCCTATGGAAATCCCCCACTGCCCCAGAGCTCCACAGTGTCTCACCCCCTGGACTTTCCCCCCTCCCCCTGCCTGAAAGCGCCTCATCCCCCAAGGACATCCCCTGCTCCAGAACTCCACAACACACCCATGTCCTAATATTCCCTCTACTCTACTGCACCTCTCCCCAAATACCTAGGAGAAATTACCAGGCCCACTGAGTTATTTAGGTACCTACAAACCTAAAAGATTGTCTTCCTCTACTCATTTGAAAAATATGAAATGAAGTCATCAGGCATGTTCTAACAAAGAACCAGGTGAGGCAAGGCACCTTATGTA
The DNA here is from genome assembly GCA_032164245.1 of Sternotherus odoratus. NCBI lineage: Eukaryota > Metazoa > Chordata > Testudines > Kinosternidae > Sternotherus > Sternotherus odoratus. The sequence goes on from JAVMKO010000003.1 coordinate 157,427,162, forward strand.
TTATCTGAAATAGTTGGTGTTATCAGTGTATTAAATCCAGTCTTTAGTTGAGCTCAGTACAGGCAAAGGGAGGGATATACATGTTTCCATCAGTTTCATTTTCTGATGCTCTACATATAATGACCTTATTAGACTATTCATTTTTGTTGTTTATAAATATAAACAAGGATGGTAAGTTTTAAATAACTATCTATATAGTTAAAAGGACTTTAGTACTCTTGCCCTTTTGGTACAATTTTTACTATCTCATATTTACAATATACTCTTAGAAATGTATCAATAGAATGTTCTTCCCTAAGAGTTTTGGGCTTTTCTGCTTGGCAAACATTTTGCATTTCTCAGTGGGTTCCAAATAAAGAATGAAATAAACATGTTTTCTTACTATTCTGCTTAATATCTGCTTTTCTTGCACACCCCAAATTCCCCTTGACTTCAGTGAAATTTTTGGATGAACAAGAAATGTGGTATCAAATCCTCATTTCTTCTCTTGTATTATTGGACGCCTAACACCCATCAATCCTGAAATATTAACTAACAACTGAGACTGACACCACTCAACTCATTTATCCATAAGGTAGTGTGGTTCAAAATACAATACCAAAACCAAACTCAAGATTTATCAAAGCTGCATATTTTCAATATGACTTTATAGTGTAGAATATCTTTTTTGAGGTCCAAGAATCTAGGGCAGAAAAATCTTGCAGGAGGAAACCTAGGAATATATAAAGTTAGGGCAAAATATTAATAGTGCAGTGTAAATTTGTTCTGTATCTAATCTGTGTTTATTATGTTTAGGCCAAGATAGAAACGCTCTAGTTGAAAGTCATATAAAAAAAAACAAGAGTTTTAATAAAAATAATACCCTTCCTATTCTTGGAACTTAATATTTGTATATGTCTTGGTTTTAGTTCTAGGTATTTTTAGCCCTTGTTTTTGTTGTACTGATTTAGAAAAAATAACCATTGCATAAAAATTGTGTAAAAATGTAATTTTCATTCTCAAAAAGAATTGGAACACCACTTGCTGTAACTCATAAAGTCTTGGAGACAACTACTCAATGTGTGCTGGCTAGAAAGGGTGCTGTGGCTTTTGCAAGAGAGCAGAGATAATAAATATTTGCAAGATAATAAAAACCTGATGACTAAGGAGAGTTCAGAATCTTATCAGGTAATGTTCTATACGTGTCCTGTATTGATATGAGTGGATTTTCATGGACTTTCATATTAAGAGGTCTCTCTGAGCTATCTTGATGTGCATAGACACACAAACCATACTATTGTGATTGGGAGTTATCTGCACACATGAAGACCAGATTCTCTGCTGTCCCAGAGTTCTTTGCTGTACTAAATGAAAAGGGGGTGGAGGCAGCTCCCTTAATATTTTGATCAGCCCCAACCTAGTTCAGAGCAGTGTGTGAGTTGTTCTAAATGCTGCCTTTTGGTAATGTTAACAAAGAGTCCTGTGGCACCTTAAAGACTAACTAAAGTAGTCTTTAAGGTGCCACAGGACTCTTTGTTACCTCTGCTATTCCAGACTAACACGGCTACCTCTCTGATCCTTTTGGTAATGGTTACTAAGAGACTGTCTGCAAGCTGTGAGTTAATGGCGTACAGTGATAGATGTGGTCTCCTCATCTCAAAAAAGATACTGGCACTGGCATTAGAAAAGGTTCAGAGTAGGGCAACTAAAATGATTTTAGGGGTTTGGAACAGGTCCCATATGAGGAGAGATTAAAGAGGCTAGGACTTTTCAGCTTGGAAAAGAGACAAAATGGGGATATGATAGAGGTATATAAAATCGTGACTGGTCTGCAGGAAGTGAATAAGGAAAAGTTATTTACTTGTTCCCATAATCTAAGAACTAGAGTTCTTGAAAATAATTAAATCAAATTAAATTAATGGGCAGCAGGTTTAAAACAAATAAAAGGAAGTTCTTCACACAGCGTACAGTCAACCTGTGGAACTCCGTGCCTGAGGAGGTTGTGAAGTCTAGGACTATAACGGTTTAAAAGAGAACTGGATAAATTCATGGAGGTTAAGTCCATTATTGGCTATTAGCCAGGATGGGAAAGGAATGGTGTCCCTAGCCCACTGGTTCTGAAAGTGGGGGTTGGGACCCCTCGAGGGGTCGCGACCCAATTATGTGGGGGTCGTGAGCCCCTGCTGCCGACAGCCGGCCCCGACCCCTGCCAACGGCGCCCCAAGCCCCGGACCCAGCCCCTGCCGCGACAGGCTGCCGGCGGCGCCCTGAGCCCTGGACCCGGCTTCTGCCGCGGCGGGCTGCTGGCGGTACTCTGGGCCTTGGCCCCTGCTGCGGCAGGCCAGCGGCAGGCTGCTGGTGGCACCCCAAACCCCAGACCCGACCCATGGTGAGGCGGGCTGCTGGCGGCGCCCGGAGCCCCGGCCCCTGCTGCAGTGGGCTGCCGCCAGCGACCCGAACCCCAGGCCCTGCTGTGACAGGCTGCCGGCAGCACCCCGGGCCCTGTCCCCTGTCTGGGGGATTGCTGGCACCCTCCCCTGAGTCTGGCCCCTGCCCCAGAGAGCTGGCATCCCTAAACCCACACACACCCCAGCTCAGCCCCTGCCCCGGGGGGCTGCTGGCACCCCTCCTCGAGCCCAGCTTCTGCCCCGCCCCCACCCCCTAAGGGGGGTCGCGCTTAGAGGCCTGGTGTCCAAAAAGGGGTCACCAATAGAAAAAGTTTGAGAACCACTGCCCTAGCCTCTGTTTGTCAGAGGGGGGTGATAAATGGCAGGAGAGAGATCACTTGATCATTACCTGTTAGATTCACTCATATCAGGGCACCTGGCATTGGCCATTGTCGGTAGACAGGATACTGGGCTAGATGGACCTTTGGTCTGACCCAGTACAGCCGTTCTTATGTCCAAACACTTACTCTTTGCCTGCTGTGGAGTTGAGGCCAGGTTCTACCCACTTGGAGCAGAGTGAGGGGAGAGAGCTGCACCTGAAGTGTTACCAGGAAATGTTTCCTTATTATCAAACTAGTCTTCATTGCTTTGATCTATTTATTTTTACTGTGCTGTATTGTTCTGCTGCCAAGATTAACAAATTAATACAAAAGAACCTCATTAATCTAAACTTCACTAAACAATACATTTTGCAATCCACAAAGCTAGCCCGAAAACTGACTAAACATTACATAGGATTTGGTGAACTGTAAAATAGTATATAAAACAAGCCAGAAATGTTCAGCAAGTACAACTACTTACAATTTTTATAAGCCCTTTGACAGAAGGGCTGGCTCCTCCTACCCAAGCAAATTCTGACCACCTCATGACAAAAAGCATCTCCGAGTTTCCCAAATTTCAAAAATCCAAATCGCCATGTTAACAACCACTTGTTTGTGGCCCAAAAATTGTGTTGAAACCAAAAGTTATGAAATCCTGATTTTGCTGAAGTTTCTGAATATTTTGTGAGACTATTGTAAAATTAGGGTATATCTCTATTGTATTTTGCCAATATAGTTTTTCATGTTTGCTTGCCGACTGCCATTTTTATTGTAGATGAATGTGTTTTCTTTGTAATGAAGTTACTTCTGTCTACAATGAGAAAAATAAGGGGAAGGACTTTGATCAGAATTCTAAAACTAACTCATTTTTCTTTCTCAGTTACACAAATTCTGGTTGGATGATGCTGGAAGGCGCTTAACTACACAAAACCTTTCTGTGGGAATTGCAGTGTTCTTTTGTAGATCCAGCCCTACGATTCTAGACATAGAGATTTTGATATCCAATAAAATATATATTTGTATGTGGAGGGGGAGGACATCTTTAATATTTCGTTATGGGGTGGTGTGACAGGGTGCTGGACACAAACTGCTGAGCCCAACCCTCTGTCAGGCCTGCTCCTATTAAGGGAGAGAAAATGGAGCTGGCTAGAGAAACTTGTGCCTGATTGGCAAAGGGGAAAAGCTGCCAGGTGGTTAGCCTGGGGCTGCATAAAAGCCTCAGAGGAAGGAAGCCATCTGGAGTAGACAGAAAGAGAGAAGTCAGCAAGTGGAAGCGTGTGTCTCTGGGCTGCAGTGACTGAGAAGTCCTTCAGGCTGAAATCCCCATGCTGTATGTGGTGAGAAGGTGGTGGAATTTCATGCTGTAAATAAATTGCACCAGTAATTGCAGAGCCAGAAAGTCTCTGAGTGGTTTTGGGTGCAGAGGCAGAAGCAAAGAGGGTCCTGCTATGCCCTGTTACAGTGGAGGGAAACTTCATTTTCTAGCCCTCGGGCACTCTGGCATTGACTCTCCACTGCCTTTCACCCTATGTAGTTATTTAGACCTGTGCAAAGTGGGTGCAAAATGCTACCAAATTAGATTTCTCTGCTCACTTCTGCCAGTGGTAGCATTTTACACTCACTTTTTACAGGGGTAAACTACATGAGTTGGCAGGAGTGTAGAATGAGGCAATCTAAGGTCTGTTTTGAAGGGGGAATAAGCACCCGTAAGTCCAGCTGATGTCAGTGGGACATGTGGGTATTTGTAACCTCTGAAAATCAGTCCTAGATGTTTAAAGTTGGGCAACCAAAAATTGAGATGCCCAAAATACAATACTGCTTTTGAAAATGTAGTCCTAAATTACTACAGTCATAGGGTAAATCTCAGCAGACCCAGGAAGAGAATCTAGATTATCTGACTCCCAGTCCTGGGGTTTAACCACAAGACCAACCTTTGTCTCCAGTTAACAACAGAAAATATCTTTCAAATATGAATGGAGGTTTCAAATTCATTCACACCATGTAAAAAATAACAATCACTGATAATTGAATCCTAGTAACAGACCTATATTCTCTCCTCAAATAAAAAAAAAAGTTTTGGTTTTTTAAATCAATTTACACTTTGCTATTGTGAAATCCACTGACGGAGTAAACATTGCATTTAACAGCTCCATTCCTTCTCCTCTCCTGCTTCACTTTTCAGCATGTAAGAATGACTTTAAAATTAATTTTTTTGTAAACACTTTTTACCTTGCTAAAAATATAACTGTGTGAAATACTCTGATTCAGGAGAAAAAACATTGTTATAAGAGCTCTGATTTTGAGAATATCCCTTATTTTATTCAAAAAAAAATTCTGTTGGAACATTTAGAAAAAATTTCAGAGGACAGACTAAATAATAGTAATTTTAATGAATTATTTGATCTATATTAAAAATATGGTAAGTATGGAAGTTAGAGGTCATAAAAAATCAAACTCTTACATACATACATAAACAGATGCAATGTTAGAGGATAAAAGTTTCTATCATCGTCAGCAAGGATATTGTGATGAAGTGGTAATTGTATGCTGGTTAACATCCCAAAACACTTCACAGAGAGAAGTGATAGAAGAACTGGTAGAAATGTTAGTGACAACAGTCAAGGAAAAATTCTGCCCTTACAATTGCAAGCGCAGAGGGCCTGACAGTAGAATTGGAATGGTTCTACTGGTTGAGGCCATGTGGCATGCACCATGCACAGAGAAGGGTTGGGGGTAGTGGAACTATTGGAAAGTTTTAAGGCTGAGATATGTTATGTATTTGTGTACATGGGAGAAGAAAGACATTCTGTGCGTACTGGAGTCTGGAAAGTGGGGTTCACAATAATCAGAACACAAGAAGGTGAAGATATGGACAGGGATTTCAGAGCAGGTTGATTCAAGAAAGCAGAGCAGGTAGGCTCTATGGTAATAGGCAGATCTGCAGATACATAGTAAATAGGCTGTGTGGAGGAGTTTGGGAAGGCTAGAATCCCGTCTCCTCCATCAACCTGGGAGCAGGTTGCAGAAGGGTTATAAGCCCCTACACATGAGTTTTTGCTGGTGGATCCATCTATATGTGGGGTCTACCTCCTTTTTGAGGGGCTAGATGGCAGGCTGTCCTGCAGGATCCTAATTTCTTTGCACGGCAGAACTCTTCTGGTTCTGTTGTCTTTGGGAGGCCTTATGTCACTGTTCCAAGCCTGGGCAGGTTGTGCCCCTTGTAACTAAAATGAGAGCAGTAGAAACATTAAATCTTATTAATCAAAGTTCATCTTTTATTGAAGATTAAACTATCTTCTCCAGGAAACTGCAGTCAAGATATTTGTATTTATTTTGCTCAGACTGCCAAGGCACAACAGAAATAATGTATTCATTCTTCAAGAGAGAAGGAGTGTATGCTGCTCTTGGAGTTCCCTCTACTGACCTTTGGATGATACTATGACTTAAAGCCGAAGGCATACTGCAGTTGAGACTTAAAGAGGGAAACAGTGGGCCAGAATAAAGGGATGTGTCACTTACTTGAAGTAATGAGAGCCTCTTGGCATATGTTCCTATCTTGGAAAGAGAGTGCTAAACAATTCCTGGAACCTCACATTACAAGCTGAGATATAGATATGTGTTGTATATTTCCTTGGAAATACAAGACCATAATAATTTAATAGGGAATCTTCTTTAAGGAAAATTACTGTCTATAGACACACATGATTAGACCTTTCATAGTGACTGCATATGATATGCCACTAATTAAACACCAGTATCTTGATGACACCTGAAGTGCTTAGATGCCATGGTGAGTAAAAACATAGATTCCTGAAGATGTTATGCATGCTATTGATATGGAATATAGTGGCCACTTATTTTAAGAGATTGTTGGTTTCAGTTTGAAGTAACGTACACCAAAAATAAAATGAACTGGTGCCAGTTGTAGTAGTTTTGAACAGAACTTACATGTGTTAAACATAAATGTTACCTACAAGGCAAAATGAGCATGGAAGTTTATGCATATATCTTGAAAGGAAAACATTCTTTCCACCCACCCCTTTTCTGTCCACTAACAGTTATGCCAGGTATAAAGTAAGGAAAAATATTTTATTTAAAAATTATAAATGTTTAACATTAGTATGAAAGTTCGGACACTTTGCATGTTTGAATTTGATTTAAATTAATGTTTTTGCCAGATAGCAGATGTATCCCTCTAAACACGCTTTTCTCTAATATTTAGAACTAGCAGAAATACCCGGCATTGCTCAGGTCCGTCGGAGGGGGGGGAAGGGGACCCAGCGTTGCTCGAAGAGAGCTGAGCGAGTGTGGGATCCGTTGGAGGGGGGAGGGGGGAAGGGGGAGAGAGCTGAGCGAGTGAGTGGGGGGCATTGGAGTGGGGGGAGGAGGGGGAGATTTTAAAAATTTTCGATTCTTACCTGAGGGGCGAGAGAGCTGAGCGAGTGCAAGGTCCGTGGGGGGGCGGAGGGGGGGGAGCTGAGCGAGTGGGGGGGGGTGTTGGAGGGAGGGAGGGGGGTGAGATTTTAAAAATTTTCAATTCTTTCCTGAGGGGGGAGAGAGCTCAGTGAGTGTGGGGGGCCCTGGATGGGGGGAAGAGAGCTGAGCGAGTGTGGGGTCCGTTGGAAGGGGAAGGAGGGAGAGAGCTGAGTGAGTGCCGGGGCCGTTGGAGAGGGGGCGGGGGCGGGGGCAGAGAGCTGAGCAGGTGTGGGGTCCATTGGAGGGGGGTATTATTACATCATAACTATGTCACAGAGAACAGCAGGTGTTAACCTGCTGCCCAGCTGATGTGAATGGGCTTTAAAGAATTTCACCCCTAGGGGGCGTCAGAGGTGAGATTTGCAAAATTTTCAACTCTTACCCTGATTAGGACCCTAAGACCTATAACTGTACCAAATTTCAAGTCTCTAGCTCAAACGGTGTGGAAGGAGTAAGTGAACATACATACACACATACATACACGCATACACCATTTGATATAGATTCACTTTTTAGGTGGTTAATGATTTGCTTATTCATAAATATTTTAAACACACAATTCTGTTAAGCAGAAATTCCAGCAATTACTTTATGCCCATTGGGGTAACAACTGATTAATAATGTCTGTTCTAGCAGTCCTTTCTCAGGCAAATCTCCTGTTAAAATTGGGAACCATATTGAATCAGACTCATCATCCACCTAGTCCAGTGGCAGTTTTGTTTAAGCGTTTGTCTACTTGCAGTTTTTACACTCATTTAATTGTATTAAAACCCAGTGTCATTAATTGGTGTAACCCCCTAGGGTGAACACAGTTATACCAGCATAGCTTATTTCTGTCCAATAGTGTAAAAACAGATATAAACACTGTGTGTCGGCCAGCCCTAAGTAAGGACTGTAGGATTTTGTCCAAAGGTTTTAACCTAATTGTCTCTTGAATCTTGCCTAGCTCTAATAAATAGTGTTCTAGTTTCTGAATTTGCCCCCATCCTAGATTCATTGGGCACCCAAAACTCTGCCTTCAGTGGGAGTTTTGCCTGAATAAGGACTGCAGGATCACACGTAGCAAGAATTCCTTCAGAAACCATAGCCATTTCTTGCCTCATCTATTTAATTCCTTCATTTGGTTTGTTAATCTTCAAGTATCTCTTGCATTTTAACTACATGTGCTGCACATTCTTCTAAATGAATGAATAAATTCTCATTCAGCAAGTAAATCAGCTAGACTCTTTGCAGCAAGATTTCCAAAAATAACACTTCATCATGGTTTTATGGGATTATTTGTTCATCTGTAAAATTTGTTCTTCCTCTAAAAAATCAAGAATTCCTTAATCTTAATTCTGGTAGTGCAGAATTTTCATTAACTGCTTAACAAATTAGAGTTAATATTAGTGTCTGAGAAAGGGGCAAGAAAGGAGAGCTTAGCGCTCATCACATATGAAATGAAATACTAATTCCATTAGGACTTGATCCTACTTCTTTTGAAGTCAATGACAAAATTTACATTGACTTCATTGGAGAAAGATCAAACCCTTAGTGACGGGAGCTTTCTGTCTACAAATCATGTATACATTCTATCCTGTATTTTGGCTTCCATGGTTTAATTTAAAGAGATTGATCTTTTTTTAATTAAAATGGTAATTCACTGTGGCAGTTTAATGTTCAAGCTTTATGAATCAATATACTGACTATTTGTGCTACCATCTGCCAAGTAATCATGGAGCACCAAATTAATTTCTTTGGGTCTCTTGGTGAAGTTCTAACCATTTAGCTACTCATTATTTATAGTACAAATCCAGATGTGGCTAAAATGTATTTTTCTGCAAAATACATATGTGAAGTCTCTTGAGAAGTTCCTATAAAATTATCATACCTAAAAGGACATTGACAGCTTACATGTTTTTTAATTTGAGTAATTTTTTTTACAAAATGCAGTTTATAGTCGATTATCCTTTACATAGTGTCCCTATTTTAAAAAATCAAAACATTTTAATAAAGGGTTTACTGCTTCCTTGCAAGGAGGAAACTGTCTCTTATCCTGCAAACACACACACTCTGACTTGAGTAGGACTACTCATGAGAGTAAACTTCCACACAAACAAATGTGTACAGCATCTTGGTCTAACTAACTATGTAGGAGAAACAACTGAAAAGCACCGAGGGTGGTCAAATACACAAAGTGGAAGAAAATAGCAAAAGCCATTTTTCTAACTTTTCAGATGTAGTAGTAGGTGCTACTTATAACTAAAGTTGGTACAAAATCTCCAGAGAAATGTTTTCCTTTTAATTAATATTTTATAAACTCTGCACTGTGCTTCAGGTATCTAAAATGTATCATTATCTTGGGACTAACTAATCTGCATAATAAAAATTATCTCTCTGTTGAAACAAAATCCACAGTGTTTCTTGAGAAGTAAATCTGCTCTTTCTGTTTATTCATTGGGTCTAATTTCCTGGGATATTCATGGAAATATAACTGTTGGTAGGAGAACAAATATGTTGTAAACTGTTTAATTTCACATCTTTCTTATTTCATATTTCATTCTTATTGTTGCCATCTGAATATTTGTGTCTGATTATTTTTGTGGGAATATGCTTCCTTTCCCGTGTGCAGTTAATTCTGGAGATGAAGGGGGAAAGGGAACATTTTGGCTGGTGGCCGACTAGAAATTGGGCAGGATATGTGAGTAGGGAGTATAGACAGAAGGTGGCAGCTCTGAGGAACATCTTATTGAAGAAACAAGAAAGTAGGGAACCCTTTTATTCCACACACTGACACTTTCATATGAGTCCTAAAGGGGGCGGTACCAGAAGCTCTTTGTTCTTTACTGTAATAAATAAGAGGAATAACCTTGACTGTGCTATTGAGAGAAAAATAAGAGACCCGTCACTTCCTGTGACTCTTGTAGCAGACATGCTAGGCCGAAGGGGGAGCAAGCATTTGTAGAATGTGGTTGCAACAATCATTTTGTGCAGGTTTAATGTGTTAAAATAGACCTCAGATGCCCTACTGCTGTGAGGGAAGGGACTGCACAAGAGATTTGAATCATAGCTCCATATTTAAAAGATTGTCAGATCAGCATAGGAATAAAGTCTGCAGAAAAAGCAATTTATTATTCCAGAATATTAAAGGACAATGTGATTTTAATAATCACATTTTTTTTCTCTAAAAGAAAAAGACTCTTTTACACACATCTTTGATGAATAAAACTGAAAGATTACTGGGGGGATGATTTCTCTTTTTCTCCCCTCCCTGTTTGTTTTCTCTTTGTATTTGACAATGTGTGTATAGTGAGTTTATTTCCTTGTCTCATCCTCTAGCATGATGTCATTCCTCGCTGTTATAGAAGGCCGCTGTATACGCCCTTCCCCAGCCACTCCAGCAGGGAGTTCGTAGAGCACTGGAGACACGCACATACCTTGACTTTCAGAACATAGAATGAAAATAGGGGCTGACAGATTGAAAGCCCATATGTTTATTTGTAAAATGAATCAATTGGCTATGAAAATGATTGGGAACTCCATGATGCCATTTTACAGAGCTGCTTCCCTCCCCCAAAGAGATCTCAGAAATAGCTGAAGAGCTTGTCTAACATGCTGTCTTTATGGAAACTATTAAAATACAGTCAACACTTGCAAACACACCAGTCTGCAGAGAAGGAAGTAATTCTGCCACTCTTCATCTTGGGGTAGAGATTATTGAAGGGAGGGGCAGAGAAAACAAATGTCATTTAATATTAGCTCTTCTTTTTTAATCCACCCTTAAATAGAGAAGCCCTAGTGGACTCTCCTGTTCTACCTGCCACTCCTAGAAATATTCTTTTACTCCCCTTTCTAATATTTTATTACTCCTATTATTTCTTCAGGTTGGCTAAAACTATTTTTCAGATATGAGTGAGGCCTCGTTTATGCTTATTCCATCTGTGGTGTTGTCTGGCTCCGTGACAAGTGGCCTTGTGCAGTATTGCCATGGCTTCCTCCTTACCGGGTATTGGATGCAGGTGGGTGTGAGTAGAGAGGCTAAGGGAATGGAAAGTGAAAGTGTGGTGTGGCTGTAGGGGAAACCGGCACTTTTGTATGGAAGCCCTGAATGTATAAAAAGATTAATCTATTTGAAGACAATGTATTCTCACCTTTTTTATTTGAATTCTCCTGATACTTCACCATATACTGGTACATATTTACATGTATACTATACTACACCTCACCTAAATGAAGAGAGATTATTCAAAATATTTGAGATTCCAAGTGGAATTAAGTCCTTCCAGGATCTGTATATGAACTGGCAGCACCTGAGTGGTTCTTTTAAAACACTTATACTTTTTGTACTGTGACCTTTGGTGAACTGATACTGCTCAGTCCCTCCTGTTCTCTGCCAGTGGCATGCAATAGTCTCCTGAGGACTGTAATACTGTGGTTTAATTCTGGTCTTTGGGCTTGGTGTAAAGGTGGCTGGGTAGAGTTTAGTGGTCTGTGAGATAGGGGTCAGACTAGATTATCAGTAGGCCCTTCCAGCCTTAAATTCTGTGACTTTATGATCTAGGCAGGGCAGTCGTTGAAAAATGTGTTCTGATACTATCTGCTCCTGATAGTTATGCCATTCTGCAATAGATCCATTCTGATACCAGTGGCGGAATGACAGCTCTTTATATGTAGGTAATAGAGTTTGGTTTCCTCTTTTAGATTTTCATTCAGATAGTGAAGAAAGAGCTGCTGTTATGTTCCCAGCAGTGGCTATTTACATGCTCTGACAGAGCATGTTTCTCCCTTTTACTATTGTTCCACTTACTCAAAAACATTGTCTTTATCTGAGGGGTATATGTGTGTGTTTTTGTCTTGCTTGCTTTACCCTGAAATATTGTTTCCAGCCAGCTGGGCTTAATTTTAAATGAAGTTTATCTAACCTATAGAGAAGATAGGTCCCTCTCTTATTGTCTGAACTATCTGTCCCTGGGCTGTTGGTGGGGAGGAGGGGGCGTGGGTGTGAAGTTTGTACCCACTGTCCACAGCATAGCACAACTACAAAAAACTCCATTATGCTGACTTTCTATGCAATTCAAGGGATAGAAGTCACCCTCCCCAAAACAGTGCATGTGTATATTGTTCAGTTGAATACAAAGTATGTCATTCACAGATGTATATCTTCCGCCCCTCCTCAGCCCCAGCTATAGGAGATGAAGATAAGATCATGTGATTCTGTCCATGCTTTCACTAGTTCTTCTAATGAAACAGATAATCTTCTTAGTCTTGAAAATGAGGTGAATATCTCCTGCGTTCTGTCTATCCATCTATTCAGGTGCCTACAACCATGGTGTCTGAATATTCTAGTGCAGTGGTCCCCAACCCTCGGGCCGCATCGGAGTTAATGTATTCGGCGGCTTTTCGGCGGACATGCAAGGGTCCTCCGCGCTGAGGGAAAAACTAAAAAGGGGTCGCGGCTGTCAGTATTATAACCACACACCACCCCCCCGGGCCGCAGTAAAATTCTCCCGCGTTGACCGGTCCGCGTGGATAAAAAGGTTGGGGACCACTGTTCTAGTGCACAAACATTAATCAGCAGTTTGTCAATTTTAATATTATTTCTTGACCCATAAAACTAACTTTGGCAGAGACTGTGTAAGATAATACTAATCAAAACATTGTGGATCAGACTCTCAGTTGGTGTAAACAGGCTTAGCCCTCTCTGAAGCTGGGTAATAATATACTCTGTAAAAAATAAGTAACATGAGATTGGGTATAGTACTCCACACACGTGTCATAACATTGCCACATCTTGCTGATATAAACCAAAAATCTCTTTACATACAGTAACTAAGAGCCATGCTGATTCATCTCAGATCAACATTCCCTAGACAACTTTTGGCACCCACTGTATCCAACAAAACTACAATGTCAAAGTCCCCCGCCTCTCCGCAATGAAGACTGATCTGTACAATAGCTCTTTATTAGTCGGCTGCTTATCTCAAACTTTAACCTGAGCTGGTCTGAAATCCTGTCTTGTAATGCTTGTGGGGGGCATGCAGAGGGGTAACATGGGCTGAAGCCCCTGTCGGCATTCTGGCTGACTGGGAGTTTGTGGACACACTGCAGAGCTGCAGCTTCATCCCAGTTTGAAAAGAATGCCAAGGGCTCTTTTCTCCGTCGGCTTGTGGTGGGGAGAAGGGAAATGGCCCCATCCTTACTCCAGCACTGTGCAGGCAATTAGCTCCCACAGAAGCTAATAAGGAACTAGCTGGCCCTGCATGTAGACACCCGCCACCTCACATACCACATACACTTGCTCAGGGAGTAGCCCAAAGTCTTGCTTTCCCCCCTTCTTTGCATTATTTTATTTGACCAACTTTTCCATAAAAGCCAGTAATGGACAGAGTTTGTTTTGAAACCAGACCTCCATCGTTCAGAGAGAATCCCGGCTGAACAAAACTGGTTGTGTTAATTCTCATGGTCTAATATTTAAGCAGCTCTTGTTAGAACAGACTCATGCTGTGTACTGGGAGAATCCCCAACCCCTTTCTAGTCCAAGAAACGTGCCATGTTCATATTTTCATTACATACTTGGGTCCCTAGCCTGCAAGTCCATCTACCCCGCTGGCACATGTGCATAAAGAGCTGTTGGCGGGATTGAGCCTGTCTAAACTGCAATGTCTAGGCATCCGTATTTCTTACTCCTTAGATGTGATAAAAGTGAAATGGATCCTAGTTTTGATACATGACAATTTCTGCTTTGTTTTACACTGGAAATTCCTCATACTCTAACATTCCTCCAAGCTGTTACGCTGTCAGTACAGGTGTTATTGTAAGGTGAAGGAAAGTCAAGCAGGGGGTGACTGTGTCAGTAGAAGTGTCCATTACCATTTCCAGTGTACGCGAAATGCATTTGTTTGGATATTGGTGCAATGGCTGTTCCCTTATCAATGGGAGAGTTCAGTTTCACCCTCTTACTAATTAAAAAGTTAACGTTATTTTGACAGCTTAGTTTTAACGATCTAATAAACTGGGGAAAAACAAAGGCATTCAGAGTGAAACACCTGCCCCTGCAATGAACTCTGTGTGGGCAGAACCCCATTGAAACCAGTGAGGATAGGCCTGTGCCTAGGGTCTGTCTACATGGAACTTCTGGCAGGCTCAGACCCTAAACTTCATTCTATCTGCATGTTCAGAATTATGCCCAGTTGTAAGAGGGAGTCTAAAGTACTGGGTGACTTTTCATGTGTGCCAAGTTACAATAAAGGCCAAAGTGCAACCGTTCTTATTCTCCAGTGGTGTGTCTTCTAAGTTATTAGCGCTGTAACATTGGGGTAATTAAAATCAATCTTGACTGCAGCCAGGGGAAGTCCCTGCCCCAGTGATGTGAGCACCTGGCCCCCTTAACCCCACCAGAAGGGGGGAGGAGGGGAAGGAATCTGGACTATTAACAAGCCCTGCCACTTCTTCCTATTTTTGCCCATAGCTAAAAGCACTTGTCTAGACCAGCGTTAAAGAGGATTGAACGCGGAGGGGAGCTGCTGCTTACCCAGCCCAGGAGACACTCTTTTGCTGCTAGCAGAAGAGGGAACTCTGCCCCATCCTGACCTTTAAGCTCTCACCTAAATCTTGGCCACTTCCTGCCGGTGGTCACTGGAACTTTCGCCTTCACATATCACTCCATCCAAGGTCCAGCTGCTATAGTGATCTTCCTGATCCACCAGTCAGATTACATCCCTCCTCCCTGCTGCTTAGAGCAGGAAATTTAGATCTCCTGGTGCTAACCTTCAGGCCCTCCTCAGTTCCACTCTGCCTACATCTCGGACTTTGTTTCTCATCTCCCCCCCCCACCCCCCCCCATTACTGTGCCAGTAGTGCCAGCCACCTTTCTTTCTCACACTCCTTTCTTTGGACTTTTTTCCATGCTGACCTTTCTCCTTGGAACAATCTTCCATGACTTCCACCTTTTCCTTATTCAAGCTATTCTTATCTTTGGAAGGCCCCTGTCAGTCATGTTCCAATGGAATATAGACTTGGGGGAGGGATGAGTCTCCCCATCCGGAGGAGGGATGGGGGGGGGGGGGGGGGAAACAGAAAAACAAACAAACCCAGCAATGTCTTTAGAGGAAGATTGGTCCAGTGGTTATGGTTCTATTGAGAGTTTAATTCCCTGCTCTGTGACTGTGTGCCCTTGCGCAAGTTCTTAGCATCTCTGGACCTCAATTCTCCATCTGGATAAGGCAAATAATAGCATGTCCCTACCTCCCAGGGGTGTTGTGAAGACAAATACATTGACTGTGAGTGTTAAGCTTTGTGCCCTCCATTACCATAGTAAGTTCAAGATACTAAGATTAATGTAAATAAGAACCTGGGAAACAAGGAGTGGTAATGGTGTTTCTTTCTCTTTACTGTAATCTCCTCAGGGCAAGGGCTGTCTCTAGTTGTGTGCTAAGCATATTGTTGATGTGTAACAAAATAAACAACGCCAATTTCCTCCCCCTTCTACTATGATTTGTTCTGAAAATGGGACGTCTTGATTTTAAGCCTAAACCTACGCAAAAAAAGTAAGCCAAAACTCTACGCAAGAAGACTAAGCCTATGCAAAAAGCTTAAGCCAAAACCCTATGCAAAAAGCGAAACCTTACTTAAAAAGCATAAACCTACACAAAAAAGCCCGTGATGCTACGCAAAAAGTGTAACCTTACGCAAAAACCGTAATGTACACAAAAGGCGTAATTGTACGCCAAAAACGTAAGAAACGTAAACTACGCAAGCAACGTAAAAGACGTAATGTGCGCAAAAGGCGTAATATCGTACTCAAAAGACGTATTATACGTAATCTTACGTCAAAAACGTCTTACGCCTTACGCAAAACACGTAAAAGTTTACACCGAAGTAAGCCAAAACCCGCACAAAAAACCCATGATGTACGCAAAAAGATCAAGCAACGTAAAAGACGTAACACCATACGCAAAAGACGTATAATACGTAAAAGGCGTAATCTTACGCCAAAACCGTAAGAAACGTAAACTACGCAAGAAACGTCAAAGACGTAATGTGCGCAAAAGGCGTAATATCTTACTCAAAAGACGTAATATTCGTAAAAGGCGTAATCTTACGCAAAAAAAACCTCAGTATTTACTTTTTTTCCAGGCTAACATTGTTATAAGTTAGAGTCTTGAACTCTAATCAGTATCAGAATACACATCCCGCGCCTTAACAATGCGCGAGATCAGAGAAGGCATCTGGATTCAGGGTTCCCAATCGCCCGGATTCTCCCGGAATGTCCAGGATCCCCCCGCGTGCCGCGGCGTTGGGCTCCGGCTGTCAAAAGCCTCTCGACTCCCCCTGTCCCTCCCGCAGCTTCCAGGCAGCTGTAGTTCCCCCCCCTCCCCGCATCCTCCTGCTTCTCCCCCTCCCCCCCCCCCCCCCCCCGCATTCTCAGAGCGGTGGGCGGCTCCCTCCCCTGCTGCCCAGCACTGTGGGTCCCGGCTGTGCCTTCAGCTGGGGAGGGGCCCAACACGCTGTTTTGAGCTGCACGGGGGGGGGGGGGATTTCTGGAGGGGGCAGTTAAGGGACAGGTAGTTGTGGGGGTTAGTTGGATGGAGGTTCTGGGGGGGGCAGTCAGGGGGCAAGGAGCAGGGAGGCTCAGGTAGGGGATGGGGTTCTGGGGGGCAGTTAGGGTGGGGGGGTCTCTGGAGGGGGCAGTCAGAGGCAAGGAGTAGGGACTGCTAGGTAGGGGGTGGGGTTCTGGGGGGTAAGTTAGGGGCAGGGGTCCCAGGTGGTGGGAGTCAGGGGACAAAGAGGGGGGGTTGGAAGTTTGGAGGGGGGGCGGGAAGTGGGAGGGAGTGGGTGGAGATAGACCACACTCCCCCTCCTCTTTTTTGATTGGCAAAATATGGTAACCTGATCTGGATTGCTCAACAGTGATTTTTAAATCATGTAGCTTTTCTACACAATTTTACAGGCTTCAGGCTTCACTAGCCCCATTATTTTTATCAGGAAAAAGCTTGTCCCGTAGTCTCGTCCCTGCACCCCCACTCCGCCCCCCACTCCCATGTGTCCCTGCAACCTCATCCCCATGCACCCCTGTTCCCATGTGTCCCTGCCCCTCCTAACACCCAGAGTCTCTGCACTCCCAGTCAGCCGCCCCCATTTCCATGTGGCCCTGCACTCCCGCTGAGCCAGCTCTCTTCTCCCATCCTCATGTGGCCCTGCACCCCCCCCACTCACATTCAGCCCCCAGTCCCGTCCATCCCCTCCACCAGTCCTTCTGAACCCATCTATGTGACCCCTCACAGCAGCCCTATGTGCCCCGATCCGTCTGTTCTCTCCCATATTTCTTGCTTCCTCACCTGGCCCCACAGGCAGGGAGCCTTGAGGAATTCAGCCTCTACTCTCTCCCTTTCAGCTGCTGACTGCTATGGGAGGTGAACAGTGAGCTGGCGGTCTCTGTTCCGATGCCACAGCAGCCCCTGGTAGGCAGACGGTGTAACTGCAGCGCCTCTCCAGCAGAATGTATTTTCCGCAGAGATACAGGACACGTGAATTCTGCATGTGTGCAGTGGCACATCATTTCCCTGGGAGTAATAAAGGCATGTGGATGACCAAAAGAGTCTTGTCATACTGTCCTTTTGAATATGTCATTATGTTCCCTGTCAAGTGAAATCTCGTGTAACCAGCTTCAGTGGTTTTTATCCCATTTCCACTTAATGACTCACTTGTTTTAGATTTATATTTGTGTACGGTTTACATTTTAATTTATAAAGGACTTAAAATGTTGCATAAGACCATTCTTACATTGTGGAATATAGTATTACAAATTAGCTGGATTATATTTTAAACTAATCTCGTGTTTTCAAAATATGACCTTTTTATGTGGTATAAAAATAATCTCATTAGTTAATGCACATAGGCAATGCGTAAATTATATAGTGATGGTGTCCTATTAAACTGAACTGTGTATTACCGGTACTTCATCTTTAAATAGATTTTTGAAAGCTAAAAGAATAAATACATTTAGTAAATTATCTTGCTAATTTTTCATCACAATAGCCAGTGAAAACTGCATATTTAGTCTTTAATTAGTGCTGAATTTATAAGTGCTTAAATTAGGTATCTATTTTTATTCCTTTTGTTTTCTGTCCTAGGGAGAAGCCAGAGCTGCTTCATCAGTACCATTTTGATACTGAATGTGGTCTCAGGGAAAGTACTCCGTAGAAGAATTAGTGCAACAACCCTCCTAGAGATGAAACAATACATTCAAAGATCATTCTTCTGTGTCGCAAATCCCCATTCACATAAGAAAACCCCAATCCTCAGTGTTACGTGAAAACAAATTAATTTCAGTGGGTTGACCAAACTAAATAAAACCCTGTGCCGGGTAGAGAGAAGCATTCCTCTTGGATAACTATACTAGAGCATTTAGAGCTTTGTAGATGATAACCAACCTAACCAAATTACAGTCTGATGCAAACAGATAGGCAGAGAGTAATGTGCTGGGACCAAATTCTGCCCTGACTCATACCGTGTGCAACCCTGTGGACTTTAGTGGGGTTGCAGAAAATGTGAGTCAGGGAAGAATTTGGCCTTGGTGTTATGCGCCGAGATGGTACCTTGACCCCACACTTAAGAGGCATTTTTCAAAGGTAGCTCCAAGTGCGCTATGTTAGAGTAATCCACGTTACAGTTTACAAAGGTCTGAGTCACTATGCCAGGGTCTGCATCATAAAGAAAGAGGCACAACCTCTTAACCTCTGTTAGATAGAAACAGGCATTGTGTCCAGGACCCTGTGTACTCCAGGATTCTGCATCCATATAATCTAACCTATGCTTCAAAACCATGCTTCATAATTTAAGCTTTCATTTTAAAAAACAAAGAAGCTAGATCCTCAGCTGATGTGAATTGGCATAGGGGCACTGAAACGCGGGCACTATGATAACTTATGCCAGCTGAGAATCCAGCTCAATATCCTCTTCGTCCTCATGGCTGTGAAAATAACATTGCAGGTGTAACTATCCGGCTTTTCTGTAGCCATGTTGGAGGCCTGAACCAAAGCCGCCTTCTGCAGCCAGACTGAAGATGCAGCAGCCATCAGCTGCAGCCCTGGAGTCACATACTCACATTCCATCTAAAATGTATTAAAAAGATTCACACCAGGTTGTGAGAAGGGGACTCGCCCTAATAGTTCTCACTGTCACCAGATAAAGCATTGTCAGGACACTTTCCTATTGTTTGACCTGTGATCTCTGTCTGGTTTGAAAAGGTTTCTGTCTCCTGTATAATTAATGGTGCTAGGTGTAAATCAGTTAAGGTGGTGGGGTAGGATTGGTTAGGTAATTTTGTTAGGATTGGTTAGTAAAATTATACTAAGATAATTGGTTAAAAGAAGCAAGACTCAAGAAGAAGCTGAGGAGAAGAAGATCAGAAAAAATACCAGAAGCAAGGAGGAGAAGGGCTGGAAGAAGACCAAAGGAGATAAGGAACCCCTGAGGAAAAGAACTCACCTCCAAGACCCAGCCTAAGATAAAAGCTGCCAGGACTTTTCTGACCCTGAGGTGCAGCAGCTAAGATCCAGAGACTGACCTTGCTTGTCATATACAGGGGAAGCCTGCTTGCCTGTCCCAGGATTGGTGAGCATGATACTGTGTGTTTAGCTTGTGTATTCTGTTTGTTTGGGAATTGTCAATAAATAGAGGATAAGAATATTACTGTGTGAGGCTCTTTCAGCGGCTAAAGATCCTGCCAACCCGCAGGAAGATGTGCCCTGAGCCCTAGGAATTGGGGAAGGGTGGCTGTACAAATTAACAGGGTTTTACCTTGAGCCCTAGGAACTGGGTAAAGGGGTGTATGTCCCTATAGTGTGGAAGGGATAGAGAATTTGTGCGGGTAACACAGGGGTGACCCAAGTGTAACCAATGCAGTGATGTCTGCCTGAATCTTCAGATGATCGCCTGAAAGAAAAGCTCATAGAAGTGTGAACTCATCTGTAGGGGGTGGCAACTCTGAAAACCTAAAGATAGCTTAAAAATCAGCATTGTTAACTGAACTGAATATCAAACCAAATAACACACAAAGTACTGTCCTGGTTGTATCGTTTGCTTTCCTACTTATTTCAAGAAAACCCTCCATTTTCCAATGTAAACTGAAGCTTCCACAGAATTTCCAATCTGATGTTCTACAAAGCCAGAGAATCCAGGGACCTTGCTGCAGAACTGGGGTCCAAGTTGCTACAGAATACATGAAGCCTTGTCTGTGTCCTAGAGCTGCCACCTGAGAACTTAAGAACTGAGATGGCCCCAATCTCTTGGCAAAAATGAGACATACAGTCCCAAAGAAAAATGTACTAAGCACCCTTGCTCGTTCCTCAAGATGATTTGCACCACCTATCATTATAGACGCCAACTCCGTGGGTGCTCTGGGGTTGGAGCACCCACGGGGAAAAATTACCGGGTGCTGTGCACCCTCTGGCAGCCAAGCTCCCTGCCACACCTCATCTTCTCTGCCTCCTCCCCCGAGTGTGCCACATCCCCGCTCCTCTGCCTACCTCCCGGTGCCTGCTGCTGCCAAACAGTTGTAGCAAGCTCCAGGAGGGAAGGGGAAGGAGCGGGAATGTGGTGTACTCAGGGAAGGAGGTGGGGAAGAGGTGGGATTGAGGCGGGGATTTGGGGAAGGAGTAGGAATAGGGGCAGGGGTGAAGTCAGGGCGGAGATGGAGTCTGGGAGGGAGGTCAAGCGATCACTGGCGCCAGTAGAAGTCGGCGCCTATGCCAATCATCATTAGTTCTGCCTAAGGTCAGGATTGACTCAAAGCCAGTTTGGAGTCCGTCCACTTCTCCTGCCCATACACTCCAGCATGCACAGGGAAAGCACAGGATTTGCTGCATCAGGACTGGGCAAAAAGGAAATGTAGATCTGGGTGTCATCACACATTGGTGACACTGCAGGTCAGAATGTTTCACTATCGGTGGCCACAAGTGCATATTGAACAGGAGGAGTGACATGAGAGAATCCTACAGGCTCAGGTCCTTGGAAAGGAATCTATATTTGTTAGGAATGCATGACCTGCTGCTTTCAGTCTCTGGAGAGCTGTGATCACCCTCCCATATTGAATTCCCTACAGTCCCTGGCCCACAATGAAACATAAAGTTAATATAGTAAGATCTCCCAAAGGTATGGCAAGAAATTGCAATGACCCTCTCAAAGCCCTAGAAAGATGAAAAGCCCTATATCTGTATTACGTAACATGGGAGATTTGTGAGCACTTCAATAGTGGCACCATATTAGTGATGCGCCAAAAATCAACATTTTTTTTCCTGGTCTCATTCCAATTTATTGCAGCATTTGAACTTGTTTTTATGTAGCCAGAAGTAAATTTGTGACCTTCCCCAGGGGTGGATTATCTGCAGAAAAAAAAAAAAAACTATTTTCAGCTACTCTGTTTTTATGTAAAGTGCAGGGAGGAGAGATCATGTTGACATTTTGGGGTATAATCACATCTTCCCAATGCGGCATTAATGTGGGCTGTTTATAATTATGTACTGCCTTTGTCATATGCACGCTGGTTTGGTTTCCGTTTTGTGGTGAGGAATAATTGTGATTCTTCTTCTTCCTTTTTAGTCAAAAACTGCTACTTGGCATAGAAAAAATTCAAGTAGTTTAGAATGTGTTAACAGAGAAGAACATTAGAGAGCATCGGTGCCGGCAAGCCTCGTGGTCAATACATACATGACGGCATGAGTCCTTTAGCATTGCTAAGAAAATATCTATGCTGATTTAAGAAAAGAGGAGAGTACCTCCAATGCAGATTACTGGTTTTGCCAGGCTAAATTCTGCTCTGATTTACTCCCTGGCAACCACACTAAGTGCAGTGGGATTGAATCAAGTGTAAGCATTGGAGCCTGTCCCACACAAATCAATGGGAACTTTACAATAGCGGCAAACTCAGACCCAAAGTCAGAGCAGAGTTCAGCCTTCAAAAGTATACAAATAATATTTCCTAATTAGCATAACTGAATCCAAAATAACGTATGGCTGCTTCCTTTGTGACAGAGTCATATAAATAAGAGACAGACAAGGCCTCTCAACCCATCCAGTGCTGCTTAGTGTCAGACACAAGCTGTGAACCCACAACTCCAGGGGTATACTGCACATCAATCACCTCCCACTTCCAGTTTAGGACACAGGCAGGTGTCATGAATTGGTTCACTTGGTTGAACTTATACACAGACTGGGGACACACTAGCAATAAACTGACTGTTGAGGTGATTATTTTCACCAGCCAGGAGAGAGAGATTACTACTCATATATTATTATTATTAATAAATAACCATAAATATTATTATTACTGTATTGTTATATTTTATTATTTTTTTATTTTTGTTTGGTCAGACAGTTCAAATACAAACTTCTCAAACTCAAAGACATGATTTGTTTGAGATGAAACACCCTCCTTCTTTTCCCCTAGTCTATCTCCTACTTCAGATATAAATGAATTTGTGTCTTGCGATTAGTAACTTCTATATAATCATTCTCTGCTGTTGTTGGTTTGTCTGTGTGCTTACTCTAAGCTATCAGGGGCAGAATGTATTATATGTTTGTACCAAGCCTAGCACAATAGGGCCCAAGATGATTGTGGTCTGTAGCCCATGTAGCTAGCTTGCATTCAAAAATAGCTCTCCAAGCACTGCTGCAATATAAACATTAAAGGATAATAGTTATAACAACAACAATCAGGATACGAGATGGAGCCTATCATTTCATTGGAGCAATAAAAAAAATGGGAACACAGCCTTGTATTCTAAATGTTAAAAATTCCACCTCCAAAATCACTCTCAGTCCAGCAAAGATGAATTTAGCATAAAAACACTACATCTCTTTCTGATTGACAACACAAATCACTATCTGCTAAACAAGAATTCCTTTGTGGGACATCTCATTACCTACTATACAGTGTATGTCTCAAGGGCCATATATGTACATAATATATTAACATTCGTTCCAAGAGGTTAGGGAGCTATTACATGAGTGGGTGGGTGAGATTCTGTGGCTTGCAATGTACATGAGGTCAGACTAGATGATCATGATGGTCCTTTCTCACCTTAAATCTACGAGTCTATGATAAATCAAGGATATACAAGGTTTTATAACAACCATTAAACAAGAGGACTCTACTTCCCTTTGATTATTTTATATATATATATATACATATATACACACATTATTTTATTATTTTTATTTCATATATATATTATATATGGTATTTTTTATATATATATATATATATATATATATATATAAAATAAAAGGGAAGCAGAGTTATATATATATACACTCCCTGAACAGTAATACAGGAGGACAAATCTTGTCAAAAATGTAAACAAATCCAAACCCTTTTAAAGTAATGTTCAATATTTTTAATTATTAATAGTACTTTTTACACTTCTTTTTTATTGATGTTCTTTAAAAACCCACCCCAAAATGGCATGTAAAAACAAAAATAAAAGGAGAAGTGTCAGATGTGTGACCTTCACTAACGTACAGAAAAAAAAAGCAACAAGGTAGGGTGCAATTGCAGTTCTCACTTGAGACTCAGTCCAGTTTTCATTGTTGCCAATAGAAAAACTTCCTTTGACATCAACAGCAGGCCTTGGGTAGTCCCAAAGAAGTCAGTGTGTCTACTTACATAAATAATGGTTTGCAGGGTTGTGAAATTGACTGTATCACTTGTTAACAGCTATGTTATAACTGTTGTGGTCACACTGTTAGTTTGTGGTCTGAAGATGGAAACATTACTGCTTATGTTTTTCCACATGGCAAGTTTCAGTGATCTTGCAATCAACCTGTGGATTATTCTCCCTCTTCTTAGGGCAAGTTGCAAGATAAACTTTGGTCAGCACATTATACTGTGCCCTTTGTAATAAAATAACCTAAGATAATATGTGTTTGGTGGAGATTTAAATTCCTGAGCTGATTAAAAGGAGCTGTTAAGACTTGCAAAGTTTAAAAATGTCCTAGTAACGATACTTATGGTGCTTTTTTTAATGGTCTGTTCCAATGGATAATTTTATACAAACTAATGCCTCATTTTTTAAAAAAAGGATAAGTATTTACAGGGTCAGACATGTAATTTGATATTAGGATTTATTTTAAGGGTGAGAGTAGAGGACTGAGATTCAGGAATTCTGAGTGCTTCCAGTTGTACCACTGACTTACTCTGCAACCTGAACCATATTGCTTTACCTCTCCATGTCTCCATTTTCCCAAATGTAAAATGAGTGTAATTAAATGTCCCCTCCCACAAAGGAGATTGTGAGGCTTAACTAAGTAATAGTTGTAAAGTGTTTTGAGATCTTTGGATAAAAGGTACAATGATAGTGCAAAATTATAACTATTATAAAAATGAGCTCCTGGTTCTACAGCTATTCTGTGCTATCAAATGTACTTTAGAGACGGTAACATAGCCAATCACCCACATCATCCCTATTTTGTAACAAAATATTTTGCATTCCAGTACATGTCAATCAGGGGAGTTCAATGGGATGTCTTATTTCCCCCCACCCCCCAAATGCTACTATTAAATTTTAAATGTTGCAGGCATGTCTTTGCTTTCAAAGTTGAAATGTAACAACTGTCAGTGCACCATAACCTGAGGATGGGCGCTCATAAAACATTCATGGCTAATTTTAAAAAAGTGACTAATGATTTTGGGTGCTTCCACTTTTTTGCTGCTCAGTTGAGTCATCTTAAAGGTAGATGCTCAGCACTGCTTGAAAACAGGATCCCCTTAAAGCAGTGGTCCCCAGACTGTGGGTGTGTCCCCCTAGGGGGGTGCAGAGGAACTTCAGGGGGTGTGGGGGGCGCGGTTGGGTCTGTGCCAGCCTCCATGGAAGTGGGGATGGAGCTCCATCCAGCCCCGCTCCGCCCTCAGCCACAGTTCTGCCCTCATTCCTTTCTCTGCCCCCAGGCCAGCTCCACCTGTAGCCCCAGCTCCTCCCTCATCCCAAGTTCTGCCCCCAGCTCCACCTTCAGCCCAAGCTCCTCTAATGATCCAAGTGTGCAGTAATGAACGGGGGTGCAGATAGATTCCATTACTGGTAAGAGGGGGTGCAACAGAAAAAGTTTGGGCACCACTGCTTTAAAGTGTCTCAAGCATCCAAAAACAGAATTGCCAGGAGAGCACTGGTGTTAGAACCAGCAACACACTGTATTCACACTTGCCATGTAGTTTTGGGTGCAGTTTTGCCCCTCATCTACATTCGTACTCCACCATCACACTGTTCACTGCTTCCTGGATACCTACTTCCCATTTCCCAGCACAGCTTCCTGAAGCAGTGATTTGTGGGAGACTTTGCTAGGCCCTTCTAAGAGCCAAGAGGAAGAGCCGAGAGGAAGTGTCATCAATCTCTGGGAATCGCCCATAAATTCCCAGGAACCGGTGACATTTTCAAATCCTGTTCTCAAAATGGAGGCCAGGCTGAGCACTCAGGCCTTACTTCTTGCAGTTGTGAGGCAGGTGAGGTGGCTGCAGAGTTGCATCTTGTAGTCTGAATACCTGTGGAGAGTCAGAAACCAAGGCAGCCCTTCACGGAGTTATTTTTGAAATGGTCTCATAACTCACATCACTTTGGGAATATGTAGATCTGTTTGGAACTTGAGTAGGATGTTCACTGTGGATAGAGCACTGGGTCTGAATCAGACTGAAAAAACAGTTGTTCTCAAGATCTAGGAAAAACACCAGTGGCAGCATAGCATCAGAAGGAATTAAATGAAGAGACTTTCCTGTACATCTCTGTTGAACTAGCCTCAACATCGTAGAACAAAACTACGAGGAGAGCTCTGTTCCCCACAGGAAGGATTATGGAGATTGATTCTTGGGAGCTAGCTACTCCAGAGTTCATGGATAGTTGAGCACCAGTATGGGGTTGGGAAGACCATGGTTAGTGCTGTTGTCATGGAGATCTTAATGGTGTTACCCAGGTAACCAACACAGGTTGCCAATGTGATAGCAATCACTGTAGGATTTAAACAATTGTCAGTCTGAGTGTTGCTTATCTCAGCTAGACACATCCCATTCATAGGCCAATATGTTCAAAATGGTTCAGTTCCACTTGATCTGGATTCGTTACAACCCTAGGCGGCGACCAGTTTTTCCACAGGGCTTCTGACCAGCTTGCAGCATGCTCATCGATAGCATCTTCTGAGGCAAGATAGTGACTGGAATAGAACCACAGAGACCCATGTTGATGGTGTGTTCAATGCTATGTGTACAGGTGAGTGGCTCCGGCATCTCAATGTCTTTGAGAGCCCAACACAGACAGTGACCTAACCAGTGACCAGTGCGTGATGGGACAGCAGGGGTTAGAGACTATTTCCACAGTAGGGACCATTGCCCCAGTGGTTCCCATACCAGAGGACCACGTGCCGGTGGAGTTTGGCACAGAGGAGGACTGTGTGGTAGTTGGCCTCGCTCAAAACCATAGCAGTCCACACGGGTGTGTAACTGCCTGGGCACTGTGAGGTACATTGATGCACAGAGGTGTGTTCCCAACTACTGACCCTATTCCTGCTCTTCCCTTGCTGCCCCAATCTCACACTCTGTCCTTCTCCTCCTGCTGCCCCCTCACTCAGCCACTCTGTCCACAGTGCCTCCTCCGCTACTGCAGCCCCTCCGATGCCCTGGCCTCTTACCCACTGCAGCCCCTCCGATGCCCTGGCCTCTTACCCACTGCAGCCCCTCCGATGCCCTGGCCTCTTACCCACTGCAGCCCCTCCGATGCCCTGGCCTCTTACCCACTGCAGCCCCTCCGATGCCCTGGCCTCTTACCCACTGCAGCCCCTCTGCCCCTGCCTCCCCCACCCTCCCTCTGCTGCCCTGCCCCGCCCCCTCTACCGCCTCACCGTCCTGCCCCTGCTCCACGCCCCCCACCCACTGCAGCCCTGCTCTCCTGCCCCTCCCCCCGAAGCCACGCCCCTCTCCTTGCCGTCCGGTTAGCGAGTCGCCCGAGCTGCCACGTCTCACGGCTGACGTTACCCGGCCGGCTCGCCCTCAGCCAATCCACTGCCTGGACAGCAAAGCGGAGTCAACCGGGGAGAGAAAAGAAAGGCTCGCGATTGCGCATGCGCCCCACGAGGCGCGGGTGTTGCCGGGAAGGCGAGTTCCTACCCGTCCGAGGCTCCGGCAGGAGGTAGGGGGGGTTCCCAAGGATGGGAACTCGCTTTCCCAGCGTCCCCCGCCGCTTCCCTCCCACCATGTAAACCCTCCTTGGGGAGAGGTTTCCCTGTTTCCTGGTTCGGGGCTGGCCGCCATTTTGGGTTGAGGCGCTCAGAGCGGAGGCCGCCGCCTGAAGAGGGGACGGGGGGAGAAGCCGCTGCCTCCGCTGCCCCGTCGGACGCCTGCATCTGCGGAGCTCCCGCTGGGGGGTCTGGCCGCTGCTCCTCGTTCTCCACAGGCCGCGGGGTCCCCACGGACATGTCCAGCATGAATCCCGAATAGTGAGTCCGGCGGAGCTGGGGGGGCTCGCCCGGTACGAGGGGAGGAGGCCGCCGCTGGGAGCCGGGCCGGCCGAGGGAGTCAGGCGGGCGGTGGGCCCCGTTGTGCCCGGCGAGGGGCGGTGCGAGCCGGGCTGGGGAGCGTTGTCTGAGGGCGACGGGGGTGGCTGGGGGAGGAGGGTGTGGGGGGGGGGGGGACGGGGCCGGGGGGTGAGGGGAGGCGACACGCGGCCCGGGGGCAGGTCTCTCCGGCTGTGGGAGCTGCCGTGGGAAGCGCTGTCGAGGAGCCAGGTGGCGGCATCCTCCAGCCGGGATCAGCGGCCCCGGGCGCCGCATTGGCCCGCGGGCTCGGCTACAGCTTTGTAATGACCCAGACCCGCGAGGCTCTCCGGAGGGTGCAGGTCCCTGGGGTTTGGGCCGGGGGGGTGAGCGAGGGACCTGAGGTCACGGGCTGGGCTCTGGATCGCTGCACCCTGTCCGACCCCAGGGGCGACTTGTGTACAGCCCTGGCAAACTCCGATCCGCGTTGGCTGGTCATTAACGGGCTGTAGAGAACAGCCAAATTTTCAAGTGGATTTTGCTCTGTACAAAATGTCACCGAAAAACACACAATTAAGACGAATCAAAAGAGAAACCAGTAGGGCCTTCCATGCCTGAAGAGTTTGGGTTACACATGGCAGCCCTCACTGATGGGGAGTGAGGAGGTTTCATGACTTGTCATGATAAGTTCATGGTATTTTATCCACTAACCCGAGAAGCCATAGACCAGAGGTTCATAGTAAACTGTGTTTTAACTTTTATCTAGGTAACCATTGCAGGAGAAGGAAGAACTTAATTTGATTTTTTCAAGTAAATCTCACTGCCATTGTATGCTTAAGACTCCACTGAGACTTGTTTGGGCTCTAAAATATTTAAGCTTCCCTTGGAGGGGAAAGGGACCAAGGATTTAAAAACCTGGAAAAATCAGTTCTTGTGAAAGTGGGGATTTCTGATCACTTGCTGTTGGCAACTTAAAATTCAGAAGTCCACTCTTCATTTTATCTGCAAGTCATGTGTGCGTGTGTGTGTCAGTCACATGGCTCTTGCAAAACACATTCTTGCTTATGTAGATTTTGCAATACTGTGGCTTGATAGTGAAATATAGCTATAGGTCAGGGGTTCGCAACCTTTCTTGCTGAGGCCCCCCAGTATGCTTTAAAATATTCACTGCCCACCTGTGCCACAGTAACTGGTTTTCTGCATATAAAAGCCAGGATTGGCACCAGGCCCCCACAAAGCTATGCTGCTCAGGCTTTGGCTTCAGCCCTGGGTAGCAGGACTCAGGCCCCTGGGCTTCAGCCTCATGTGATGGAGCTTCAACTTTCTACTCTGAGCCCCAGTGAGTCTAATGCTGACCCTGCTTGGTGGCCCCCTTGAAACCTGCTCATGGTCTCCCAGGGGGGCTGGACCCCTAGTTGAGAACCACTGCTACAGGTGATGCCTTGAACTGGAGATAGAGGCGTTTATGGATCAAAAATATTGTATACTAGTTAATAGTACCACTACAACCTAAGTGACCGTTTACTTGATAAATTTAAGTGTGTATCGGTTTTAAGTCACTACTTTAGGAGTAGAGCTGACTGAGGTCCAGTGTGACTTTGCCACCTCTAAAAAGTCAGACAATAAATCTGTGTTTGCTTTCTCAATTTGCCAGTGTGCAAGAGAACAGAATCAGTGCTTATAATTAAAGGGCCTTGGCTTAAAAGAAAATGTGAAAACCAGCTCAGTTACTTGTTGCTACTACTATAGATACTGAAGTGAATTTTAAAAAATCCTTTATTTTCTTCTGGCATTTTTTGCATTTCAGCTTGGGATAACGAAGCTAGCTTTAACTTGCTGTCCACTATCACAAAATTGCAATGTTTTGCCTATTGGAAAGCAATAGTGATTCAGTTGTGGACTTAGTGTATTGGCTATGTCTAGATATTTCTTAATAAAATTAAATATCAGTAAATCCAGAAACAAATCTTATTATTCTAAAGGTTTGCTTTTACATAGTAAGTAACTACTGCTCTTTGACAGTGGCTTTTGAATTCCTTGCTTGACATATGATCACAACCTTGTGTTTTTTGTGTTAGTGAATTAGAAGCAACCTTAAAATGAGAAACACTTCAAAAATTTCTTGATAAATGGTAAAAATCCCTTGAAGGGTAGTTCATTGTTGAATTTGGGGGTTAAATTCTTTTTGAGGATTAGATTGGTTCTGGGTCAGGTTTTATCTTGGACTTCAAGACCAACCAGGATGTTTGGCTTGCTTCTGTGAAGCTGGCTAGCTTTGCTACTTGATAGGATTATGTAACAAAAGTTTGTTAGTGTGGTTTCAGCAGAAATACTTCTCTGACAAGGTAGTGGTTAAATATGATCAGTGAATGTAAAGACTTGCAGATTATCAAAGCATTTTCACAATCATTTGACTTCTTGGACTATTCAGTAATTTGGACAACTGTCTACAAGATTTAATAAAAAATAGGATAGAGCAAATGCTATACTGCAGCAATGTCCAATAGAAATTCAGTGCTAGCCACACTTGTGGCTTTGAATTTTTCTTATTAGGCATATGGTAAAAAAGCCACATGCATTAACTACAATTCATTACCCACATGTGGCTCATGGCAAATGTATTGGACACCACTGCTATAGTGAAAGCTTGTTAGTGATTCCAACTATTGGAGAAGTTCAGAAACACTTGACTAAAACCTTGTAACATTGAACAGATGAGGGGTGGCGTGGAGGGAGGAAGGGAAGACAAAATTGCTTTTTTACTATGTTCCTAATATGTCTTGAAGGATGGGAAGTACTTGCACAGACTGGCTTTCAAATAAAACAATTTACACACACATTTCATCTTAATATAACTAGTTTTCCAGTGACTAAGGGACTCACTTGCCAACTTGTAAAATTTAGTAATTCTCAGTAAGTAAACACAACAAGAAGGAAAATACATGCAGTAACATTACAACTTTAGTCCTAATTTTAATTAAGATATTTCCTAGAATGAATACTCTGCATTATTGTGAGACCAGTGAGCAGAAACTCTACATAATGCAAAATCTGACTGTTAAATATTTGAGTAGTGTGTTTCTTGCAGGGAATTGAGGTGTGTAGATACACTAATTAATTTCATTCTGGTTTAGTTTTGCTTGTGGGAGCAGTTGTTGACAGACGTGTGTGTATCAATGTGCATGTAAACCTACCTTTTTGGAAGAATAGCATGTCTAATGAAGAAACCCAAAATGTTGTATACTTCAGTTTGAGAAACTGGCATTTAATATTAGAAAAGCTAGCTTCAATATAGAAAAGACTTGTATAAATGCACAGTTCAGGTTAGATAATGCTGGCTTTTTTGTACTATTCAAAGCTTGTTGTCTGAAATGAAGAGGGATGCAAGAGTTCATGAATATCAATCCTTAGTTTTATTTCATAGAAATTAGTTAACCATATATAGCACTCTTCACCATGTTACAGGGTTGGAGGCTTTGAAGAATAAAGGATTTCCATTGACTTCCAAAGTGACCAAACCATGCCACTCTTAAATTCTAAAGTAGCCAGTCTCTGAAAGGGGAAGATGAAAGCAAATCCCTTACAGGAAATACAACTTGCACCATGAGGGTTAAATTCGTTTCTGGACTTCTACTGAAGTGTACGGTATATTCTGGAGACTTCACTAATCCATGGCTTAGAAATTCCTTATTCAGTACTTTTCTCCTATTTAACTTCTGATACTTTTAAAAACTTACTGTCTTTACTTTTATACTCTTATTACAATTTTAGTCCTTAAGCAAGTTCTTTCTATTACTGAATTTCAGGTCTGCATAAGCAGGTATTCTTGCAAGCAAGAAAAATGCTGCTTTTTCCAGTGTAGGGCAAGTTCATGTTTAAAGTGTAAATATTGTGGGTTTTTCCACTTACTGTTGGAGTGAAAGAAATAACTTTAATCAATTATAAGTTTATTTAGCTCTGCTTTTTATCTTCCTTTAAATGAGATTTTCATCTTTTCACCTTCTTGTACTTCTAAACAGTGCAACTCTTCTCTTGCTCCATGGTAGAACTAATGGTACATCATCTTTCAGAGTAACTTCCATATTAAGCTTTGATTTTTTTTACTTATCAAATAATGAGACTGTAAAAGAAAACCAACCAAGCTCCCCTCCCAGTCAATTTGGCAGCAGAATAAAGAATTTTTAAAGCAATTTTTGGGATTGCAGTAGGTGTCTATCACTAAGAACACATTTATTCTTTTTATAATACTGGCTACAAAATCCTAAAGAACACTTTAAATCAGGACACATTTCTACTATGTTATCAATTTTCATTTTACATAAGGGATCACCTACTCCCATGTTCTGTCTGCATAACGGTTAAAAGCATGCTACTAAGTGTTATATTACTAGTGTCCTTAATGTGTGGCCAGGAATACTCCCATTTTGTTGCAAAACTGATTTAGACAAACCATGTCCTATACACCAGTAACTCCAAGCCCTCCTTGGCCTGTCAACTTCCTTGGTCTGTCATTTTAAGCATGGAAGGACCAAGGAACCCCACTTTACACACATTTTTGATGTGCATGTGCTGGATGAAAACAGATGCTGGCTGATCAGAAGTCCATGGTCCACTCTTTGTTGTACCCCATTTGTTGCTATTAAAGCACACAAAATTATTGAATGCGCTCCTGAAGGGCATCTGAGTGGGGTGATGTGTTCCTCTGTGCCCACTTTGATTTCCCAAGCTCCCTGCCAGCCAATCCCCAAAAATTCCTTATGGCAGGTTAGACCTTCTGATTTCTACAACACTGTGGCAAACTAGAAATCTGGTGGCAAGCTTCTAAGGAAGCAAATATGAACATGCATAACATCCCATAGTATTATATTTTAGATGCAGTTATGTACCCAAACTTCATTGGTTTTTTTTGTAATGTAAAAGTATAATGGCATTGAAAGTACTGTCAGAAGTTGGATAGAAACCCTTTTTTGAGAGGCAGCCTTGATATATTTGCTACTGAGATTTTTGGACACTGGGACAGTAAGCATCTCCTTCCCCTCACCTTTTTGGCAGGGGGAGATTGGCCATAAACTTCCTTTAAAATAAGGAGGATTCAAAAGCCTTTGTTCCCTTCAGCCTAGTAATCCTTTGGCAGTGGTTCTCAAAAGGGGTTCATGTACTATTGGAGGTATGCAGAAGTTTTTCAGGGGTACAACCACTCCAGAAAATAATTGCTTAGTTTTACAACAGGCTATATAGAAAGCACAAGTAAAGTAAGTTGTAAACTAAAATTTCGTACAGACAGGCTTGTTTATACTGCTATGTACTTACATTTCAGTGTGCATATATTTATTTATAAATCACCTGGAAAATAATTACATGGTAAAAATGGGGGGAAGGAAGTAATTTTTCAGTAAAAGTGTGACACTTAAAAAAAAAAAATCCTGATTTTGTAAGCATGTAGTTTTTAAGTCTGGTGTAACTTGGGGGTATGCAAAACAAATCAGACTTCTCAAAGGGGCACAGTAGTCTGGAAAGGTTAAGAACCACTGCTATAGGGCTTGGAGCGGTCCTGCTACACCTCCCCCTACAACTTGCTGTGTTCCACAATGGACAGTTACACTAGCTTGTTTATCTAAGGTCCAGCATTGAAATGGTTAATGCTGAATCCAAGTTCACTAACTCCCCATTATAATGACTGGGAAGTTCACACT
The DNA here is from genome assembly GCA_032164245.1 of Sternotherus odoratus. Taxonomy (NCBI): domain Eukaryota; kingdom Metazoa; phylum Chordata; order Testudines; family Kinosternidae; genus Sternotherus; species Sternotherus odoratus. Next base: position 157,460,567 of record JAVMKO010000003.1, read on the forward strand.
CCCCAGCTGCTTCAGAATGTCTGCTGACATCATTTCATCCACTTACATTCAGTACATTTCATGAAGGTTCTTTTCAACCATAAGGCCTAGACTTAACTTTCAAAAAAGCTTAAATTACAGAACATAATTATGCAGCAATTGCATAAGGGGCAGTCATGTAGCTCGCCGTAGCTACATGAATGCATTATACACAGTCCCACCCAATCCATCTAAATAAAGAGATTCACCTGTAGTGATGTTAAAGATACTCCAGCCGGATGCTTTAGCCAAAAATCAAACAAGATCTGGCAACCAAACATTTTCCTCTAGCTTGCTAGGATTTTGTTGCTGATCTTTTTCTGAATTCTGGAGAAAGTGGATTGGAAAATTTATGAACTACAGCTGTTCTCCTGTGCTTGTATTTTTCCACCCAGGTGCTCTAAGTGTTAATAGAAACTCTCCCGTTAGTGACTTATTTGTCATAACAATCATGTTGTTGTAGTAAGTAGGCCCTTACTTTAATCCAAGTTCATTCATATAGAGAAACAGTCTTCAAATATTCTGTTCATGGCTTTTGTCCATCATAGCTATGGATACTGAAGTCACTTGAGGATATATGTGCACTTCCTTGCGTATAAGGAAGAGGCTCTTCAGATGCCCTGACATGCTACTTTAGGGCACAGGGGCAGACCTCACGTTTACATCATACACCAAATTCCTTCCATGTGAGTCTCCTCATGATGCATCAACCAGTGCCATTTTTCTTTTGATAAAGTTTAATATAAGTGTCCAAACCTGGAAAACTTATCCATAAGGTTTTGGTGCTAGTAACATTGTCACTCTTTCTCAGTGACACTTCAAAGTGTAGTGGGGACACATCTTTTTTTAATTGAAGTAATGCCTCTGTCTGCTTCCCTTAGACTTCTTCTCTACTAGGCAAAAACCAACACCAGCCCAGACTCAAAGTTACTATAAACTAAAGAGGGAAAACGTATTCTAAAAGAGAAGCTAGCATCTCAAAAGAGAGGTCAGTTTCCAGGCACTACAAAACATGGAAATTCACAGCGGAAGCTGCCTCAAGAACCTTTGATCTTTCTTTCCCATTCCTGATGATTATAACCCCATGTTCTTCCAAAATACAAAATAAATACATATAAAACCTGATAAACTCAGTCTACAACTTCAGTCCTGTCCCACAGGGCTAGGCCTGGCTCCCTACCCTGGAGGTTGAGACCTCACATGCAGGGTCACAGCTTCACTCAGGTTTGGTTTGGCCAGGCCCACCCCATCATGGAGGAGATGTGGTTGCCAGGCTAAATTTGAGAGTAGCATTGTGACTTGCAAAAAGCTACTACAAATGTAGGGTGCTCTTGCTGATCATGAATGCCAGCATACAAGATGGAGGCACTTTTAAAGGTGCTTTTGCTATTGTGTGCAGTCTAGCCTGGCCATCTTAATGTATGGTGACTAACAATGCGGAAAGATCCTAGTGATGACCAGGCAAATAGCAGATGGAGGTATACACTAGAGCTTAGTTTACCTACGCCTGCTAACACATGAATTTTATGGCTGTCTTGTCTTTTGGCTTTTAATTTGTTAGCTAACAGGTGCTAAGAACAGACTTTTTTCTCCTAGTGAAGACAAGACCATAGTGAATCTTCACTGTAAGCTATTCTGTGCTATAAAATGAGTAATAAGTGTCCTTTCTAAATTTCAGAGTTTTTCATAACCGTACTATCAAAACACTAGTTTGTGTATTGCTAGAAGTATTTTGCTGGCTTTGTAGAGGAGAGAACTACTGCATGGCTCACTTTACTGTTCAGTCTAAATTAGAAATGAGCAGAACTACTCCAAAGTTTCTCAATTGAGCTGTTGAATCAGTCTTAAATTTCACTTGTTGCTGTCTCATCTTGGCTTATAGCAATGTTCTTTGACCTTAGGGGGCATGAAGACCTGACCCTTAAGGCTAGAGGACAAATAGTGGGCCACTTGTGTACTTGGTTCTCCACTCACTCAAACTGCCTGCCTTTCTGTTGCTCCAAAATCTATTGCTAGTCACAGCATTTCTCTCAGAACAGCAGCCCTCAGGTAGCTGCCTGCCTGCCTAATCTTTTTGCATGTTCCTCTTGTTTTGATGGAGCATGAGGCAGAATTGTTGGGAAGGCTGGAGGGAGAGGCAAAGGCTCAGAACATCAGGATTGATAAAAGTAAATATTGAAACAAACTCATGGACCAGTAAGGTTTCCTCTTTAAAATATCAAAGTCAGTAGTTCTCAGACTTTTTTGTGTACTGGTGACACCTTTCACATACTAAGCCTTGAGTGTGACACCTCCCCCCCTTCCCCATATAAATTAAGAACACTTTTTAAAAAATATATTTAACACCATTATGAATGCTGGATGCAAAACAGGATTTGGGGTAGAGGCTGACAGCATGTGACCTCCCCATGTAATAAACTTGCAACCCCCCTGAGGAATCTGAACCCCCCCCCCCACCAGTTTGAGAACCCCTGGTCTAAGTCCTTGTCTAAGAAGAGAATTTAAAGCTGCTGTAACCATTTTATAGTCACATTTCCAGTAATCCAGTCTTTACAACGTCTAAATCTGACTTCTCTAACAAGTTTAAATCTGTAAAACATTAATTATGGCGTCTGCTTGGCTTAGTTGTCTTCATTTCCAAATTGCCCCCATTTTTTTTTAAATAAAAATCCCTAGCAACACTTTCGTAAGCAGGTAAACTTCTCTAGCTGTTTGGAACGCATGACTTGATGGATGATGTACAAAATGCTGAGAACCCTTCAACTGTAAACTCCTGCTTCTCTTTCCTGATCTAGAAACTTAATTCCAAATATGTACATTTAAGTTTAATATTAAAAACAAATCCTGAGATTCTCCCAAATCTATATATGTGCTTGATAAGTGTTGTATATAGAAGTGAAACCTAAATGGGAAAACTATACCTCCTTGTACTTGGCTTTAGAATGACTAGCCTTTTTATATTTGTTTTTTAAAAAGGGAAGAAAGCTGGGTGAAGCCTTCACCCGGCTATCTATCATACGCTTGCTGATCCCTCACTAATGCCAAAATTGTTTCCTGAGCAACACACAGAGACAAAGTGGTAGGGATCTTAGTATTTTGGATTTTGCCTACAACTCTTCCCAGATGTGGCAATGGAGAGAATGTTTAAACTTCCTCCAGCTAGTTGGTGTCCAGCTGATGGGCAGTGCTAAGGGAATTCATGTAGGTAGTACTAGTCAAGCTAATGGAAAGTTAAGACTATCCTTGATTTCTCCACTTGAGAAGTTTCCAGGTGTCATTTCAATATTGCGAGATTGGACAAACATTTTGGCCCAAGGGCCACATCGGGGTTGCAAAATTGTATGGAGGGCTGGGGCTAGCCTCAGAGGCTGGGCAGGATGGTCCTGTGGGTAGATGTGGCCCGCGGGCTGTAGTTTGCCCACCCCTGCTATATTGTGAAACTCCTGTGGCTAAGTAAATGCATGGTCCGCTTTATCGGTCTTCCTGACTCTAGTGGCTTAATTTTCAACTTAGCATAGCCTCTTGTACATAGCTAGAATAATACCTGTCTCCTCAAGTTGATGGCTCTAAAGGTAAGAATGCTGTCTAACCTTGTGTATGGGGAGCATAACTCAATACTCACCTTTTTTTGTCTAGAACAGGCTTACTGTATGCTGCAGGATCATTCTAGAGTAGCTGCAGTCATTTGTAGGTAATATTTAATAGGCAGTTTCATTTAAAGGGCTACTGGATCCCCTCAGTATTTACAAATAAATCAATCTCCTGCAATTCTTTGTTGCTAAACCCTGAGATAAGGGTCCTAGTGTGTTTGAGGCTTTACAGACGTGTAAGCTTTTGGGGAAGAGAAATGATTACTATCTAATCAGACAAAGCAGTCAGTGGGAGGTCAAGTGACTGATCCTGGAGTAGAACCCAGGTCTTCTGAGTATCTGTCCATGTCCACTAAACTATGCTGGAGTGGTGGAGGTGGTAAGAGAATTCCTTCATTGTGTTTCAGGAGGGAGTCTGTTCCTGGTGTGTGGTTTTTTTGGTCTCCCATTGATCAGGCTGGAACACTAGCTTCAGAGCATAATGACATTTAAAATTTCATTAAGAACTTTCTTACTGCTTATCCATTGAGCAGATGAAATGGAGGTGGGGTGGCAATACAGCTCATAAAGATGAGGGATCTGGGGATACCGAAAGGAAAGAGAAACAGAGGGAAGGTAGCTGGGGAAAGTGGGCGGAAATAGTGGTGCTTCTGCTTAAATATGATGATAGGCTGTAATCTTTAAATGAATGCTTGAATTCTACTGAAGTTGATGCCATTTACCCCCCTCAGTGGTCAGGAATATCTTCTGGGCAAGTGGATTGTTCAAATGGTGGTGGGAAGAGTGTGACTAAGCTAAATGTCCATTCAACTTAAAATATTTCTGTATAAATACTGTGTGGTTCTTTGCAAGTTAAGTGCAGTTTAGGCCAGTGGTTCTCAACCAGGGTGCCTCTGGTACACTCTTCCTTGGGTACATCAACTCAGGAAGATTTGCCTACATATACAGCAGGCTACATAAAAAGCACTAGTGAAGGCAGTACAAACTATAATTTCATACATGGAATGACCTGTTAATACTGCTCTATATACTATACACTGAAAAGCAAGTACAATACTTGTATTCTAAATTATTTTGTAATTGGTAAATGAGAAAGTAAGCAATTTTCCAGTAATAGTGTGCTGACACTTTTTTGTATGTTTAACTTTTTGTAAAGCAAGTAGTTTGTCATAACTTTGATTTTTCTCTTGTGGACCTCAATCTCCTAAAAGAGGTACAATAGTCTGGAAAGGTTGAGAGCCACTGGTTTAGGCTGCTATAATGCATCAAGGCAATAGGAAGCAAACTACGTGTATCTATCGCTTGTTAAGTTTGGTATCCTGATAAACAATGTTCTCATAAGTGTTCCAGATTTTAACTTCAAGTTATGTTTGCTGTAGTGATTAACTTTAGTACAAATTTCCTTACACCAGCATTGGATCTGTATAGCTGAGAAATTTTAATGCTTTAAACAGTTGACAAAGATTTGTTAATGAGTATAATTGTCATACTCACTTAATTCTGTTTCCCTCCACCATTACATAGTCTCATGAAAAGTAGTCAAATGACTGACAAAAACGGTCTCAAATGGCACCTCTGTGTGTCTGGAAAAGAGTATTTTTAAAGTGTCTCCCTGCCAGAGTATAGGAATGACCAATGTACAGCTTCAGATGTACCAGAGATTGAGGGGGAGGGATAGCTCAGTGGCTTGAGCATTGGCCTGCTAAACCAGGGTTGAGAGTTCAATCCTTGAGGGGGCCATTTAGGCATCGGGGGCAAAAAATCTGTCGGGGACAACTTGGTCCTGCTAGTGTAGGCAGGGGACTGGACTCTATGACCTTCAAGGTCTTTTCAGTTCTCTGAGAGGCATATCTTCATTTTAAGAGATGAGCAGAATGTCTTTCCACAACTTACTGTACTATCAAACATTTAATCTCTCAAATGGATATTTGAAAATCACTGACAAATGTGGTCCAAACTAGTTTTATATGTTGAGGGTGGTGGTGGCTTAATGCCACTGCCCTATAACCTTCATGATTGTAGGTTTTAAAATAGGGAGTTGTCAGTGTAGTGTAGACTGATTCAGGAGAGAATAAAATGCAGCTCTTCAGTACAATGTGTGTCTTCTGCAGAAGCCTTGGTCTCTTACTATTACACTGCCCTACTTGTCTTGAATTATCACTGACTTATATTTGGATTAATAGACTTAGGCTGCTAGTATTAATGAAATAGAATCTTCATTTCTCTTTAAGTTGAAGCTTATTTAAACAAATAGAATGGTATCTTAGATTCTCTGCCAAAGGGAGGAATCTCCGAACTCAAGGCTTTAACTTTCTTAGTTGAATACTAGACACCTTTCACTTGCAACCAATCATCAGTATTGATGATGCCAATATTACTATACTGAAGTATTGAATCAATACCTTTTTTAAAGTTTACAAGTTGTAGTTAACTTAGTTTCTCAGGTTTGAATCCTTAATTTTGCTGGTTGCAAAAGTACAAATGCCTTGGAACAGTATTAATTCCACATTCCATGTGTCATTCTGGTGGCTGGGATCTTAGCTAATGGTAAGTTTTTTGACCTAATAAACTTGCCTAACAAGGGTCCGAGTAAAGAGTTCATAGTTGATTACTCCACGGAGCTGCCTAGAACTAGTGTCACGTTGGACACCTTTTGGAGCGTGAAAATCTGTTCTGGTTTGCCAGTTGTAAACTTTCTGTCTAAACTAGAAGGCAATAGGAGTGGAATGGCATAGATAATTTTGTCATCTTTGGCTCTTATTCAGTCAAGACTATCAAATACTCTTGTCTTCATACGATCACTTACATTTCAGTGATTCACACTACACTGTTAGCCTTCCTTCTGAGGCTTAAAGACAGACTTCATGAAGTTTTAAAAATATCCATTAAGATTTGTCTGACACTTTTTAGCAACAATAGTGTAATTGAGCAAACTTCAGAAGGCACAGATTCTGTTTTAGTGCTGAGTAGGTACATTGTACCCAAAAAGGAGATGAAGTCAAACTTTTTACTTTTCTAAATTTAAAAACAACAACAAAAAAAGTCAGTTCCCAGCTTTTCATTCTTCTGCTGTGACCAGGTATTTTGGTGTACATGCTTGCCTGAGTTGGCTTGCCGATTTTAGCGGTAACTGTTAATAGCAAAAAGTCACTGTCATAAGTATGAAGTGTCTTAGAATTACTGTTTTACCTGTGAGGGGTTAACCGGAAGCCGAAGAGGCTATGATGTATTAAGAATGCAAATTCCTAGGGACAAAGGAGTGTTAGTCTCACTTCTTCTGTCTGGGCTATCCAGCTGACTCCATCTTCTCTTTACCGGGCTATCGGGGGGTGGGGGGGGGGAAATAACTCGCCTTCTATTCATCCCTTAATAAGTTCTAAGTTAGTCTAACAGTAAGTAGAATTGTTGATTGTATATGCTTTGTAATCAATCTTTGGTGTCCTTAACCTTATCAGGGAGAGAAATCTCAAGGGAGGTTCTAAGGCTAGAGAATTGAGTAACTGTGAAGTCTGTATCAGTTGTATGCTTTGTCTCTTTTCTTTATTAAACTTTTTATACCTATAAGAATTGTCTGGTAATTCTAGTAAGTGATCTAAGCTTTGGATCTGGCACAGGCTCACCGCTAGTGAGGGTCTGTGTGCTTGAATCCCTCCTAGGCAGCAGAAGGGAGGGGGCTGTTACTTAGTCTGTGTTCTTTTTCTCTGGTGGCCTGGGGGGGGGGGGGGAAGGGTTAATGTGCCCCACTCCACGGTTTTGGAAGAATCACATTAATGGTGGCAGTGAATTTCCAAGCCCCAGCTGGAGAAGTTGGGTTTTGGGGAAAAGATTTTAACCTAAGCTGGTAGATATGCAAGACAATCAAACCCCAAGCTTAAGAGACCCCCACATTTTTACCCTAGAGTTTAGAGTGGGGGGGGGGGAAGACATCTTAGTCACTAAAGATTTTTATTTGACTTCACTTTAGTATGGTTGGTATTAGGATAATAAATCCTTCTGAGAGTTTATGCTATTTAGAAACATAGGAGTATACTGACTGACAATTGTGACAGGAATTATTTGACTTGAGTGTACAAAGGAGAATAAGGTCTAGTTAAAACAAATACTGTTTCTGTTACATGACAAAACATTACATGAGTACTGCAAGTGTAAAGAACATACTTCAAACACTGAATCTTCCATTCCAACATGTCAGGCTTTACTTCTATTTAAATTATACTATACAAAACTACAAAGACTGAATAGTAATCTTGTGAGGGAGGAAAAAGTGCTTGTATTTCCTGACAGTAACAGTAGCAAATTGCTGTTTCTTTGAAATTGTATTTCACCAAAGCATATGGTCTGGGTAAGCAGTTCTTCAAATATCAGATCTAAATTTCAGTGGTCTATAAATACCAACATATATTTTTCTCTTTGCAGTGACTATTTATTCAAGCTACTTCTGATTGGAGACTCTGGTGTTGGGAAGTCTTGCCTTCTACTTAGGTTTGCAGTAAGTTCATTTATGCTTTCAAAGCTATTTTGTCAATGATACAATTGCTTGAATACAAAACTTTTTATAAGTGATGTCTCCATGTGAGGGGACTGATATTTGTTGGAGGGACCTTTGTTCATGAGCCCCATTGTGTTGGGCACTGTACAACCAGACCCCACCTCAATTAACATAATGTAGTAGTAGAATGTTGGCATTTTATGAAGCAATATAAAAGGCTTGATTGTTTCTTCACCATAGGTATCTGATATTCCTTCAGGAGAGATGATAAATCAATTAAATCTTAAATCACTAAATTTATTCTCTTCTCTGGTTCTAGGATGACACGTATACAGAAAGTTACATCAGCACAATTGGTGTGGACTTTAAAATCCGGACTATAGAGTTAGATGGGAAAACAATCAAACTTCAAATAGTAAGTATGTCTTAACACTCGGATAATATTGAGGGGCTATTAATAGTAACCATGTAAATTCTGACTAATGTGTAAATTTATAGATCTGGCAGAGTGCACATTTTTCGGTGTCTTAGTAAAATATTGGGCAGATTTGCCTGGCAAATGTTTCAGTAAGAGTGAACTATTTATTTATTTATTTTGAAAACAAAGTTGCATATTATAAGCAAGCATATGCTTAAGGTACTACTTTTGACTCTCAATCTTAATATTGCACACACTAATATCTTGCTTAGGTCTTGATAGGATTGTCTACCTGCACTTTATACAATGCTTATAGACAATTTTGTAGGATGCACAGAGGCATGTCTTTGTCTAAATTGAAAGGTTAAACAGCATCTCAGTTGCAAATTACTTAGATTGTGATGAAACAAACATAAGGAAAACACTTGGGCTAAATCTAATATCAAGATGGTTAAAGAATAATGGAGAACATCATCTGTCATTTAACAAATGCAGGTTCAGATACAGATCTCTTAAGACACAAATAGCCTGAAAATCTACCACATGTTGTAAGGAACTGCTTAATAGTTACTATCTTTGCTCCGTGCAAATGGCAGTAACTTCAAATTATTGAGTGTAAATTGCTCAATACATATTTTATTGCTGGTATTCTGAAATGCAGCAACTTCAACATGATTAGTGCTTGGGTGACTGATCCTTAGTCTTTAGTGTACAGCTAAGTCTCCTCGTGCAAGATATGAATTGGAAGGTTCAACCTGAACACTTGAGGAAGGTAAACACTCTTAACCTGCATTACTAAAATTCTTAATACTAAATTGAACATTCTTGCTAGCAGAAAGATGAACCTTTTTACCTTGAGTTTGCTGAAAGAGACTTGGAGCTGTAGTAGTAACACTTAACCATTACAGGCTTTATCTTTAGATCTCAAAACACTTTAAAACTGGGAAACTGACACAGGTTACCCACATCTGTATAGTGGAGTTAATGTTTAATTTACCAAAGTCAAGTAATAAATAGGTAAACCTCCATACCTTCTGTTGCCAATGGAATGTCTACCAAAATAGTTCTATCACAAGCTTATATATAGTATCAGCAGCAGACTAAACACACTTTTTTGTGTAAAAAGCATTCTTTACTGGGCACTAAGAGTAAAAATGGCCTCACTTAGAAGTGTGTTAAGGCTTTGAATAAACAGCTTGCCTAGGAAGAGTAGAAACTGCAGAGTAGATTAGTAATTATCCACCCCTCCTTGGAGGGGAAGGCAAGGAGAATGGCTCAGATATTACTGCTTCTTCAGGAAGGAAAACAGTGGCCTGTGAGCTCTAGCTCTGTAGAGAGACAGGTGCAGAGGAAGATATTACTGCTGTGACGTGGGCAGTCCTAATATTGTTTACCTAACTTTGAATTGAAGGTTATTAGTACTGAAAATATTAGTGGGGGGGAAAGCTTAAATCTAGAATCAATCCTAGTGAGAGTAGGAGCCAAGCGGGAAACTTAGTCAGACGTTGTCTAGAATATTTCAGGCATAATTGAAAATAGAATGACTATTGTAGGTGGTATTTTAATAATTTAACTTTTCTGATGCTAAATGTAGTTATTTGTAGATGGCTTGCTAAAGTTAGTGACTAAAATACACTTAGACAAATGGATTTGCTTCTATGAAAATCCTTGAGACAACCAAAAGCTACAATTGTTAAGGTCTATACCAGGGGTGGGCAAACTACGGCCCGTGAGCTCCAGCGGGGGCGTGGTGCCTGAGGCCCCGTGCTCCAGGCCCAAGGGTTGGACAGCATGCTGCAGTTCCCCACACTCCCTGGCCGGGCCACCCCGCGCTCCCTGGCTGGGTGGAGCGTGGGGAGCCCCGGGCCCTGTGCTTCCTGGCCAGTGGGCCGGGTCGAGCGCAGGGAGCCAGCCATTCTGCCCAGTGCTGCCGGGCTGGGCTGGCGCTCCCTGGCCGGGGGCTGGGTCAAGCATGGGGGGGGGCTGCAGGCCCCCCTGCTCCCAGCTGATTAAGGTTGGGGGGGCGAGGGGGTCAGGTGGTGGGGTCCCTGGGGTGGTGGTGGTTAGGGTGGGGGGAATATCGGGAGGGGGCAGTCAGGGAACAAAGTAAGGGGTCTTCGATGGAGGGGTTCAAGGGGGTGGTGGTTAAGATGGGGGGGATCTCTGAAGGGGGTAGTCAGGGAACAAAGCAAGGGGGGCCTTAGGGGATGAGGTTCTGGAGCAGCAGTTTAGAGTGGGGGGTCTCCGGAAGAGGCAAGAAGGGGAGGGGGGTGTGAAGTGGGGGTTGGATAAGGGGAGGGGTCAGGCTTCCCTACCTGTCCCTCTGCACAATTTTTAGCCCCAGTGTGGCCCTCAGGCCAAAAAGTTTGCCCACCCTTGGTCTAGACTAATAAAACTGTCACTGAAAAGGGAGCGATCTTATCCCTGTACTGAGGGGCATGAGGGCTTACACTTCCCTTTCTTGGGGCTGATGCATCTTTCTGTGCAGTTTAGATTAGGTCTTGCCTTACTGGGATGCAGGATTGTTTTGGCCCTGTTCCCTCTTATGGCCTGATTCTCTCCCCACCCTTCCCAGGAGCAGTTGTGGAGCAGAGGCTGCTGTAGGTGGGTTGTGCCCCCTGGATCAAGGCTATTACCAGGGAGGTTATGGCTGTCTATGGGGTGGCTACTCTTCACCAGCCTAGGTGACCCTTAAGCATTGTAGCAGAACAATAAATCTAGCCCAAGGGCTGTCAGTAATAGTTGATATAGTTGAATCATACATTTTGACAATGGTTTCTGAAATGATGCTAAACAGCTTATTTTGGGGTACACCTGTAGTTCAGCTGCACTTCTGCTGAAACAGTTGGAAATGGATCTTGTCTAATGTAGGTAGGGATTTAGTGAAGTAGCTTAACATGACTTCAGCTGCCTTCAGTAGAACGCTCTTGACCTATTATGACAGAAATTGGCTTTAAACTCACTTTCACTGCTTTCCAGCCTTGCCTATGCCTCAGAGGCAATCCGTTTTAACACTTCAGTATCTTGCAACTGGGAAGCAAAAGACTTGACAAGCCATTTTTGAGTGGTCGGGGATAGGTGTAGTTATACCTGGATGTATGAGGTACTGCTGCAATTGATCTGTGGACTAAAAGTTGGATGCCAGTTGAAGATAATTGCCTTAATATTCTTCACAGCACTGTGTTGGCTTTGGGTGGTGAGTTTCTTTGGCTATCCTACTTTCATTTAGTTTCTTAGGAGGGAGAATGCCTGGTTAGTATTATCAAATTGTTGGAAGATGAGTTTTTTTCTATCCACTTGCAGCAGTACTGGTATGGACTTGCAAGGATCATTTTAGAGTCTTGTTCTGCTGCAGTAATTTTTCTCGTATGGGGGAGGCTACTTAATCTCATTGAAGTTCTAAAATGTGTGACAAGACTAGTGCTTAGTGAACAGTTATTGTGTAAACTCTTGTAAAGCAGTGATAAGATGACTGACTTGTCTTATCTGTTCATTGTTAAGGGATGTTTCTACTCCCAGCTGTGCATAATTGGGGCACTTCAGATGTATGGCCACTAGATAGTCTTTAAACTGGATTGTAAAAATCAAACCAGTCTCTGGTACAGTTACACCTTGTGTTTAGATCTCTAACAATCTTCATTCTTTGCAGTGGGACACAGCAGGCCAAGAGAGATTTCGAACGATCACTTCCAGTTACTACAGAGGAGCCCATGGCATCATAGTTGTGTATGATGTTACAGACCAGGTAAGATCTAAATTAGACACTCTTTACACCTTGAGAGAAAACTTAGGCCAATATATATCTAAAGCCAGTTCTTTCCTATATAAATTTATTTGGCTCTTAAATTTATGCTCTGACGCCTTACAGGCTATGAATTGGTATTTCTGAATGCTAAAAAAATCTGGCCACACTTGCTGAATATCTTTACCTGATCAGTTTTCTCTAGACTTTAATCAATATTATACAAACTTAAGTTAGACACCACTTCAAACTTCTTAGTTCTGCCAGAGTGTTTTATGGCTGATTCCTCTGGGCTTCAAGTTGGGGGAGTGGTGTCAGGTTGGGATGGGAAAAACATTCAACAAAACTTGACAGGCAGATGAGACATTGATATATCCATGTCCTGGTATTGGCAGCAGGAGCAAACATCAGCATGAAAGGGTTAACAAAGTAGAACTAGCTTTCCAAGGGCAAAGGCTCCTGCTTTATTCCATATGTACTTACCTAGAGCCTGAATTGCTGTAGTAGGATTTACTATCTGAGACTCCCAGTGTGCTACTGTTTTCTGTTCCTTCTGAAATGAAAGCTGGTTGAGCATCTTCAGAGACATGGGATTTTATTTCCATATCCTAAATGAATAGGAAACATCTTGATGTAAGCCAATTTAATTCCATCCCACATGGGTGGGGGCTCAGTGTGGTGTCTGGTATGAAGAGTCCAGCTGCATGGCAGGTTGGGCTGATGGGGAAACAGCTCCCTGCAGTGACCTTCGTGCCCCCATGGCTGAGGTGCAATCTGGAAGCAGGGGGCAAGTGTGGAACTGGGGGTGGGTCTGACAGCAGCTCCATGCGGAAGATGTGTGCTCCTCACCCAGCTGAGCCTAACACAGGATAGGGGCCACTGGGTGGGGCTGAGGAGAGCCAGGTGCAGGGGATTCCAGATGCAGTGAGGGAAGTAAGGGAGAAGGGGGGATAGATGCATGGGGGTTGAGCAGACCGGGTGGGTCTGACCCAGCACCGGCTGGGGTGGCCCCAGTCCTGTTGCCCCCTCTCCCCCAGAAGTGTTTCCTCTCTGGGCAATTGAAATGACACACTTATGCTGCTCCTGAGGCTTCCCTTTGATTCCCCATCAGTCATTTTTCTGCAGTGGATAAGAGTTCTGTGCATGTGGAGTGGCACAGAATTCCCCCAACTTTAATCTCCATTCATATGGAAGCTGTTTCATACCCCTAATGCCTGTTGCCTTTCTCTACAGCTTTTCCAAGTCTAGTATTGACACAAGGTGATCAGAATGGCGCACACTATTCAAAGTGTGGGCATACTGTGGATTTATATGGCATTATATTTTGTCTTATTTTCTATCCATTTCCTAATTGTTCCTAATATTCTGTTCACTCTTGACATTGAGTAGATGTTTTAGGAAATTATCCTTGATGACTGCATTGTCTGAGCAGTAACAGTTAAATTACTACCCTTCATTTTGTATGGGTAGTCAAGATTTTTTCCCAATGTGCATTACTTTGCACTTATTAACATTGAATTTCATCTGCTATTTTGTCACCCCATTTAGTGAGATCTTTGTACCTCTGTGCAGTCTGCTTTGGACTTTACTATCTCAAGTAACTTTGTATTGCCTGCAAATTTTGCAGCATGACTGTTCCCCTCTTCCAGATCACTTGAGTATGTTGAGCAGCCTAAGTGTCAGTACTGATCTCTGGTGGGAGGGGGCACCCTGCTATTACCTCTGTCCCTTGTGAAAACTGACCACTTTTAACCAATTACTGATCCAGGAGACGACCGTCCCTTTTTAAGTAAACTTAAGTAGTCCTGGATAAGACTTGCATTTGCTGAGGGATCTCTTCATAAACTTTCAGAAAGCCTAAGTACACTATTATTGATTCCTATCATTTGCAGAGAGAGACTTCCATGCTAGCATTTTTGCTTGACATTAAGGAGAGAAATACATGCAAAGCATCTGAAATACAAACCATCTCTGGATATGCAGATGATGCATTTTATAACAGTGCACTTGTGAAGGCTGTCTCAATTTCTGAATAACAACGAATGGTACTGTAATGGTACTAGTTTCTTGGAGAGGAATACTTAAAGGAATCTCTTATCTTCTAGGAGTCCTTCAATAATGTAAAACAGTGGCTGCAAGAAATAGACCGTTATGCCAGTGAAAATGTTAACAAGTTGTTGGTAGGGAACAAATGTGACCTGACTACAAAGAAAGTAGTAGACTATACAACAGCAAAGGTATGTCAACTGGCTTATTAATGATCCAGTCGTATAAATGTGTTGCCAAAACTGAACCCACTTGAATGCATCCTGCTTAAGCAGACAGCTCACTTCTAGAAGTCCTCTAATGTGCTGGTGCTAGAAAATGAAAATCTTGATGTGTCCCCTCAAGTATTATGAAGTGCATGTGATCAAATTTCGGGGTTATGGGGATAGAGGGGTGGTAATCGTTTGAACCAGTGGTATTTTCCTGAACATCCATAAATCCATTTTTAATTTAAAGTAACTCGGGTGAATCCTGAGCTTTCTAGTAGCAAGTATTAAGACTTACTCTGTGCTATTTCTCAATTCACAGGAATTTGCAGATTCCCTTGGAATTCCATTTTTGGAAACCAGTGCAAAGAATGCAACAAATGTAGAACAGTCTTTCATGACCATGGCTGCAGAGATTAAAAAACGAATGGGTCCTGGAGCTACAGCTGGTGGTGCAGAAAAGTCCAATGTTAAAATTCAGAGCACTCCAGTCAAGCAGTCTAGTGGAGGTTGCTGCTAAAATTTGCCTCCCCCTTTTGTCTCACAACAATGAATTTTGCAATCTGAACCCAAGTGAAAAAAATTGCCTGAATTGTACTGTATGTAGCTGCACTACAACAGATTCTTACCGTCTCCACAAAGGTCAGAGATTGTAAATGGTCAATACTGACTTTTTTTATTCCCTTGACTCAAGACAGCTGACTTCATTTTCAGAACTGTTTTAAACCTTTGTGTGCTGGTTTATAAATGTGTGTAATACCTTGTTGCTTTTTCCTGATACCAAACTGTTTCCTGTGGTTGGTTAGAATATATTTTTTTGTTTTGATGTTTATATTGGCATGTTTTGATGTTGGGTTTAGTCTTCTGAAGATGAAGTTCAGCCATTTTGTATCAAACAGCACAACCGTGTCTGTCACTTTCCATGCATAAAACTTAGTAAGATGTTATATGTAAGATCTGATTTGCTAGTTCTTTCTTGTAGAGTTATAAATGGAAAGATTACACTATCTGATTAATAGTTTCTTCATACTCTGCATTTAATTTGTGGCTGCAGAATATTGTAATTTGTTGCACAATATGTAACTAACAACCGAAGAAATGTTTAATAAATATTGTACTTACTGGAAGTAATATGAAACTGTATGGTGATAAATATTGTCTTAATTCTTATGGCTAAGGGGGAAATTAGGCTTGCATTGTGCCCAAAATGTATCATGTGCAGTAATGGCACTTTAGACCCTCTAGTAGATCAAACATCCTTCCCAAAAAATGTAACTAGGAAGTATGGCCTAAAGGACTAAGTTGTCATAGTTCTTCAGGCATATATACTGTACTTGGAACACAATTTAAGAGACTAATGTTCATGGAAGCATAATGCATTCTGAATGTACAGTATTTTTTCCCCATCTTAGTCTATGAACTATAATTTATTTCTGAAGGACTTCCTTTAGAAATTCTTGTCTACTTTGCTCTGTAGTAGAGGTGGAAAACATTTTTCCTAACATGTGAATGACTTAAAACTAACAACTCAAGGTGATGTAACTCTGCCAGTATGTCATGTCTTTCTATATACTGTTACTTCCATATTCTTTTAATCAAATACTGTTTTGACTTTATTTAATAAACTTAGTGCAACAACTTAGTTATTATTCAATTCTGCACAAGGCATCAGTAGGATGAAACTGAAGTGATACTAAAACAGCTGAAAGGTCAGTAAGTCACCAAGAAATTGTATCTTAAAATAAAGGAACTAATTTAAGACTTCAAAATTAAATAGTAGCAAAGTAGCTGAGTCAATTAAAACCAAATGCATATGTGATCTGATCTTTGTACAGAAGAACTAATTAAATCCTTAGTGCCTGACACAGGAAGCTAGCCTGGAACATTTCCTATAAAGGTAAAAATAGTCCAGCTTTATCTAGAACTGCAATTTTCATCTTACTTTAAGTATCCTGTTTAAAATGACCATGCAGACATTCCCTCCTGTGTAAAAAAAAAATATACTTACACGTGATTGCAAAATAGAACTTGGGTATGTTGTGAGATGAAAACTATAAAACAAATGGGTGCGAATCTGCTTTTGAATATGGGAAACAAATTCTAGGGCAACAGCTCTCTTCAAAAAAACAAAAACAAAAAAAACTTTATTTGTCCATTTAACAGGCAATCCTAATACATGGTACCAAAATAAGTGTTAATAGTATTGTCCTATGACTGAATTGAGTTAAACTTCTTTCCACCTGAGAAACTGTCAGTGATATACTTTGTATTATAGATGTGTGCTTGTTGGATCAATTCAGACTAATGTAAGGTGACCTGCTCTTTTAGAAGCAGGAGTGGTGGTATTTGGGTATTGATCACTGCTAACGAAATCAGGAAATGGGCAGTATATTCTGAAAGTGTGCTCACTGAAGGAGGAGAAAACACTTTCAAATAAGACTGTCACACAGGTGAATTCATTTATTTCTAAATGTCAAGCTGCCTTCTAAATGCAATCCAAAACCCTACTGTTCATAATAGTAATAAAAGTCTTGCAAAACCAACTTGGGCTACACCATTAAGTCTTATTTGGTGTTTTGCTAAATTTTGCTGCAGCGAATTTGTCTTCATATGGTGGTGCATGCTAAAGCTTAAGCAAAGGGCTGATTATGGAGCTATCTGGGGCAGGGAGAATAGCAAGGAGTGAAGAACAGTAGAATCTCAGTTCAAAGTGTAAGTCATCCATTGCTTAGCAGAGAGGTGGGAAGAAGCTTCCTTGAAACCAAAGCTACATCTATCAGTACATCTGGTTTTGTTTTCTAAAATGTGTGGTTAAACTGATCCTAAACCATGTAAACTTCACAATCTTACTACTCCCTTCCCCCCCCTCACCCCGGACATGCTGGAAGGGATGGAATTCTAATCATACCCCTACCAGATCCAGCTGAATTAGTTTCTTAGCTAGACAAATCACTTTACAGGTGACACGTACAAGACATTTGAAAGTCTTGATTAATATGGGATAGTTTTGGTGGGAGCAACTGCCTAATGATAAACATGCCTAACTGACTGTTGAACTTGACTATTTTTGTAGGTTTTTGGCAGGAGGTATAATCTGTTAATGTGATGTATCTGCTGTCTTCTGATTACCTAACTCCTAAATTGAGACAGTTTTTAGAGGCACATGGCCTCATTGCAATGATCCAGAAAGAACAGGGAAACTCTAGTCAATCTTCCAGGGCACAAGAAATGAGGGATGCTGCCTAAACCCCTCCTCAAAAAAGCAGTGCAAATGTGAGGTCAGTGGGATGGAGGAAGATAGAATGTTCTAAATGAGTCTGACCTCCCCCCACATTGTGAGAGGAAATGATTAGGCCCAAAGTCTTACCAAACATTACAAAACTGTTCCACTGACTTTCTGGAAAATGATTTGAGATGGGAACATAAGAGCTGAGGTTGCAAAGATCAAGTTCCTTCTAGTTTCCCCACTCTTAAAGTACTTATGTCATAGGTGGCCCTTCTCTCCCCTGCTCCGGAAGGGCAGACAGCTGAAACCAGTTCTTCCTTAAAATGTGGAGAGTTGAACAGAGTCCCATTCTAGGGGACAGCTCAAGCTTGTAGCTATGGTCTCAGTAAATCTGAGACTGAAATAAACTGACTGGCCTTGTCAGTCACCATCTGGTTTTCCAAGGGCAGGCAGTATGTTTTTTTTTTTTTTTTAAGGCAGGAAGTAACTGTCTTTCCAAATCCTACATTTGCAGTTCATGCTGAGACCTCATGGTGGCCTCTTCATTTGTAGGTAAAGGATTTGCCTCCTTGTACTTCTCTTGCAGAGATGTTTCCCTCTTCATACTAGAAGCTGTTCTGTCCCTTTGGTGCTATACCTTCTGCACCTTAACTGTAGAAATATAGGGCTGCAAGTGACTTAAAACTGCTAACATTTAAACTTGTAAGTATATTCTTGTTTCATTTTCATTCTGAGCTTTGGAGCTACTTAGAAACAAGCTATACCTTGATCCTGCTCTGAGTATTTACCCCTCCACACTCCTTCCTAAGCATACACTGAGGAAAAAGCAACTCTCGTGATAAAACTTGCAGTTTCTTCTTCCTTCAACGTCAGGGCTGTTACCAGCTAACTACCGTACTAAAAATAAGTTCCTTTTCCAGAGGGTACTCCAAGCAAGAATTCAGCCCTTGTTTGTGGTTTGGAAGAGCTTACTGTGTCCTGGAGCATAAATTAATGTAATAACCTACTTTACTATTTGCTAAATGCTGTATTTGCCTGGCCTAGGGTAAGCACAGATTATACAAACATCCTTAACATTTTCACTATCTATTGTGTAACTTACATCATGCTGTGGTTTAGGAAACAAGACCTTCTTAGATGTTCCCAGGTATACAAGATTATTTTCCCCCAATGTATGAGTCACACAAAAATGAACTTCCAGTCTGCACAGTATCCTCACAAGAACAGAGGATGGGGATTAGCTCTGCAGATTGTTATATAATTAGGCAGTTGAATAACCATGGCAGTGGTTAATTGGTTACAACCTCCTTAGAACTGCTCACTAAAATTCTGTTTTGGAATATCAATAGTTTAAATACCTGCTGGACACCTTGCTGCACCTGTTAACAAAAGGTTTCTGCAAAAGGAAAAACATCCTTGTCACTGCTTTATACCTAAAGCAGAGAGTTGGGTTTTTTTTTTAGATGTTCCTATGCACTAAATTCAGGTTGGCTATAGATTATTGATAAACTAAATAGTGTCAAAACCTCTGTAGTGTGAAAACATATGCAGTTGAAAACAGATCTTTATGTGCTTGAAAATCTTACCCAAGTGCATGAACAGCTAGTAAAGATTGTGTGCCTTTTGTGAAGGGCTGAGCACTTCTCCAGTTGTCTGGCTTTCTAAGGTGTTCTCTGTAAGACAATAAGACTTGATATCTCCAAGATTAAGATGATGAGAAAAGCTGCCTTTGTGGGGGAAGAAGGTAGTAAGTACCTTTCAGGACTAATTTGTTAGTTCTACACCCTTTTTCATACCATTTTGTTCTCAGGCTGGTCACCTTTGATATCTCAAACTACAGCTCAGCACTGTATGTGATCATGCTAAGGGGATCTGTGTCCTCTGAGCATATGATCAAGAATGCTTTGTGATTAGCAAAGGTATCCCCTTACCTTCATCTTGCAGATCTTAAAAGGCACTGACAGTTTGTTAGACACATGCTGTAATCTTGTATTTTTGAGGGGGCTTCAGTGCTATAAGAGCCTTTTCTTCCTGAGCAGGAGTTACAGACCATCTTATGGTACTGCCTTTACCACTTAGCACAAAGTTTTCCAACTCTGCAGGGGAGAGGCATAGCTCAGTGGTTTGAGCGTTGGCCTGCTAAACCTAGGGGTGTGAGTTCAATCCTTGAGGGGGCCATTTAGGGATCTGGGGCAAAAACATCTGTCAGGGGACAGTACTTGGTCCTGCCAGTGTAGGCCAACCTTGACCTTCAAGCTCTATGAGCTAGATATGCCTATCTACATATACACACACACAGTGGAACCCCCCCACTATCATGCCCCACTATAGTGCAAATTACAGCATAGGGTGCAGCACATGGCACTTTGATGTGCCATGACCCCACATTTACCACAATCAGATCATTTTGGATCCCAATCATCCCAGTATTGCAGGGTCCAACTGTATATATAACCGATTATGAAACCTTCACAAAATCATTGCTTTCTTCTGGGGTGCTTTTGAGCCTCCCCCTACCTCCTGCACCAGCTGTGTATTGGAGGTGCTAGGGGTCAATTCAGCCAGGGGCTATCAAAGGCTTTACACCACCTGCCCTTGCAGGTGGTACTGGCAGCCATGGTCATAGGGTGCAGCTTTAGGGAGATGGTTCTAGTTTGAACAGGCCCCAAGGATGTTCTATCTTATGCTACAGGCAAAGCAAAATCAGCTTACGTCCACCACTATCCCCCCTGCTTGGGCTACACTTAGGGGGCACAGCATAACCATCTACCCTTTAATATGTAGTGATCAGTATCTTCATCTTTCTAAAGTAATGAAATGTAAAGAAAACCATCCTCTTAGAGGGAAACAAACGATCTGTAGTCACATCAGTCAAGGTAGTCACCACATGCCATCTTCTTTACTTTTTCATGACAGTGCCCAGCATAGCATAAGGATTACTCAGTCTTGATGTCTGCATCTGCTTCTTGTCAATTCTATGTAACAGGGGACTAGTCCATGGTACAGTGCACCTAAGCAATCCCAGAGAAAGTGTTTTTGAATATACATTTGTAGGTATCTTGGTTTTCAGCAGCCAGTTGCAGTGGAAGGCAAGGGAAAAAAAAGCATCTCCCTATGATAGTGGTACACTAGAAAAACATTTAAGTGTCCCATAAGCCCTGGCATCTCCCCCTTACTAGATAAAGTGGAATGAGTCAACTCTTTTACTTCAATTAACTACCATCAGCCAGTGCTGTTTTCAAAGAAAAGGAAAGAAAGGCATCAAATTGCTAAAGAGAAATAAAGGGAAATAAAGTAACTAACAGCTGTGCCCCTAGCCCTCTCCCTCCCAGTGTTTTACAAACATCAGTTTGCATTAAGAAGATTAGCAGATCTGGAAGAACTACTCAAAGCTTTTAGCATATTTAACTATTTCATTTAGCAAAGGGCTTTTGACCTTTTTGCATCAGACATAACACACTTACTTAAACTATGTGCACATATTCACATGTAATCTGCTTCAGTGGTTGAGGAGAGAAATAGGAACTAGAGTGTTTTAGTATGATCCTGAGAAACAGAAGACCTGAAGAGAGTCCTACTACCAGAAAATCCCAGTGCCAAATTTTAAGAGTAAAAGTAAAAAAATAAATGCAACAATAAACCACACAGCTTTACTTGAAATGAAGTTGTGTATCAGAGCAATACATCATAAAATTGTTTGGGGACTGTGTTTGGACTACCCATTTCAAAAGGTAGTGGTTCCTGACAATTACACACCATTAAATGGAACAAAAAAAAAACTTATAAAGGGAAAAGCAACTGAAAATATCAGTGACCTCTTGTTTGAAGAGCACATATATACCTGCTACAACAACTTAAACTGCAGGACTAGTTTAAATAAAACCACAGTAACCAACAGCTCTTTCTTCACAAACTGATGAAAAGCATCCTGGTAATGCCAAGTCACACCGTACTTAGTGATCAATTTCACTTTGACATTTCTATAAAAGTTGAAAATGTTATTGCTTTGCGTGCCTTGCTGCATCTCATCCTTCATGCCTCCAAAGATCGACTGACAAATTCCATCTCTGCTAGAGGTATTACCTGAAAAAGAGAGAGCTAGTGACCACTGGGTGGCTGCAGTCCAGGTAAAGAAAAGCCATGTTTGCATTGCTTAATAATCTCTAGGTACATCTTTGAAGAGTAAAATGGTTTACTTTTATTCCTTGTTCCTTGCTAAGTCACAGGTGTGGTTCTTGTCCCCTAACAACTTTTAAGGAAGCAAGTTCTTGTTTTGCAGCTAAACAAGTTGAAAAAGAAACAGCAAAAGAAGGTTGGGTTAGATATCTTCTTATAGATTAAAAGCGGAGTTGTCATAAGCTAAAGAAATGCATCTCCTAGCATGACTGTCACCATCCTGTGCTGCAAAGAAAACAGCTTGAAGCATGTCACTGAAGGCAAATGATTCAGAGCCAGTGTGTGAAATTCAGGCATCAACTAAATACTGCAGTAGCAGTATGTGCATCAGAGCAGCACCGAGGGTACATCTAAAATGCATTGTAAACCCAGATCCGGGACCTGGGCTTGTGGTTCCCAAGCCAGCACCTGAGAATCCACACTGCACTGTAAACCTCGGTTTACTCTTGCTGGACCCAGATCTTACAGTTGTGCTAATGAGTCTATACTGTCTACGCCAACCTTCTGACTCAGTGCTGCGACTTGAGCTGTGCCAAACACTGAAATGAAAGGGCTTCGACCCAAATCTCAGTGGGACTCAGGGCCTGACATATCCGCCCTTAGTAGGGTCTTAGGACCCCGCTCCCAAATTCTTGCTGACCCAAGTCAGACTGATTGTGTGTGGATGGAAAGGGGCTTGGGCTCAAACCTGAACTGGAGACCAGGCTTAGTGTGCAGTGTAGACATACCCCAAGGAGTCCTAACCAAAACTGGAGTTTTACGGCGCTCGGCCCTGTACAAGCACATGGCATGAAACAGTCTCTGCCCTGAAGAGTAGGCAAAATAGAGAACCCTCTTACAACTGAGGCACAGGGCAAGTGTGACTTACCCAAGGCCCTACAAGAAGTGTCTTAACCACAAGATCATCCTGACTCTATCCTCTACAGTTTAAGGCAGTGTTGAAGAGGCTGGGACTGTTATAGACAGGTACCACCTACACCACAAGAAGAACCTACCCTGGTTGGAGCCTCTTAATTGGAGCCAAATTTATTCCGAGTCGTTTGGAGCATTCTTCTGCCACTAAGGGCAGCCTCAAATCCATTCATCTCTTGGTCCTGTTGCGGTGCAAGACGACCTCCTGACCTCCCTGCTCAGGAATCAGAGATGCTTCTCCTTATGAATTTATATATTTTATTGGGAAAATAATCCTCCTCCTTCTGCCCGCCTCCCCCCCCCCAAAAGGAAGTGAGAATAGGAGAACAGTATTGAGAGATCACTGGACTGGGTATGTTTTGGCAATCAATAATGTGCATTATAAGCACATACACACAGTATATTTCAGCAATGCCACTTCTGTGTCACAGAGTGGTCCAGTAGGTCTATGAAACTTGTTTCCTTCAGTTCACTGTATTGATTTAATCCTCCTGCTCAAAACACTAATCATAGTTTTAGGTCAGTGGCAAACACACAGGTCAAATGTTTCGATAGACATAAAACCACCAAGAAGATTACTAATGAAGTAAAGATAAAGAAAAACGAGCAAACACTGCAGGAGAACAGAACAATAAAGGAGAGAAAAGGGGGCAGCAAGGGGAAAGGAGAACAACTCTCGGTTTCTGCCTATTCAAGAGTATCAAAAATGTCTAGAAAAGTTGGATCAATATGAAAAGATTTGGTCTGAGTCCCTCTTCTCCAAAACATGACTCACTCTTTAGCCACATCCAGGTGTCATACTTCTATTCCCCGGAGGCAACCTGTTCTTCCACCTACATCCACACCTACCCTACAAACATCTGCTGGTACAGATGGGTCAGTCAGGTGTGAAGAAGGGGGATCTCTGACATAACTGTGCTGGCAAAGGATCCTAAGGAGAGATGCAGGTATATTGCCAAAGTGCTCCTAGTGTAGTCATGGCCTAAGCAATATCAGCTGTCCGGCTACAAGAACTATCTGAAGTTTTCCAGGAGCTGGAGATTTTCCAGCCTGTCAGGGTATATCACAACAGAGTCCTCTTATGCATACAGCTGGTACATACAGCTCGGCCCCTACAGCTGGCTGGGCAGGCTTCTGGCATCCACCAGAGCTCTCCTTCCCAGACACCGCTGCTCAGCTCCAGTCTTCTGCTACCTTGCGCACCCAGACGACAGGCTCCTCTCTGCCCAGGTAGGAGGCCTGTTCCATGGGGGAGGCCCCAGGGCCAAGGCAGTCCAGATACCTGGGGAAGAGGGAGTATTGGAGCGGAGATGGGGGACAACAGAGTTTCCTTACGCCTCATTTGATTCTCATGTAACTCGGCTTTGGTAGCCGTCATCAACAATGAGTGTGAGGAGGAACCAGGCCTCCTCCTCCCTCCCCGCCAAACTCCACAGCACAAGGGCCCTGCGGCAGGCTACAGGGATTTCTTTAGGTGGATCAGAACCTCCCCCTCTCCCCCAGCTATCTACATCCACCAGAGGCCCACCCACAGGGCGATATGGGCCAGGTAGCCAAAATGAAATGGCCTTTTTCCATCTTGATCCCCCATTTCGCCCAGATTTAGATCAGGGAGACGGAGCAGTCTACTGGGAAGAGGGGGAGTGAATGCTTTTGATTGGACTTGAATTTCCTCTTGCTGGTTGTGTGGCCCCAACTGTAGCAAAAAAAACCCAAACATGGAACAGGTTAAGGGGAAGCCTGCTTAGGATCAGAAAACCAAGTGGAGTAAAGTTTCTCCCTGACACCACGTTTCTGCCACTGCCAGCCCTTTGCTTCCAGCACAGCGCTACTGTTGACATCACAAAGTAAACACTGGCCCAAGGGAAAGCCCACATCTGAAATTTCAGTCCTGCTTTAACAATGTAAATTCTAGATTAGATAAGACACATTTGGTTAAACTGGACTAGCAACAAATGTGTGTGTGTCCTTCCAGCCCTAGAATGGACAATTGTGTTAGTTAATACCTCTTAAAACCGGACTAAAAATTCAATTGTAGATGTACCCTGGGAGAAGAGTTGTGTTTGCTGTTATCACTTTTTACCTCAGAGTGCTAGCTCCGACGGACACTGAAATGCTGAATTCCAAGCAGTTACTGAAAGTCACCAGGGAAGGATTTAATTTAAATATATATTTTAGGATTTCTAGTGTGAGCACTGCAGGCAATCACTCCACCAGCACACAAGGTGTTTATTATACAACATGCAGCAAGCCTCACTTCTAATGCTTCAAGGCTGTTAAAAAAGTACCCTTATTAAGTTTTAAGGAAGGGTACAATAATTACCCCCACACACACACCACCAGAGGGGGCAAAATAGGGTTAAACTCTCTTGTAGCCACAGAATTTAGGTTTTGGAAATATCCCATGAACTAAAGCAGAAGTAAGCATGGTGTGGTGTAGTGGTAGGAGACAACACCCTGTTTTGGGGAATGCTTGGTGCCTACCAGCTCCACCCATTGCAGGGCTACCCTCTTACAGGCTGATTCAGGAAAGCATTTCAGTGACACTGAAGTCAAGAGGAATGCCCTCCTGAATCAAGCCCAAAGACACTTTTCTCCTAGCGTGGCCCTTTAAATTGGGTAGAGCCACGCAACTGCAGCCCTAACATGGTCTTTTTACAATGGGCTGCTGCATTTCCCTTTCTCCCCGCTGGTAAATATTCCCCACTCCTGTTGCACGTCTCCCTTCTTATTCCCAAGGAGACGGCACTTCCTCACACAGGAAGGGGGTGAGGAACAGCAGGAGGCCACAAAAATACCAGGAATTCTGCTCAGGCCCACTAGCCTGGTTAACAACCAGGATCAATAACGAGGGGACAGTCCCACCGGGCTGTGTGGATGTGGTTAAACAAATGAACTGAATGGCTCTTGGGGCGGGGTCTTTAACACAGGTCTGGCCAGAGTCACAAGGTGATACCCCATACGTTGCTGTGAATGTTTATCCCATTCTATTATGATAAAGTGGTGATGGAGAAGAAAACACACAGGATGTAGGCAAAGGAAGAGTCCCCTAGACAAGTTGTGTACTGCTGCCAAGTAAAGAGCCTATTATCTATTGCTGAGATCCCTCTATGCTTGCCGCTACTGCTTCATTTTTAAGTCATGTCCTTTGCCCTGGCTTCGGCTCCTAGGCCGAAGCGGTGGGCAGCTCCCTCTGCTTCACAGCTTTGGTAGCCCGTATTATTGTAACAGTGAGAGGATTAATCTTCTCATTCACGCTAGACCAAATCCTGCAGCCTGACTCAGGCACAGCTCAGCACGGGTCTTGGCTGCAAGACTGGACCAGCTTAATCAATAGTTCTCTGAAATCTTGGGCACTCTTGTCACACATCACAGTAACACACAGAGGTGCAGCTTGTAACGTCAAGATCAGGGCACGTTGTGCTAGGCAACAAACACACACCTCGTAGAGCCAGCCAGTCCCTATTCCGAAGAGCTAACTATGGTGCAGTGATTTGCCAAGGTCACATGGTAGTCACCAGAGCTGGGAATGGAACTGGGTCAGCAGCCTATAATCTGACCCATCCTGCCTGACTCATGAACCCAATGCACCTTCCACGGGGGAAAACAGGATACTTCCCAGTACAAAGAGCCACTGAGCAGCATCTTTTGCACCTTGCTAAGACCTCAGCCACCCGCACTCTTGACAGGGTTAATTCTAGAAATACAACGATCCCTTGGACTCTACACTGGAAGAGGCAAAGAATTTCGTAACTACTGGGGAGGTGACTGGGAGAAGATACCACGTTCTCTAGCTGTTCCAGAGCAGATCTGAATGCTAAAGCCTTTGCAGAGACTCAGAGTACGTCTATACTACCCACCAGATCGGCGGGTAGTGATCGATCTATCGCCTCTGAACTACTATGTCTGCTGCCAGTATGTTGTTTGAGAAACCAGTATTCTGGTGGGGGAGGAGGGACACCACTAATTTATAGAACGGCATGACAATATTTTCTATCCCATACGTTACACATACTGCCACTGTTTACTTTTTTTTGACGGTCATACATCGAGCAGAGGTTTCATTGAGATGATGCCCAGGTCTTTTTCCTTTTACCTTAGCTTAGCAGCCAGCATACAGATAGCTGACATGACTCTTGCCATCATGCATCGCTTACACTTGTCAGCACTGAACTTCATCTGCGGCATTCTGCTGCCCACTCACCTACTGGTTAAATCTTCATCTTGTGTCATTGGCAAGTTTTTCCACCTTTCACATTCCATTCAGCAAAAGAGCGCAAGACCCTTTGTGATTTCACACTTCGGAATCCCCTTTGGGGCTGGTCTTTAGTGCCACAGAGAAATCGGATTTCCAGAATGGGCCAATTCAAATGTTTATCCCGAGTATCACTGTGTCACAAGAACCAGTGCAAGACGGGGTGTTCTTTCACATTTTAATCTTTCGCTTACCCACTTGGCTTCTTTTTCCTGGGCAACCGTTTGTTGTGTGTCGCTGTCCTTTATCCGACTGTCACCACCAATGGTATCCGTAGCTGCCAAAACCGATTCATACAAACGTTCTGCATGGCTTTCAAGTGCTTCTGATTGCTTTGAAATCAATCCAAGGGCGTCCTTTAAAACTAACAAGTAAGGGTATAGGAATATTTTTATTACCATGGAACCTCTATGTAGCAAAGCCAACACAGAAAGCAGACGGGAGTGTTCCCTGTACATTTTATCAGATTTGTCATACAAATCTAAGCATATTCTTTTAGAAATTCTGCCTCTAGTGCGGTGGTTGACCGCCTTTTCAATACCACACTGCAATGTTTTAATAGAAAAAAGTTTGGGGACCCCCAAGTTAAGGCTCCCCCAGTCTAGAGAGAAACACACAGTGACTGTGCATGCAGTCGGATCATTTTAAAAACTTAAATCTCTTTGAACAAAGTCCGAGCGAGATTTCACTCCCCCAGGCAGTGGAGAATTTTTCAAAGACCTATTCACGTTCATGTCTGTGGGCACAGCTGTTGGCTCTCTACTCAGTTCACTCCCCAAACACTTTAAAGTTTTAAAACGAACCAGTAGGGAACAGAATCCAAAACCAAAGCTCCTGAAGACTCACCCACCCTGACTCCTGTTCCACAGGAAAGCGGATGATGCAGCTGCTACTGGTTGCTATAAGGAGTATCTGAGTCACTCCCACATCCCTCCCAAGTCTTTGTCTGGAGCCAAGATAGCTCCAACACAAGCTGACTTTAAAAATCAAACTAGTCTATCTGCACATCTAATCAACATGCTCTCAAAAAAACAGGGTCTGATCTGGTCCCCGACAGCTCCAGCAGCTTAACGAATGTGACCTCAGCGGTGTCTCCTCGTCGGGGGAAATCCACCTGACACAGGGGTTTTCTCCTGCCACCACAGGCACTGGGCTGCCCTCGTGGGGCGCGCTCCAGCCATTCTGGTGTCTATTCAAACAAGTCCTTACTTAGCACAGCCTTAGGGTGCTGCAGCTCTAAGGTGCACCAGGGGCCACGCCTAGAATTCGAAGGGTACAATGAAGGCTTAAAGCCACCTCTGTCTCCTCCTGCTCGTGTTAAATGGTCCCTTCCCACCCCCATCCACAGGGAGTTTGCCACCTCAGGGTTCTCAAATCCTTAAACCGAAGCATTGAAATGGAAACTGGCAGAACCACAATGACAATGCCTCCTGCTGCTGCTACCATGCGTTAGGGGAAGGGCAAAGAGCGCTCCATGCCTGGAGCAACTTGGCTGCACTACCTGCCAATGCTCAGAGGAGAGGAAGGCGCAGAAGCAGTCTAGAGACAGGAAAAGAGAGTGGCCAACCCTGTGACCTTATCATTACAGAAGAAATCAAGCTCTGCTACTGTTGGTTACCAGCAAACGTCAGGAAGGGGCGTTACCGTGTGGGAACATCTCCAGTTGAGGAACGGCTGGAGGTGAAGTTGGCAAGTAGTGTGTTCGAGACACAACTATCCGGAGGTACAGGAGAGAAGCATAAATACGTGTTTCTCCCATTAAGTATCTGAGAAGCATCTTTGACAAATGCCTTCTGGTCGGAGGTGGAGCGGAGGTGGCATGGGGAGGTTGGACATTTGGACACTAGTTTAAAAAACTGTCAGCTCTAAATTAGGCTGTGAGTGCTGGCTTAAATGGAGACAAATAACTAAAGTAGTCATCCATCAATTAGAGTCTGAACTGCAGTTTGGGGAGGAAGAGGCACAAACGCAGCTCTTGGATTGACTTGCCATGGGACTTACACCCTCACCTTAGACCTGCATCTTCCAGGGCAGACTTCAGTCCCCAGACTATAAGTAAAAAGATCTCATTTCCCTCCCCCTATCACTCACTGATAAACAGCCCCATCAGCCACTTCTCTTTAAAGCTCCCACTAATTTTGACACGGTTGCTGAATCTCTCCCCCACACAAAGCTCAGGACACGGATCTCAAGAGTCTGGCTGCAGTTGGACGTTGACCTCTGGCAGGTTTTGTTGTCTCAGGCAAAGAGACGTTCTCCACATCCCATCCAAATCAAGTCCCCTTACCTGGTGAATTCGACGCCATACAATTCAGAAGGGTTTCACCCCTTTGTAACACACTCTCTGTCAGCGTCTGGTGATCAGCTACATCTTTCTTGAATTGCTGCCAAGAAAACAAGTTTTGTTTTTACAAGTGTATTGGGAACCCTATACCAGGACAGAAATGTACCTCCAGCTGCTTGCATCATGCTGCCTGGAGGGGGACAGATGATCGAAAGGACCTCAACAGTCCTGATTTCCTGGCCTATGGGAAGTGGCCATTTTGGAGATGTGATATGCTTGGTATTTTGGGTAGAGATGGCCCCAAAATGTCCCCTGGATATGAATTTTCCCTTAGTTTTTGGGGGTGCTTGGATCCTGTGGTTTGACTCCGGATCAGACAGAAAACCCTAAGACAGAAGGCTCTGACTGGGACCAAATCATCCCAGGAAATCTACTCACACAATTTCCACTGCAAAGGGTACATGCAGCCATGCCCCTCACTCTTGCTGAGATATAGGGTACCTTACATGTTCCAAGCACTTCAGGCCACGCGTAATCGTCACCGTCACTCTTGGGGAGGATAATACTTACCCATCTGCCTCCCATTTTACAGAGGGAAGAAGAGACGGAGCTCAGGTGATGTGCCCAAGGCCATGTCGTGACTCCTTGGCAGAGCAGAACTAGATTCAAGTTCTGCCACCACCCTGAGAGCTAAGCGCTAAATCTGGGAGCACACTGCCTCTCAGAGTCCTGGGCACCTCCCCTGGGGAGCAGAAAATGAACAAGCCCCTCCACTTCGATTCTAAAAAGGATTACGACTAGTAACAATCCATTCACTCTACCGCTCTGATTTCTCATCACATGCCAACACCAGTGGAACACTGTGCGTAATAAGCATGTCCTCACGGCCTTAAAAAGACACAAAGAAGAATTATACTCTCTTCTAACTTGAAGAATGTATTGATCACCTGTGTCACACTCAGATAAGGAGACACCCAGCGACAGAGAGCAATTAGTGGGCCAGGCCAAGTGGAAGAGGATGCCCAGATGGGGGAAGAGCTGAGGGGAGAGCACAAAGGGAGGAAGTCCCTGCAGGGGGGAGAATGCTGCAGTTCCTCTCTGGTTGCTGGAGAGTGGAGGGAAAGCCTTGAGAAGCAGAGGTACAATAAGCCCAGTGTGGGGCTGCAGGAAGGCCAAGGGAGGCAGAATTCCAGAAAGGCAGTGAGCAGTCTGTGGGGCTGGTCCCACGCCTGGGGTGGATATTCTACAGCTCTGAGTACAGCACACCTCAGAGGAGAACAGAGGATGATAGTGTAGATACTGTCCCCAAATGGCCAGGGCCCACCCCTTTGTGCAGTAAGATATAGCAGGTAACTTAAGAACATATCAAGGAGAAGTAATAGAGGGTGTTAATAAAATACAACAATGGAAAATAAGGTTCCTTCCCCAAACCACACAGAGGAAGTCTAAAAAGAGTGGAAGCTATGTGAAGCTCTCACAGTGACCAAGATAACCCCCCACTCTGGTTTCAAAACGCACTCTACTGAAATATGCTGAGTGGGATTTTCATAAATGTTCCCAGCACTGGCCTAACTCTTCTCCCACTGAAATCAACAGTAGCAGCCATCTCTCTCAGGTACTTACATGGCCTCCATTATTGTAGTACCCAAGCATCTCACAATCTTTAATATATTTATCCTCAGAAGAACCCTGTGAGGCGCTATTATCCCTATCTGAGAGATGAGGAACTGAGGTACAAAAAAGGCTGAGTGACTTGCCTAAGGCCACCTAGGAAGTCTGTGACAGAGCAAATATTGAACATAGGTCTCCCAGACTAACACCCAACAACTGACCGAAGGCCAACAGTGTCTTTTGGGGGGGGGGGGGGAATCACACCCCTCAAGAATTTTATGCAATATTTCCTACTAAAATACATGCCTGGGGAGAAAAGAAAAAGATCAGCAAGCATAGTCACCAGGTAACGATGTAGGGAGGTCGTCACACTTTTAACGTCTGGTTCGGGTGGAATCCAGTTGTCTGTAACTTCTGCTACTTTATACAGCCAATGAATTAGCTCTTCTAGCTGACAGCAAAAT
Organism: Sternotherus odoratus; assembly: GCA_032164245.1. Classification (NCBI taxonomy): domain Eukaryota; kingdom Metazoa; phylum Chordata; order Testudines; family Kinosternidae; genus Sternotherus; species Sternotherus odoratus. The sequence continues at coordinate 157,492,004 of JAVMKO010000003.1, forward strand.
ATCTACTTAGATGAATCACAATAAAAGGCATTACTTATCTATTTTTCTGTAACGAAGATATGACGACATTAATACGTGGCCAAAGGATGCTTCATAGAATGTTTATTCCATGCTGGCTTAGAATCCCTGCCCTTGAAGATCCTTGTTTGAGCTCTGATCTCTTCCTTCTCTTCTCTCCCCTCTCCCTTCCGCCCCACAAAAACCAAAAAAGCTATTCATTTATTTGGGTTTAACACTCTTGAAATGAAAATTAGTGTCTAAAAGCTCGCTGAACAAAATTATGATCGCGAGTTAGCTTGCAAAAGGGCACAGGGGAGGAGGGAAGGCAGAGACAGATGAAAAATTACCATAGCCATGTTGAATACATTTTGGGGTAACAAGTCACTAGTGTTATTGACTTGACTTTCAAATGGCTGCTACAAAAGAAAGGCCTTTTATTCAATGGAGTTCTGCACAGGCATGAGGGTTTGTTTGCTCGTGTCTCTCTGCAGGAGCGGGAGCCCCCCTTTGTAGAGCATCAGTTACTGAGTGGTTTTGCCATGAATCTTCCTAAAGCAGGGGTGAGGGGAGAGGGATGCTGGTATTTTCAAAGCCACAATAAGGCCTTATTGCTGCAGGGTGCTGAGGACCCTCTGTATGAGCTAAGCACCCTCCATTGCCTTGACGATAAGGATCTGGCCCCAATTCACCTAGTCCTTGTCTACACTAGAAAGTTGTAGCACTTTAACCAAACCAAAGCCCAACCACCCTCTCCTCCCCACCAAAAGGATGCAGTTATATTGGTACAGAGGTGCTTTATATTGGTCGCTTATTCAGCATATTGACCACCATATGACCAAATAAACACAGTGTGACACTGGGGACAAAGCTGCTACTTAGGAAGGTCTAGACGCAGCTGAAAATAAAGGGAGCAAAAGTCCAACGGGGGAGGGGGGAACAACCCCTGCCCCCCTTTCTGAAATGTCATCAAAATGCAGAAAAATTCAACCAGCTCAGCAGTAAGTCATAAAAGTGTGTGTATTGAGGAGGGCTGGGGGGGGGGGGGGGAAATCACCAAAAACGTTTTTCCTTTCTCCTTCCCAGCACCAAATTTCAAAGCTGAATACAATTTACACCAGTCCTAGGAGTTGCATTGAAAATTCTGACTTACAGCATATTAAGAAAAAGAGACTTCCTAAACTTTCCTGACAAAAACCTACCTGGTTTCATTATACACTTAAACAAGAGCCAACTCACGGATAGGCTCACTAACTTTCCAGCAATCTGGGTCTGAGCTTCAAGCCACATTGTAGTTTGGGGCAGAAAAGCAGACAACTTCAGTGTCACTCTTGCACTCTTGTTTACCCTACACCATTTCCCCTAAGATTTCCCACCAAGGCAGCTTCACTTCAATGGCAGCAAAGGCAAGAGTGCTTGTGCAGACAAGTCACCAGAACCACCAGTGTTTTCACCATCAATATCATTTAACCCTGCTCAGAAAAGGCCTAGGAAAAATGGTGTTAAGAATGCCAGTGCCTTGTGTATCCTAGTGCTCCAACTGGTGGAGCTGCACTAGTGGAAAATTTTGTAGGCGAAAGTCCAGTGCAGACAGCTTTTCAGTATGTCTGAACTGGACACAAAACCAGTGCTTCACGAAGCGGCAGGAAAAAACTCCTGTTGCATGCTGGGATCTGCACGTTCGCCTGGGTGCCACAGACAGCAGGAGGTGTGTGGTGTTCTGGAACCTCAAAATCAGAACCAGTCTGCTCCAGTGAAACCCAATGTATAAATTAGTAGCAGCTGCAGGAAATTTAAACTTCATGCAAAAGGAATTGGGAGGCAAACAAAAATACAGACATCTTCCATTCATTTCTGGTTTCAACCCACCTTAATACATTGTGCAAGTGACTCTTTTTGTTGGTCCTTCCCTTTTGTTAGATGCCTTTCACTCTCCAGTGCACAAAGGTATCCCACATCTAGCATGTCCCTGATGGAGGGTATTCCCAATCTGTTTACAGATTCCCTGTGGTCCTGGCTATTCAGGTTAATGTTTTCTGTAAAGGGCTTTTGAGAGTTGCATGCATGACACAGAATGCAATCCTCACTGCCCTGAATTCCATATTTGCTCTTTATGCTGCCTTGATCTTCAGAGTCAGATGAAAGCTGCCCTCCGCTGCCACTGTAGCATGGAAGGTCTTGTTGCACCTGGTCATGCCTAGGTCTCCCTTTACTCAGTGAAAGATCAGACAAATATCGAGCCAAACCTTCTAACTCCTTGATTCTGGGAGGCAGGGAAAGAAATTCTTCATCGTTCTCCCATGCTTTTTTCAGTGGCAGGATTTGCGTAGTGGGTACAAAAAGACCGGCACCCTTTTTCTTTACCTGACACTTTGAAAAGTCTTCATCTCCTCTACTACCCCAGCCTCTCTCATCTATGTGAGTAGCATCACATGGACTTAGTCCAGCACACTTAGAAGCAAGCAAGCTCTTTGCAAACTCTCTACTGGGATCGGCTTTGGTGGCAGTAGCAACACATTCTGCAAAGGACACTTTTGTGATAGGCGAAGGTCCGTAGTAAGGAACTGCTCCTAAACACCCTGGCTTCTTAGACAAGGGAGTTGAAAATCTCTCTGCCGAGATCCCACACTCCTTACTCTGGCTTACACTGCTCCCTGAAGCATCTTGATTTTGACTGGGTGCATTGATACACCTCAAAGTGCTCTCAGGTGAAACAGAAAAGCTGTCAAGCTCTATACCAGAGTCATGGAAGAAGGGATCAGGCATCGCAGACTTGGGGTTCTTTGCCAGCTTGTATTTTGGCTTCAAAGGGTAAGTGTAATCAAGCAAGTCCTCATACTCTTTATTAGGGTTCCAGTGTGGAGACTGCCGGTCCGGAGATGGGGGTAAAGAATCAGGTATTGCACACGCCCAGTAATCAGCCTGAAAGGACGACCTCTTTTTCTCTTGTTCCACAGCTACGCAGTCATCCAAGAGAGGATTTAATGGCCTGTGTGTGCGGAGCATGGGATCTTCTACTGGAGTCGAGCGACTGTGCCAATACCGAGAGGGGAAGACTTCAGATGAAAGAAAAACCCTTCGAGCTAGTAAGCTTCTTGACCTTATCTCCGGCTGTTCAAAGTCATCGTCTTCTGAAGGTGGCGTGGAACGGCTCGATCCGGAAAACGCTGGGATTACAGTCTCAAAACTGGGGCATGTTCGGTTAGGCAAAGACTTCGAAGTGGTTGAAGAAAGGGAAAGTGAGGCCTGGCTCTCACGCTCAGCATTTAGGGCAGGAAGGGACTCCGAACTGGAAACGTAAACTTTGGCATCCATTGCTGAGCTCTGCAGTGTTGGGTGACGCTCGGGAGCATTCGGAAGGTGCTCCTTACAGCCCGGATATTCCGCCATTTTCATCTGCTCAAGACACTGGAGGGGATGTGGGGGGGGGGGGGGGGGAAGAGGGGAGAAAAACATACAAAATGAAGCAATCGTAGTTCACACAGTAAGACCTGTGTAGTTCGTGTATGGCTTTGACAATGTTATAAATGCATTTTCCCAGCAAACAGAAACGAGAAAAAATTCTAACTTGCAGGGAATTCTTTCAACACCACAAGTAGCAGAAGTGCAGACAAAAGCCTCATTGTGTTGTCAGTGGGGCAGGAATATGGAGATACAGGGCCTAATCCAGGCCTGGTGTAAGCAAGTGCCTCTATCCCATAAACCAGCTGTGTCCAATAGAATTCGATGCTAGCCACACTTGTGGTTTTGAATTCTTATTAGCCACATTATAAAAAAGCCACATGCATTAGCCACACTTCAATAGCCTATTAGCCACATGTGGCCAGTGGCGACTGTACTGGGCACCACTGCCATAAACTAACCATCACAACAAAAACAAAGGCCCGCACAGAAATGTAGCCAATCCTCATCATCTTTAACAAGGAGGAGAAAGGATGGGCTTTGCAGCATGCCTACAGTGTCAACAAGTCTGGGTTTTCATGGAGAAAAGGAGTCCACAACTGAAGGCCCCTCAAAATGCACCACCAGCTGCTCCCTCTCGTTTCTATTGAGGCCACTCGAGCATCTCTGCCCATCTGAACGGCGGCAGCGTATCGCAGGAAGAGGTCATCTCGCAGGTAACCACGTCTCACATGTTTGTGGCTTTCACAGGTTAAAACCAACACTTTGAATTCCACCCAGAAGCTTGTTGGAAGCCAGCGCAGATCACCACGCACGGGTCTGATGTGCAGCACACGAGGCTGCATCTGCTTGTGATACAGTATGTGCTCCATACTGCAGGGCTGATTCAGGAGAAGAGGTGAACCATCACAGAGCGGGAGGAGCTACCTACAGGGGGCGCTAGAGGAGGAGAACCTACTCCTCCTTGCCCAGCCTCAAGCAGGCAAGTCATTCTAACACTGATCTAATACAGCGTTTAGATGCACATTGGTGGCTAGGTCAAGCAAGAGAGACTATGTGCAATGATCTGGAGGAAGGCTCGAGATCAATGCTCCGAGTGGCTTTCCAGGCACAGAAGGATTTACCAAAAAATGAATTAATCCAAAATGCTTTGGTGAAATCTTTCCAATAGCCAGGCTGAGGGACGAAGGAGGGGGATGTCTGCACTGAAACTCATACCCAACCTATCTACCTCAAAGGCCAACATTTACAAACTTGGGGGCCCAAAGTCAGGCTCCTCAGTAAGCAATAGGGGGGCTTGGCACAATGAAACATCAAGCCTAGCATAACAGATCTCCAACCTCCCCTGGGGTCCTTTGCTGAAAATGTAATAAATAAAATAATAAATGAAATCTTCTCACCTGCTGCCCTCCAGGGTGGAAAAGTGTCCTGCTAAAGCGATGGGGTAAACAGAACCGTTCATGGTAGCAATCAGTTAATGGCTGTCTCTCCACATATGTTGCTTTTGCCCTGGAAAACCTGGAAGAAGGTGTTAAAGATACTTTACAATGGCTGGGCTTTCTCTGGGAAGCACCAGTTGCTCTATGGCCTATTCCATCCGTTGCCATATCCATCCTCACTTCCTTTTGGGGATGACTTCACTTCCTCGGATTCTAAAAGCTGCCGCACACTGCTAACTAGTTCAGGACCGTTGGTCTCTAGTTCTGGGTAGTTCCACCTACCATAGGACGTGGCCTTCACATTCAGTGAGGCTTCAGAACCTGATTTTCCCACATCCAAGGCCATTCATGCAGAACTCCTTCCCTTCACAGACCATGTTCTTGTAGTCTTGAACTCTCTGAAAGAAATAACAAAGTGACCCTCTTTTCCCATTTCCACACAACTAAAACAACATGGATTTGCTTTACCCTGCGTCTAAGTGAGGAAAAACACTTTAGCCTGTCCTGAGCAAAAAAAATCATAAGATCACATCATCTTTGTGCATCTTCAATCACACAAAATAACAGAACGTTTGCTTTCATTCTCTGCCAGCACTTCTCTGACTTCACATTACAAGTTATTAAGCTAAAACCCTAGTTTTGCTCTTTGGAGAGTCACTTTTACACTAATGGTACTGTACATTCAGACAGCAATATGGTTTCTAACTAAGGACCATGATCCTGAGAGAACTTTTGCACATGAATAAAGTTAGTGGATCCAAATGAACAGCCATTCATTTCAATAGCAGTTGTGTATCTAGAGTGGTTAGAGAATCAAGCCCTAAAGAACTTCTGGGACAGGTAATTTCTTTACAGGGATACATGGGGGTTGCTCTACAGGTCAACTTCTCTGAGACTATATCTTCACTACCCGCCTGATCGATGGGTAGTGCTCGATCTTTTGGCAATCGATCTATCGCGTCTCATCAACACTCAGAAAAACACTGTTCAGTGACAACAAGGAACTTTTTTACCTACGCACTTTGAACCATAGTCAGTATCCGCAACTGTGCAAACACTAATCCAGTAACCACCAGCATGGTAAAACAATGTCAGCCCTAACGGTCATTTAGTTTCTTTTAATATATCAAAGAACGCACCTGAGGACAGAAACATTTTACCTCAAGATCCTGTGTACTTTAAAATCCAATAACAAGATCACGTTCTCTATCTTGTCCACAAGTATGTTACTAAACAGATCCCCAGGCATCCATGGCAGCAATTCTTTATAATCCCCCAGGTAGAAAGTCATAACAAAGGCTTGCAGATGACACAGCTAATTTAAGTTAACAAGTATGTGGAAGGCTTTAAACAGCTACTAATTAGTTTAGCTGGATCTGAGCTGATCCAGGAAGATCACCACTGTGGGGAACAAACACATGTTTTTCAATCATCAGAAGGATTATTTTTTTTTAAAGAACACATGGAAATTATTTTAATATACATGATATCAGACACTCAACAGTGTTGTACTCAGGTTATTGCACTTGGCTTCTGAGAGAAGCCCATTATAATTAGAACAGATCAAATAATATTCCCATCCAAATTAAACAGCCTCTTAGAATTGGTATGGTCATTTACAACTTTTTTTTTCCTTTCTGTGTACAGTAAAATCTCCATTTAACGGACTAATTCGGGCGAGGGGGTGTCCGTTAAATCAAAAAGTCCGTTATTTAATAATAATAAAAAAATGAGCTGTCGGAGCAGCAGCCCGCCTGCCACAGGGTCGGGGCGACAACTCTGCAGCCCGCCCGCTGCTGGGACCTGAGTGACAGCCGGGAACCGTCAGCCCGCCCGCCCACTGGCGGGACCCGGGCGGGAGCCGTCAGCCCGCCCGCCCGCTGGCGGGACCCGGGCGGGAGCCGTCAGCCCGCCCGCCCGCTGGCGGGACCCGGGCGGGAGCCGTCAGCCCGCCCGCCCGCTGGCGGGACCCGGGCGGGAGCCGTCAGCCCGCCCGCCCGCTGGCGGGACCCGGGCGGGAGCCGGGAGCCCGCCCGCCCGCTGGCGGGACCCGGGCGGGAGCCGGGAGCCCGCCCGCCCGCTGGCGGGACCCGGGCGGGAGCCGGGAGCCCGCCCGCCCGCTGGCGGGACCCGGGCGGGAGCCGGGAGCCCGCCCGCCCGCTGGCGGGACCCGGGCGGGAGCCGGGAGCCCGCCCGCCCGCTGGCGGGACCCGGGCGGGAGCCGGGAGCCCGCCCGCCCGCTGGCGGGACCCGGGCGGGAGCCGGGAGCCCGCCCGCCCGCTGGCGGGACCCGGGCGGGAGCCGGGAGCCGGCAGCCAGCCCGGACAGAACCCAGCTCCCGGGACCCGCCAGCGAACCCTCCCGCTGCTGTGACCCGGGCGGCAGCCGGGAGCCGGCAGTCAGCCCGCCCGCCGCCTGGATCCGGGCGGCAGCCGGGAGCCGGCAGCCAGCCCGCCGCCTGGATCCAGGCGGCAGCCGGGAGCCGGCAGCCAGCCCGCCGCCTGGATCCAGGCGGCAGCCGGGAGCCGGCAGCCAGCCCGCCGCCTGGATCCAGGCGGCAGCCGGGAGCCGGCAGCCAGCCCGCCGCCTGGATCCAGGCGGCAGCCGGGAGCCGGCAGCCAGCCCGCCGCCTGGATCCAGGCGGCAGCCGGGAGCCGGCAGCCAGCCCGCCGCCTGGATCCAGGCGGCAGCCGGGAGCCGGCAGCCAGCCCGCCGCCTGGATCCAGGCGGCAGCCGGGAGCCGGCAGCCAGCCCGCCGCCTGGATCCAGGCGGCAGCCGGGAGCCGGCAGCCAGCCCGCCCGCTGCCTGGACCAGGGTGGCAGCCGGGAGCCGGCAGCCAGCCCGCCAGAAATGGATCAGGAATGCATCAGACTTGCTCAGAAATTTTGTCCGTTGCATCCGAAGTCCGTTAAATCAAGGTCCGGTAAATCGAGGGTTTACTGTATATAAATGCATCTTACTTCTGTTCCATTCTATGCATCCGATGAAGTGGGCTATAGCCCACGAAAGCTTATGCTGAAATAAACTGGTTAGTCTCTAAGGTGCCACAAGTATTCCTCATTTTATTAACTTTTTAATTATCTTCCTAGTGCAATGGTTCTCAAACTGTCAAATACTGTCAATTAACCTATTAACCATCGCAACTATGAAAACCCATTTAACTGTACAAATATTTAGACACCAACACTGAATAAGTAAAAATAATACAAAAACCACCCCAAAAATCTATGGGTCAAAGTCAAGGTTGTTGTGTTGCAAGGAAATCTGCCTTTCTTCCCCCTCCCCTCCCAATACTTGATAAGAATGTATTCGTTCAGCTTGTAGGTAACATAAGATTTACAATCTATTCACTTTCTTGCTTTTAAATTATAGAGGTTTTATAAATGATGTGCTAGGTAGCTGAACTGTAGTCACAAAGGATAGGTCTATGTTGCAAAAAAACAACAACCCCGAACAAAATCCCAAACTGATGACAGACAAAGTCTCGGAGCTCAAGTCAACTTACTGGGGCTTGTACTCTGGGGCTAAAAATAGCAGCGTAGCTGTTCCGACTCAGGCTCTGAGATCCAGCCCCATCCCCAGCCAGGTTTCACAGCCCGAGAGAGAATGTCTACACTGCTATTTTTAGCCCCCTAGTGTGAGCTGAGTCAGTTGCCCCATGCTCTGAGACCCGCTAACACGGGTGCCGTTGCATCTGATCTTTGCTTTCCAGTGTAGACATACCCAGTGACTCTACCTGACTTCTTTAAATAGTGGTTTGAATTATCTATAATATTGAACATTTACACAACTGAAGACTAGTATGCTAAAGACCAGTAGTGTAAACCTTAGTTGTAGGTGATTCAACACAATCTTCAAAGAGACACACTTGTCTGTCCGGAATGCCTGAGAAATTACTTTGGCGGTAGCTCTAGCTAGAGTCCTTCAGTTCCAACTGAAACCATCTAGTGCATAAAACCAGCTCAACTTTTTTTTTTTGCTTTCTGTGTATATAATTTAAATCAGAATTTTTAAATTCACTTCTAAAAAGATAAACCTGTTTATAATTAACTTTAGAATTATGATGACTCCTATAAAGGCCCAAACTGACTGTAATCTTTTAAAAATCAAGAAATAAAAAATGGGTGCATCAGGGAGCCCTCCCCAAATTAGCAAGTTAATGGACACTGCTTTCTCCGGCAGTATAGTATATAATCAAAAACATCTAACTTCTGTGATCGACTCATACTTATAAACATGTCACAATCAAGTATTGTGCTGGGTAAATATCTATATTATTTCCAGCCTGACAATGGAGTGAATGCTGATCTTTGCACGTCTAATGTAAATACTTCTCATTTTCTACTGTTCAGAAAAGATTTGGTCGTAATGTACACAGTTTCAATTTAGCTAGCAGGCGAAGGGAGAAATGAAGAGAATATTCTTCTTTGGACCACTTCCTTCAAAGCTGAGAAAACAATTGGAACCTGAAAAAACAGGAAAGAGTATTTTCCTGATGAGATCGGTTTCTGAAAACTTGGAAGGTCACGGGCCAGGTTTGAAAAGGTATTTAGGCACCTCAAGATGCAGGTAAGTGCCTACTGAGACTTTAAAAAGTTTAAATACCATTAAAAACCTGGTCCATGGTGACCAGTCTGTCCGCTCACTAACTACAGTACATTTAATACTTCCTTTGTTTAATAAATCAGTTAGTTTTAAATTAAAACATGTTTGCTAAACTTTTCTTTTGTATTCTACACATTTTAAGGTCATTTTAGTTAACGGGTAAACAATCTTCAGATGCTGTTTTGACCCATTTTTAACTGAATTCTAATTTCCATCCAAATGCTGTTTGACAGAAATCACAAGTAAAAATACCCTAGTAAGAAGAAAATGGGGTGATGCATTTCTTAGCATAAAAAACAGAAAAATGAAGAATCTGATTAAATGTATGTCTAGCTGTATAAGATGTCAGCACATGTTATCAGAGCTGAGTGGACTCTAATATTTATTTATTTTTCTTTCTTCTATAAAGGAATTAGATACAGGGCTCCTGTCAACTAATTGCTAAATTAACAGCCAAAAAACTAGAGTTTTCAAGGGCCCAGGAATCACAGTTAAAGTCCCCCTGACAAAAATCAGAAAGGGCATCCCTGACATTGCTCCCAGAGGTAGATCTGAAGTGGAGGTGGCAACTGTGGCATATATTTAGAAACAGGCTAGCAGAAACAATGGAAATCTACCCACCAGGCCCAGTGGACAGTGTGGGGCATCAATTTCTCTCAGGAAGTGGCCCCCAACACTCAAAATTTGCCACTGAATGGTGCTAAAACAAACCCATTTGACAAGCAGTTTCTTTTTGGCTTACACCTGGAGAGAATTAGAGAAAAACCAGCTTTATCTACACGGTGTCCTAGCTCCAGCTAAGTGCCACTGGCTCACTGTAGACTTTAAACACGGTTACTAGGCACTGGCATTTCCTGACACCCAACACAGCTTTAAAATGCACATTAAAAATGAGACCGGGAGCTCCCTCAGGCAAGGATTTCACTTCTCGGTCACGGAGTTGAATCCACTGTGAAGCACCATGTGCAGCAACAAGGCTGCATTAAGAACAATAACCAACCCAAACAAGACGCCAACGCACCTCTGCGCTGGATAGTCTCCAAGTGCCCCCGAGCAGGCGGTGGGGGAGAGAGGAGGTTAATAATAATAGCGGGGCTCAACGACACAGTAGGGACAGGCGGCAGCGGATTGAATAAACCCACAGAACATTGGGGGGGGGGGGAAGAAATCCCAATCTGGGCAACCCCAAACGCATGTGCCATTCTGCAATGGGGGAGACTGGCTCGCTGCTCGGCCGGCTAAGGCAACAAGTCTGGCGCTTTACTTCGATCCCCAAAAAGAGCACCCAGGCTGCATGCATTTATTTTTGGTTGCAAGGTTGCCACTGAAACCACCGATTTCTGCCCCCCCCCCCCCCCCCCATCTCATCCTAGCCTCGGTAGCGCAACCCACAGGCCCAGGCGGGCGCGGATTCCCCGCTCCCTTGCAGCAGGCCAGTGTGACCCCGCGGGAGTCACTCCGGATTGACGCCTGTTGGAAAGCGGAGCGGGATCCGGCCCACCCCCGGGGCTCTCGCGGGGAGCTCCCCTTACACACACACTCCCCCCCCCCCGAGCCTGGCTCCTACCTGCCGGGTGGAGGGGCAGCAGCAGCCACGGGCGCCCCCCTGCTCCATCGACCGCGCCGCCGCGGCCGCGCTTCCCCCGCTCCGACGCCGGGGCCCGGCCAATGGGAGCCGCCCGGCCCCGCCTTTGCGCGCGCGCCGCCCCTTGGAACGGGGCTTGGCCGGGCGCCCGCCCCCGGGCCGCGGCCTCCTTTGCCTTCGTCGTCTGTACGCGCCGCGGGGCGGGGCGGGGCGGGGCGGGTTCGGGGCCGTGGTGCCGAGAGGCGAGCGGCCGCCGGCGTTCGGAGCCGGGGCTGACGTGCTGGCTCTGGGGAGGAGCCGATCCGGGGCCTTTCTTCAGGGTCACCGCTGCCAGGCCGGGGACAGTTCACAGGGGGTCGCCCTGTTAGTCTGTATCCGCAAAAGGAACCAGGGGACCTTGTGGCACATTTATTGGGGTATAAGCTTTGGTGGCCCACAGCCCCCTTCATCAGATGCACGGAGTGAAACATACAGTAGGAAGATTAAAACGAGGAGGACTTTGTATCACCTTTGAGACTAACCAGTTTATTTCGGCATAAGCTTTCGTGGGCTATAGCCCACTTCATCGGATGCATAGAGCATCGGAGCTATAGCCCACGAAAGCTTATGCCGAAATAAACTGGTTAGTCTCAAAGGTGCTACAAAGTCTTCCTCGTTTTATTTACGGATACAGACGAACACCGCTGCTAATCTTAAACCAGTAGGAAGATTGGCATGCGTGATGCTGCTCATCTAACCCCCTCCCGCCCACTATGCATTCCCAAACTAGTGTGCCCGGAAAGCTCCCGGCTGTAGAGGTTTTACATTTCCAAAGGGCTGTTCTTGAGCTGCGCCAGCAAAATCGGCAGGTGCACATGCAAGCGGATGAGCAATTGCACGTAGGGGGACCGGACAGCAAGTGTGAAAAATCGGGACGGGGTGGGTGGGTAATAGGAGCCTATATAAGAAAAAGAGCCAAAAATCGGGACTGTCCCTATAAAATCGGGACATCTGGTCGCCCTGATAGCACACAAAAAACACATATTTGCATAGAACAAATGAGCAGCTACTTGTACACATACATGCCTTGCTGATTAACTGTTTAAATTGATTTGTTTGTGACATGCCTAGGCTGTGGGAGGAAAGATGTACACAGACCACAGAGCTGTGAACCCTGGTAAATCCAGATTTAACAACTCACTGATCTGATTTCATTGGGCGCTCACAGAATTATGCTTAGCATAAATAATATTTTCTATAGCCTCGTGATTCAGCATTTCTGATCCAGATGATTCACTGCGAGTGTACATGGAAAAATGGTAATTGTGGGGCTAAATCTGGGATACTACTAATGGCACTGCGTGACAGATTAGAAGAATCTGGGTGCCATTAAATATGGACAACTAGCCGTGTGTTAATATCTGATGAAGAAATAGATTTTCTTCCAAAGAAATTAAAATTCTAGCAGCTGTATTTTTGGCATGGATTCTTATATCTTGGCCAGTGACTGTACATTTCTCTGAGGACTGAAACCTAGTCTGCAAGGTCACTTAGCGGAGGAGTGGTGAAATACCATGTGAAATAGTCACTTGCCATATCCAAAAATTAAAAGCTTGTTTTCCTGTAATAGGCCTTCATGACTGGGTGATATTTGACCTCTTCTGTGACAGGACTGGGCAGTTCATCCAATCAGCAAGATGACACACGGTAATCGCCTACAATTTTGCTATGGGGGTCCCCGGTATTCATCTTCCCCTTATCCATTGTTTCAGATATCCGTCGCTCATCTCTAGGGGAACGTGTTCCGATTGACGTTGGTCCTAATCTGCATATCCGTCGTTTGTGCGGATTGGGACTGTCGTGAATTGGAACACGTTCCCCTGTTGTACAGAACAGTACTGTACTTGCATCTGCTGGGCATGTTCAGAGCTTATTACCTATGGAGGACGTTCTCCATCCTGATTAAGGAGACAGCAGGTGAAGGAAAGCCCAGTGTAAAGGTGTTTTGGAAGTCCTACAACATCCTGAATGACGTGGAAAACATTGATGCGTCGTGGGAAGAGGTCACATCACAATGTATGAACAGTGTTTGGCTCCATCTTGGCCAGATGCTTTCCACAGCTTCGTGGGATTTGATGCCGTTCCTGCTCTCGAGTTGGCGAAGGATGTTGGCTTTGAGGAGGATATCCGGGAGTTGTTGGAGTCTCACGCTGAGCAAGTGACAAATGAGGAACTGATTGAGCTGGACCAACAACAGATATCCGAAGAAAGGAAGGACGATGATGACATCGGGCAGGAAGCCAGGAGTCTGACGGCAAAGAATCTCCCATTTCTTTGGATTGCTAGATGAGATAGCGGTAATCATACAGAGAGGTGATCCCTTTTGTGAACCGTCTGCCAAAGTCTCCACGGCTCTCAGTGATGTAGTGACTTGCTACAGGGAGATCTGTCATTCAAAGATTCATGCAGGAGAGCAGACATCGACAAAATCCCTTTTTAAGACTTCTGCAACCAAATAGCCAGCTATGTAAAAGCCAGCCCAAGAAAAGCCAGCCACCAGCCCTACCTAAGTTTAGTGCAATTGACACTGTTTTATACTGTATTACTGTACTGCATTTATTGTATTAAAATGTTCTCTGTCTTGGAATGGTGTTAGTAGGATTTAGGGTGACCAGACAGTGAATGTGAAAAATCAGGACAGCGGGTGGGGGGTAATAGGAGCCTATGTAAGAAAAAGACCCCAAAATCGGGACCGTCCCTATAAAATCGGGACAGCTGGTCACCCTCGTAGGATTCTACATTATTTTGATCAATGTTTTCTGTGTAAAATGTGTACTGTGTGACCTGTCATTGTAAAAAGGTACACTGTTTAGGTGAAAAGAGCATTGTCATAGGCGAGTGTTGTGAAATTGTGACACATCTCCCGCTTATTCCATGATTTCTTATGGCTGTATCTAGTTTCTGTTGTTTTGTGATTGCTTGCTGGAAGATACTTGGCGTGCAATGTGTGTCCATTTCTTCACCAGTGTTATCAGTACCTGCTACATCTCTTCTGGTATAATGTCAATGGGGATATTATATGCCAGATTCGCAGCAGGTATAAACTGGTCCATTGACCTCAGTGGAGTCGGGTCAGTTTATACCCATCGAAGATCTGACACTACATCTCTGTAACTAGACAATTACTCTCTGTAGTGAGAGCAGTTCTTCAGGACTTCTTCAAGTGGGTCCGCTGTAACACTGCAGCCAGACACATGCTCTTGGAAGCATTTGCAGTCAAACAAAATTGCACATTGTTCCTCTTCTATTTTTTTAATAATATTCCTAGGTTGCTATGAGTTATTTATATGCATGATATAGTGGTTAGTCTTACTGGAGCTATACAGCACCATGTCTAATCTCCATTGCGATGCTTTTAGAACCTTTTATTTGGATCAAAGTAGGCAAATCCTGGAGCTGTTTGCATTGTGAACAAACCCTTGCAATTCTGGAAATCAATAGCTTGTTACTTATCCTCCAGGAAATCCATTGTCTTGCTTTGGCAACTGGGTTGATTTCAGACAAGTTCAAAGGTTGGTGTAAACCTGGTCATGTAATTAATCATACCAAAACTTATCTAAAACTGTTGAAAGCTATCTGCAGGATTGCCAGTTCTAATTTTCTGAGCTGAGTTGTTGTGGTTGTCCTTCTAGCAGGAAGGTTTGCATCCTGATCCTCCTTTGATCAGCCAAATGGTAGGATGTCATCCAGGACTGCTCTAACTTCATTAACTCTTTCATATCTCATCAGCCTAGTCTTGTGCTGAGAGGAACCCCATGGTAGGCAAAGTAGGCTGGGCCAGATCTTCAACTGGCGTATTGACTGTTGAGTTCAGTGGCCCCACACTGATTTATACCAGCTGGTTCCTGCCCCTCTTTATTTGCCAAAAGTGCTGCTGAAAATTTTAAATTGTTCTGACTCTTCAGAGAGTTGAGCTCTTGCCCTAACACAGAGTGTCTCAACCTTCCCAGACTACTGTACCCCTTCCAGAAGTCTGATTTGTCTTGTGTACCCCAAGTTTCACCTCACTTAAAAACTACTTGCTTACAGAATCAGACATTAAAATACAGAAGTGTCACAGCACATTATTACTGAAAAATTGCTTACTTCTGCATTTTTACCATAGAATTATAAAATAAATCAATTGGAATATAAATATCGTACTTACATTTCAGTGTCTAGTGTATGGAGCGGTATAAACAAGGCATCGTCTCTAAGAAATTCGTTTGTACTGACTTCGTTAGTGCTTTTTTAGGTAGCCTGTTGTAAAACTAGGCAAATAACTAGATGAGTTGATGCACCCCCTGGAAGACCTCTGCGTACCCCCAGGGAACCACTGCCCTAACATGTAGGATTCTGATATAGTGAGCCCTGCCTGAATTTATGGTTTCCAAGGATTGGCACTGGTTAATTGTGACAGAATGTACCGTGTCCCCACCCTACAGACTGTTGTATTGTGATATACACCCTTGTGAGATAGCATTTAAAAACTCATCATGTGCTGATCGATAAACGTCATGACAAAAAGCACGTACGCGAAGTTATAGACATAAGCTGAGATCAGGAGTAAAAATGTGTTTTCCAGAGAAGTTTGGGGAGTAGGCAAACCAGTTCCTCGCAGACAAGCTGATGCCTCAGTGGGGTGTAAACAAGGCTGCTTCATTCTTTGGCATGAAAAGGAGCAGGGGCAAAACAATCTACATCTTAGCAAAGAAACAGCATGGAATTCCCTTCCCAGCTGGAGATGCTTCTCCAAGGGGCACAGGACTATAAAAAGAAGGGGCACGCACCCCAAGGCAGGCCTCCTCGTCCCTGTCTCTCACCATCGAGTCCCAGCATGAGAAGCGACAAAGGAAGCAGCCATTAAACAGAAGAAGGGATCCAGGCCTAAGAAGTTGGGCCAGTAAAACTGGTGAGCATGTGCTGAGAGAAACTTTGCTTTGAATCTCAAATAGCTTGTGCATCTGATGAAGGGGATTCTAGCCCACAAAAGCATATGCCCAAATATATTTGTTAGTCTCTAAAGTGCGACAAGGACTCCTCATTGTTTTTCTGATACAGACTAACAAGGCTACCCTTCTGAAATTTGTTAAATTAGGCATTAGTTGCATTTTATATTTATTTTTCTTGAAACCATTTCTGACTTTTATTCCTCAGTACAGTAAAAGCTGGGTTATCCAGCACTGTACCAGCCAGAAAGCTCTATAAACCGGCATTTCTGACCTTCATAGAAAGTCCGGTTGGTGTGAGGCCGGCAGGCTCCCTGCGTGGCTCCCTTGAAGTGGCAACATGTCTCTGCTTGTAAGCGGAGGAACAGCCAGGAGGGATTTGTAGTGTGGGAGGGGATGCGGGGTTGGGGCACAGGGCGTGGGCTCTGGGAGGGAGTTTGGGTGTGGTAGGGGGCTTGGGGCAGGGAATGGGAGGAGGTTCGGGATGCTGGATCTGGGTGCCACTCACTTTGGGCAACTCCCTGCATTTTTTATTAACGTCTGTGGGCTGGCATGATGAACGTAGGCGACGCCACTAGGGACAATGGCACAAATGTCAGGGGCTGCTGGTTATGACAGCTGGGGAGGCAGGGTGCAGATGCTGTTTAGATTAATACTTGTATCTGGGGTTCAGCTTTGAGCCTGAACAGGAGTAAGGTTTGGATTATGGATTTAATGGTAAACTGCTCTTAGTGCCCTTTCTCCCAGTTACCCCATCTGGGCTTCACTCCCACCCCCTCCCCAGTGTCACCCTTACCACACTGCAGGCCCCAAAGGGTAATTCTCCACTAAGGGCCACTGCTCCTGGGAAACTGTAGGTGCTGGAGTCAGAAGATACCAACCCCTGCTACATGACAGAGGTATAATCTTGTGCAAGCCTGCGCCATGTCAGACGGGATGAAGAGCAGTCTCCTACCAGCACTCCCCTTTGTCTCAGACCTTTCTTATTCCTTGTATCCCTAGCTCCCTGAGCACCATGGGGGCTGGTCCTCCTCTCTCCACTGCTGCCTGTGCAGTGTGTCTTCCTCCCAAGCGCTTCTCCTCCCCAGCCCCGTGTTCCACCTGGAAGTAGCAGCAATGAGAGGGGAAGAGGTTGCTTCTGGCTGCTATTTGGAAACCAAATCATCCTTTAATCTCCTTCTCCTCCTTTCCTAGATGGGGAGCAGGGAATCCCAAAGCTGTCTTATTTCTCCCTTCCTCTCCTCTGCTAACTGCTCTCCTCACACCTGCTCTTAGGCACAGTGTGAGTCAGCAGGTGGGCTTAGACATGGGCTTAGACACGGAGGGGTCAGAGAAAAGAGCACTTCAGGTGTCCAACGCCTACTACGGCTTACTTTTCTAAATGAATGTAATGGGGGACCATCATGACCCCAAGATCTACCACCATCCATCCGCAGTGAGAGCCCTAGATATATCTCTGTGTGTGTGTGTGAGAGAGAGAGAGAGACAGAGTGCTTGTCCATCACTATATCATCACCCAAACTAGCAGCTTGAAACTTCTGCTGAAATGACCAGGACTTAATTTACCATTGGAATGATCATTGCTAGGCCTCAAAGTTAACCACCCCATATAGACAAAAGATTCACACATCCCTCAGAGCCATAGTTTTAGTTAATCTGTCAGCAGATTCAAAAAGAAGCCCTACATCAGTTCACATTCACTGCAAGCACAGGATCTAGAAATGTAACTTTTACAAATGAAATCTTAAATTCTGCATAATCCCAATATGTTGTATGGGCTGGCTGCAAACATCAGGCAGGTGGGCACTGGTCCATTGACAGGGTTGCCAGTTTTTGTGATTCTTGTGAGTGTCCTGATTATTTGGTGCCTTTCTTAAACCCCCAGCTCCTACAGTCAAGTGATTGGCAGGAATCTCAGCTTTTTTTTTTTTTTAAAAAAAAAAGTTTCTAGCCTTCATGGTGATCATGTTTTCAGGCTTTTTATCCAATGTGCACCCTAAAAGCACAGAAACTAGAAGACCAATAAAAAGAACCAACAATCAGTGGCAGGAAAATTCCAATTTTTCACCAAGAATGAAGGGGGAATAAATAAAGAGATTGCACTTCCTTGTCTGGCCACATGGTGTACCCCTTGTTCCAAAGGCTGCTTGGTCGCTAGGAGATTAAACAGAGTTTGGATGTCTGGTTTAGAGGTTTCCTTTTGTTATTAACTGCTTCCCTTTTGAGTTGTGCTCTAAAATTCCCAAATAAACAGATCCAGACAAGGTATTGCATCCGACGAAGTGGGTATTAGCCCACAAAAGCTTATGCTTCAAAACTTTATAGTTAGTCTTTAAGGTGCCACAGGACTCTTCGTTACCTCTGCTATTCCAGACTAACACGGCTACCTCTCTGATTCTTGAGATCCAGACAAGGCTGACATTGAGGTATGAGGGCCTCTGGTAGTTACAGAGCAGGAATAGGTGATACAGGACATACCAGTATGGATGAGATTGACAGACTCTTGTGAATGAAGGGGATCAAATCCAGGGGATGTGGCAGTTTTTAATCTGTGTGAAGGTTAATAGACAGGGGATTGGTATCTACAATTGAAGGTTTGGATAATAAGTGACATTTACATTTTTTTGAATGGGCAAAGCCACAAGGTGGTTGTGTGTGTTTGTTTGTTTGTTTTTTAGCGATATCAGTTTGACAATGTGTTTTGATTTGGAAGATCATTTGCTTTAGATTTTGGACCCTACATGCTTTTTTGGATAGAGCTGAAGAAAAGGACAAGGCCCTGAAAAAGAATTGTATTCGAAAAAACAAAGCTTCACTAACAAAAGCCAAAGCCAAAGAGAACAAAACCAGAGTCTGCAGGACGTGTACTCAGTTGAATTATTTTGATTAAAGATGCACTAGCAAGAAAACAATGCTGATTCATCACGCACGCCCTAGATTAGCCGGTTTGTGATATTCAAGGTACAAATTTTATAGGCCTCTCTCTGAATCTAGTGGCTCCAGTCTCCTTCAGCTAATTACAGAGCATTCTACTATAGTATAGTACAATGGATATAATGCTTCACGATTGTATATATTTGTGTGACCTTCTGATGATAGTAACACAGCACTTCTGATCACCTTTCTCCAGAGAAGCATTAATCCTATTATGGCTGTGGGGGCTTTATGCAACACAGATGACCCCTGGATTCTGAAGCCAGCTTGTCAAATCAGTCTGGTCCCTGGCATAAATTACAGCCACCTACCCGGCATAATTATGACAGTAACATTCAAAGAGTGAATCAAATGTAAACCAAGGCAGTGCTGTCTGCGTGTTCCTGCAGCTGCCAGACAGAAACAATGGGTGTCCCCATTAGGTCAAACTGTGGTGATTTAATGGTAACCATTGTTAACTATTTTCCTAAAGATCAAAGCCCGCAAAACAAGGGGGGCAATATTATGAAGAGCTGCATGATTTACGATGAGTCGCATTTCGTCTGAAGAATCTGGGAGGATTGTATGAGCACTTTTCAAAAACATCTGACTTCTGGTGAAAAAATACCCAAGGCCCATGTTGTTGAACAGGTTGGTTTAAATCAGAGCAGCTCTGTTGAAGTCTATAGAATCTGGTTATGTGACTCCCACCTGCTGCCAAAGGAAAGAAATGTTACATGGTCATAGAGGTCCTTCTTATCTTATCACACCCATCCTCCCTCTCTCTGCCACACCGCGCACTATCTTGGACATTAAGATGAAGTGCATCCATTTGTTTTCTGTACTGGAGAACTATGTTAAAAAAAAGAAGGGGGATAAAGGGGAAACTCTCGAAGGGTATCTGTCCTTTCAGGAGGATAAACTGTTGAACCATAAGCCCGACAGCATTACAAGTCCACTACTGCAGCTTTCCTAATAAAAAGACTTGAAAAATAAACACAGGTGCGAGCAAAAGAAAAATACAAAGCAGGAGCATAATTTTATTTTCAGTAGAAAAGCCACAACCTCTGTTGTCTGTGACTTTCACGATTCCATAACTGAC
Organism: Sternotherus odoratus; assembly: GCA_032164245.1. NCBI lineage: Eukaryota > Metazoa > Chordata > Testudines > Kinosternidae > Sternotherus > Sternotherus odoratus. The sequence continues at coordinate 157,512,015 of JAVMKO010000003.1, forward strand.
AGCAGAACTCTACCAAAACCCACTTTAGAACCCAGCCATTCACTTGGTAGCAAAATACAGAAGAAAAAGTATGGCATGTCTCTCTTGCAACCATTTCACCCATCAGCACAGGAGCTTCATAGAGATATGAGTTGAAAACAGACTGGTCCATCATCCTATCGAATCTGGATATGGCTTCCAAACAGAGAGGGCCTCAGAGATTAAGCTATAACCGTGGCCGCTGCTTTTGTTGTAAACTTATAACAAATGTTGCCCTTGACATGAGTCAGTTAAGTGCTCTGCGTTTTTGGAGCAACAACTTGAGCTGGTAAGGAAGAATTGGGGGGGGGGGGAGGGGGGGGGGAGTTACAAATATTTTCTCAAACCTTTTCTCCTTTGTACTCACATTTAGAAAAAAGATCACAAACATTTCATTCAAATCTTTTCAATATTTTTTGTTCTCATTTTTTTTTTTAAAGCGCCTCTTTGGCTCTGCACTGGTCAGTGTCTCCGAAAGCCTGTCCTCCTCCCCACACTGGCAAACAGCGGCTGCCCCAAGAAGCCCCTTTAAAGAAGGGTTCTTGCGGCAGCGGGCTGTACAGAAATGTATATCCTCCCCACACTGGCAAACAGCGGCTGCCCCAAGCTGTACAGAAATGTATATATGCAGGAATATAGGATGTTAGTTTAGTCATCATTGAAAAGCTCTAGTACAGATGTTGGGTTTTCTGTGTGTTTTATTTTATTAAAGGAATTAATCAAATTACTTAACATATAAAAATATAAGAACTGTCCCTCCTAAATAGGGACAGTGTGTGTCTATGTAAAAAACCAAAACCTACACACGCAAAGGCAGAAACATTAATGGTGAGGAGCTGACGGGGTAAAGGAAAGAAACGCACTTTTCCCCTGTCTACACTACCTGCTGGATCGGTGGGTAGTGATCAATCTTTCGGGGGCTGATTTATAAATCGATCCCCGAGCCCTCTCCCGTTGACTCCTGTACTCCACTGCCGCAAGAGGCGCAGGCAGAGTCGATGGGGGAGCGGCAGCAGTCGATTCAGCGCCGTGAAGACACCATGGTAAGTCGACCTAAATACATTGACTTCAGCTGTGCTATGCTATTCCCGTAGCTGAAGTTGCGTATCATAGGTCGATCCCTCCCTAGTGTAGACCAGGGCCTTGAATCAGGTTCCACTTTGATACCAGCTTGTCACATAGTCCTCTTTATCTCCAGTGTCAACTGAGTCATTTACCTACGGGTGCATAGTTATGTTGTACTTAAAGTACTATACAGGATCTTTTCAGGGGGAATAAGGCAAAATGCCACATTTATTAATAATACATGCAATAATCAATACTATCATATGCATATGATCGATATATCACACTCATGCACTCACACACACACACACAAACACACTCCGTCTTGCTGTTGTTACCAACGAGTTGCTCCCCTTAACTGCACTGGCCAGGTGAGTTAGATGGGGGAGGATTGGAGCCAGGCTTCCACCGATCCGGATCGATGCTCCGATGTTGATGAGATGAGACCCGGGGGTCCTCTGCAAGGCACCTCACTTTTATAGCAGCTTCCCTCTCATGCAAATCTGTCCCAGATTCAAAATCCAGGTCTGTGTCAGTTGGTCCTTTGTGTCTCTGGGGGTTGTCCCAATGCTGCAGAGAGGGTGTTCCCAAAAGAAGGTGCTTGCTTCTAACCCCCCCCCCCCCCGAGGCAGTCAATATGTCTCCTCTTCTTTAGTCAGCCCACTTGTCAGATTTGATTGTCCTTGCATCTGGCTCCCATCTCCTCTCCAAGGGTGCAGCTCTCTGGAGCTGCCTGCTTTCCATGCCTTCCTCATTCACACCTCGTTCATTCAACAGGGCAACTGATTACAAAGTGGGGGAAAGATCTTATTTTACTTCTAGAAAAAATACATTTTTCTTCTACCTTAATTATCCTACCTTAGGGGCTATAATATATATTACCAAAAGTTTAACACAGGGTTATAGGAAAAGTTAACGCACAGAGTTTCTAACACAGGGTTATATGAAAAGTTAACATAAAAGTCCTAAAAGTTACACAAAAAAGTTACACAAATTTATCTACAGTTATAGTCAACAGCCAGACAGTGAACAGGGAATTGGGCCAAAGCACCTTAAACACAATAAGGGAGGTTTCACGGCTCTTGTTTAGAATTAGACTCTTCATACTGCATAGATTTGTCTGGTGCCCCTGAGTCTAGTAGGTAGCAAAATACAGAAGAAAAAATATGGCATGTCTCTCTTGCAGCCATTTAACCTGTTGGTCAAACCCCCAAAGTCTGAGTGGGTTATGATCAGTTTCCCCTAAATACGAGAAGCTCCAGAGAAACAGAAACACCTCCCATTAACAAACATATCAGAGATGAGAATTGGGTTCCTCGTGCAACTAATCAGGCTCTCCCTAAGACTTGAGGCATGTTTGTATGTACAAGCCTTACAGAGTGTTACAGAGATCAGCAAGATAGATGTTAACCAGTGTAAATAAATTGTCCAATGGAACGTAATCTGAAAGAGGTAATGAGATAGGACCAGCTTGTGAGCCCATTCCTTCCACTCGTGAGCAGTTGTGCTGGTCTGTAAGGTGGTATTGGTAACATAGGGCCCATCGTACATCACAGTGAAGAGCCGGACAGCACTTAGCTGGTTTGATTGGGACCATTAACCATGGAACCATGCTTAGCTCCCAAGGGTGAATGGCTCTTGAGGTCTGGTCATGTCGTCTCTAGGCAGCTGTCCAACCCAGCACCTCCCCCAGAGTTGGAATCCATGGCTCCAGCTCCCCGCAGCAGGACATAAGATACTCCAGCACTGGCGAGCCGAGTCAGGGGAGACAGTGGTAACTTTACTAACAATGAATTAACGGGCCCTGGTTCTAGCTCTGATCTCTTCCCCATGGCAGCAACTACTACAGCAGGAGTCACCTCTGCAGGCAGAATCCAGAGTGTGGAAATGAATCCAAGGAATTAGAGCCACCTTCTTGGGGAGCAGGGCTGATTCATCTCCAGAACTAGTCTTCTTTGAGTGGATCCAGTTTACATAGCTACCTGGTTAGTGATGAGTGCCCCATGATGCCTATGGGTATGTCCCACAATCTTTGAAAATACGCACCCCTTTCCTCTCTATTACACAATGGGCATTCCCATGACCAGCAGCTTCTTAAAATGAAAACAGTACTGGGACGGATCTTCAATGGCTGTAAACTGAGGTAACACCATTGAAGTCAAGCCCATCAAAATCAATGGAGCTATGGTGACTTATGCCAGATGAGGATCTGACCCAGCAATTCAAGTTTCTGTTAGTACTGATGTAAGCTCCAGTGTGCACTAGTTAAAATATTTGGGGTTATTTTCATGGTTATACAATATGAATACTGTTCTCTCTGTGTGAATGTGTTTCATACCATGTGGGTTTTGGCAATGTGTATACAATTTCCTTATAGCAAAGCATTCTGGCAAGATCACATATTTAGTTCTGCAATCTGTATGTCAGTTAGCATAGGTTTTATGTACACATCGTTTGTCTCTGTTCATAAAGTAAATATTAGCTAACTAGTATGTTGTTCTGATCAGCTTTTTTGGGATCATGTGATGAAAGACCTTGTCATAATGCAGAGTTGCAAAAGGGCAGCGCAAACGTTATCCCAAGACCCATCGTGCTGTATTTCCTGGCCTCTGTGGGTTTAAAACCGTAACATGCATGTTGCTTTAATATAGGGTTGTGTTTGCAGTTGTTTCCTATGTCAGGTTTCTGTAGCAGGTTGACCTTTTGTATGAGTAGGCCAACCTGCCTTACAACCAACTTCTGTAGCCCTTTGGGAACTTGCCTACCTGGAAAAGCCTACTATGCGTTTTTGTTGAGCGAGGCACATGGGGTCTCATCCTCTGAGGTGCTGAGGATCCTCAGCTCTCACTGAAGTCAGCTGTAAAATATGAACAACACCCACTGTTTGAGGATGCTCAGAATCAGGCTTGTCGGGAGGTAACCAAGGGAATAAGTCAAATGAATGAGACCTTGATTTCATGTTTCTTAGCTTGTGAGAACTCCATCTCAAAGGAAAGATGAACCTTTACATGTTAACTCTTCAATTTTAGCTCCAATTAAAGAGGTAGCCTCCTATCTAAAGCAAAGGCTGGTTCCTTGAAGTCTCCAAAGAGCCCGTACCAGCTGAACAACGAGGTGGCACCTTCTTCTCTGATGTCACATTCAGAAGTGCCAGCCACCTCTGCAATCACTATTGGCACGAGCATGGCTGGTTGGAATAAGCTGGTTGACGGGCGTAATGAGGTCATCCCGTGGAAATATCACTTTGTGGAATAACGTTTCCAGGGGTGATGTCAAGAAAACAATGATCTTGTGTCAGAGAAACCCACCACCAAATCAGAGAGTCGGAGATAGCTGTGGATAACTTGGTAGATCTAATCCCACCTATGGTCCCTCTCTGCCTCCCCTCTCACTGGTATAAATCAGTAGTAACCTTAATGAAGTCCATGCCGCTGCACCAGTGCTAAATAGGAGTAAGTGTGGGGCTTAGCACCTAACCTATGCAGTTATGATCCTAGCGCCTGGATCGCTCCCCTTAGACAGCGCAACCACAGGAAAGAGAGGGCACAACCTCAGAAGATGCCATAGGAAGCTGGAGTATGTTGGGGGATCTTTTAACTCTTGTTGGCTCCAGGGAGAAGGGACAGGAATTGTCCCTTCTGATTCAAAGGCCAAAAATTACTCATTTCATACAAGGGAACTGGCATATTAATGGAAGGAAAATCAATTATCTCAACGTGTTTTCAGCCTGGAAACAAATGAAGGAAGGGAGCAGGGAAATTGTACAACTCCATTATACACAGTAATGGAAAGGAATTTGAACTGTTTACAGATTATATCAGTGGGACAAAGAAATCCTGGAGATCTGTGCTGGCAGCAGCACAGATGTGATTGGCTTTACTGTCTGGGCGGCTGAGCATATCACAGCTGCTTTGTCGGCCAGCACACAGTCCCTTTGCCACCGATTCTGTACAGTGCTCTGAAATATGGTATTCTTTGTGTAATACGGTCTGCTTCATCCTAAGTACTATAGCCGGATACTAGGACCTGTTATATACTATTTTTTGTAATGTTGCTATTTAATGCCAAGTGAAGTAAACAGAAAGTTTCTCATCAACTTAAACGGGTTTTGGATCAGGCCGCATGTTACAAGGACAGATGCTAAAACGTACATTGTAATTTGCATAAAAGGTACTATAACCTCGGCTCCATTACAATTTTGCATAGCACATGCTACTCAAATAGTACAAATAAAAGGAACACCCAAGGAGAAATGACAAAGTTGTCATATAGGACTGCACAGTGTTTAAGGCAAATAACATGTTTAAGAGCAGACAGTGAGAAATACTACTTATGACAAGGATTATCAAAAGAAATATGTCGTTTGACTGGCACTGAGAAAGTGATTTTCCAGGGAATCTTTTGGCTGTCTCTTGCTACATTAAAGTAATGAAAGGACTGGCTCAATTTTACAAGCTTAAAATACAGTTTTGCTTCCTGCAAGATTCCAGATTTCTTGAACCTTACGACGAATGGTCCTGAACAATCTTGTGGTCCATACAGATCCTCTGGCACTTTTTTCCCCACATGCAGGAGTGTTAGCCTTGGTTAAATTCCATCCCCAGTAATTAGCCTAGCTCCCTCCCTTTAACTAATGCAATGCACTTTATCTGAGGCGCCATCTAACATCTCTCCAGAAACTGAAGCTGGTGCAGAATTCCGCAGCTCATTTGTTACAGGGTACAGCCTTTGGGGAACACGACACCCATGCATTTGGACTGCCACTGGCAACCTATCAGGTACCAGGTAGAATCTGAACTATGAGCTTTGCCCTATAAGGCCCTCAATGGCCTGGGACCTAACGAACCCGCTATGGGACACAGTTGGGACTGTGGGATAGGGATAACTGGGTTGAAACCCCAGGGAGAGGGGGCAGGGTATTCTGTCAGGGGCCCTCCCATCTAAGGGTCGTACCTCACCTTGTCCAAAATATCCCTAGTGTACTGACCTTCAGTACAGGTGACAAGGCCCCTTTTGTGTTCCTGAGCTGAGAGGAACTGGGAGGAATTTGATGGGGGACAGTAAGATTGTGACACTACTGCCAGGGGCCGGGTGGTGAGCACGTGTTAATTACTGGGCGAAGGGGAGTCCCACTGCATTTTGAAAAAGAATCAAGGAGTGTTGTGTGCCCCTTTTCTATGAACATGGGTTCAAATCAAAAGAATAAACTCTATGTGCAGTTTCAGAGCTGACTGACTCCTTCATCGCTTCCGATCCTAAGCATGTGCGTAGCATTGCTGTGCACAATTAAGCATGGGCTGCGTTTCACCTCCCAGGTGGCTGCGTTTCATGGGTGTGGACTGTGAGCCCTGTGTTCACCTTGTGTATCAGTTTACAAAGGAAGAGTAAAGGAGAGAATCGCTGCTTTTGACCTAGGGTAAATGTTCATTGCTGAGACAAGCCAACAATAGCACAACTGCTCCTCCCTGTTCCACAAGCAATAGTCACACTCACCACCCAGAGACAAGCTGGGGCTATGCATTGCATTGACTTGTGAGGAAAGGGAAGCCCCACATTTGAACGGTGTCCAGTCTGGCCATTGATTTCAATGAGCTGTGCTCTGAGCCTGTGGGGGCAGTGTAAAAGTCAGGGAGCAGCTGGCTCAGTTTCACGCAGGATACCCTGTAGGAATTAAAACTTGCACCATTAAGTCCTGGCCTACGGCTCCTTCCACCTCCCATGGGAAGAACGGTGACGATAAGAGTGAACTGCTGCAGACAAGGGATCCAACAGCGGCACATCCATCGAGCTGGCTATGCTGCTAGATGGGGCAGGGACACCACGGCAGTACGGCCATCCCAAGAAGGAGGATTACCAGGAATCACTGGATTCCACCTGCCTTCCCCTCTCAGTAGAGTCCCTACTTGGGGCATCTGGGGGATAATGCTTTGGATTTTTCATCACCTTCCACATGTTAAGTTTTTATATTTCTTTCTTGTCTGAGAAATGTTGCTTGGAAAAGGATGTGTCCCAATACATCTGGCTTGAGCCATTAAAGAAACATGAACAGTTTCTAGTGGCATGTGTGTGTTTAGATGTGTAGAGCTGAATTCTTTGTCACTCAGTGTTATTATAGACAACTCTCTTGTAGACACAGTTATACTGTAACCTGCTACAGAAGTTCTCAGTCTAAGTGTAATTACTGTGCCAAAACTGGGCTAAAATTGCTTTGCCAGTTTTAAATATGAAGTAAAGCAGATCTTTTGTCTGCATCCAATCTTTGTTATTTCAGGGTTTAAAGTTGCGGGGTTGATTTCTATCACCGAAAGCTGGGAGAGTAGAGAGTGAATGCTGCCATGGTGTCTGCTTCCTGAGGATGTTTTGATAAAGTCGCATGGCAATAGAATGAGGATCAGACTCCCCTGAGCTATTAATCTGGATTTTAAAATTACTGGTCTTCAGCATTTATTTGCAGTAATGTGTGCATAAAGGACAAGGAGGACTAGATACTATTAAATAGGGGGTTTCTGAGAAAGTACTGGCACCCACAGAACATTACCCTGCCATTTGGGATCCCCGAGCTCTCAGACCCATTTGTGGTGCAAATTTCACCTACAACCAGAATGTTCTCTCTGTTTAGCCTCCTTTTCCCTCCTCATAGACTTTTACTAATAAATATCTTTTTAACCCCCAAAAAGCATCCTTATTGGTACTGTTGTCATACGCATGTACGCACACCACACACATACATGTGTTGTAGGAAACATCGTAACATCATTATGAAGCAATTGCTCGCTCCCGGGGGGAAAGCCAGGCAGACACACGCCTAAGAAGTCTGTAGCTTTAACTCATGGTCACTGAAATTCGAACGGTGAACACACAGCCAGTCCCTAGTGATGTTAACAAGTCGGCAGTCCACCTGTTTGCAAGCTTTCTCCGAGTTCACAGTACTGATTCTTTTGACTCTTGCTCCGCAGTGCTGGCTGGGGTGGGGACTTGGTTCCTGTGTGTTACCAGAGGTGACGTTTCCTCTTCAGATTTGCAGTTGGGAATCGCTTCTACATTGACTTCATTTAGCTCCTGCTCTTTCGCCTTCATTTCTTTTTGATTCAGATAATGAAGGATACCTGCTCCCAGGGCATCTCCTTCAACGTTCACAACAGTGGTGGTTCGGTCCCTGGTCAATGGCAAAAGCACATAGGCACCCTTTTAACTCAAACAATACAATTCAAAATATGGGGCCCAATTTATCCCTGGTGTAACGCCACTGAAGTCAACGGAGACAGAAGGAATACTCGTGGATTGACAGTGGCATTAGCTGTTCTCTACAGGCATCATCCCAGTTTAAGTATTACAGAAATGTCCAGTGTTTTATGGGTAGCTCCAACTATTAGTGTGGGCTGTTCTCAATCTCTACGCTTCCTCTTCAGCTGCCAGTGCAACACTTCACCTCCAGACGGGGGAGCACACACAAGTGATCTCCCCTGAGACAGATGTCCTTTCCTAACTATCCCACTTCCCTCCCTCCACCGCGGTCTCCACCAGCACAGGAAGAGAGAGCCCTGAATCCATTCCTGAACTTGAGTTCCCTGCATGGCCACTCACGACCCAGGTGGGACAGGCTGCCAAGTGTGGAGATGGATGAATTGGGCTCTTTGTTTGTAACTAAACGGAAGCCTGTAGTATGTATATCACCCAAAAGCTCAGCGAGCACGTGGGGGCCCCGTTACAGGACATATACAGGCTCTGTTCATGCCTTTCCTTTTCCCCCACTGAGCTACTTTTCATTAGAGTTTCTGTCCCGTCGTGCCCAGTTTTTCATCCAGCTTTCACTGGACGGTTTCTCTGCCTTTCTTCCACTCCATTTCCAGCCTCCCCTAAGCGCAGTGACACCTGCTGATGTTCTAGCCTGAGTCAGACCATCCGACCCATGACGTTCAGGTGAGTACGAAATCAGGCACCAAGGTTTCCCCCATCACTAGTGCTGCTGTCTGAGCTTTGGCACCATGTCACATCCTGCTGCCCCTTGGCCATGCACCACAAGCGAAAGGGACAAGGCTACAGTGTAATGGAAAGAGGTTTCTGAATCACGTTGATGCTGTGAAGTGGGAGAGTGCATTAAAACGAGGGAAATCTGGTAAGAACGGGCACATTGCTTTCCTCTGTGGTTTGGGACCTCACTCAGTCTGCTCAGGGCCTAATTTCACCATGTGTTTAACTTGTGACTCGGTACTATTTGCTTATACAACGCTTTACAATCAAATAAGTCGCGAGGTTACTTCCCTCCCCCCACCCAATCCTCGTCAGTACAACCACATCAGATGCAACGGCCATGCTGTTTCCCGTGCAGTGCTGTGTACTTTGAAGGGAAGGGGACTGTGTGGAAGAGGCACACGATACACACAGAGCACAGCTCAGTCCTCAATGAAGAGTGGGCTCGGAGCCCTCCAGACTTAGAGGGAGCACTGGGAAGCACTATGCACCATGACTCCTCCAGCTCCCAGGCCCACAGAGGACGGTACAGCCACCATCACACCCATCAGGAAGGTGCGTCATGTGTGGCCAAGTGTGGCGGGAGGGGATTAGGGCCACTGCTCTGCCTCCTCCCATAACCCCTCATAACGTGGCGGGTGCCCTAGTGACAAGGCCAGTGCCTCTAGGAAGCAGAAGGACTGTAACTATGCCTGGCCCTGCACAATGAGAACAAAGTGGGCGAGGGGGAAGGAAGAATGATTATTGGCCTTTTCTTCCCTGGCCTTGTGCACCCAACAATAACCTGGCCCAAGGCTTTGCCTCAATAGCCTTCTCCAGCCAATGGCCTTGACTGATACTAAAGCAGCACACTGTAGAGCTGTTACTTCACTGGCCCTGCAGTGTCGGTGTTAACGTACAGTCGGACCCCGCAATACCGTGACCATCGGGATCCAAAACTACCCGATCGCGGTACACGCGGGGTCGCGCCACATCAAAGTGCCACGCGCCGCCGCCATCGGGAGTCACGCGTGCCCCGCGCTATAAGCGGATTCGCACTATAGCGGGGCACAGTTTTGCGGGGTTCCACTGTACTTTAATGTTAGGCTGTCTGGGTTACTAAGACTGATTGATACAGTTTCTGGCCATGGGGGCAGGGAGGAGTTGAGTCAGTGGGTGACACTTTGCTGTCATTAGGCATGGGAACCAACTGGTGGGGGTTCACAGGCGGACAGCAATGATTAACGGGCATGAGAGACTGGCTGAGCGGAAAGGCTAAGAGACCAGTTTCAGATAGCTCAGTTAAAGTGACAGGAGACCTATCTACGCCTCTCAGGTACTCGCGGATGGTCACTTAACTGAGCTATACAAATGAGTCTTTTAACCATTCCCCCGGGGAGGGGAGTTATTTAGGGCGGTACAAGAGGGTAACTCTAGGAGTCATGAGAAGAAAGTTAGTCTGAATAGCAGGCTAAGACTCTCCACGCTGGGATCTGTTCAGCTGTGGGATAATCTCCCCTGATTTCAGAAGGGGGATTTGTCTTGGTAAGAACTGAGCAGAACTGAAGGTGGTGGTCAGAATTTGGGCCTTATCTGGCTCTTTCCAATAGCAAAGAAAGGAGAGGTGCAAAAATAGCTAACTAAACTCCTGATGAACATTGCTCCTGTCCAATAACATGTTCATGCAGCAGTATTAGCTCTGTCTTATGATCACTGCTTTTCCTGACTCCACTCTTCTGCCAATGTAGGATTGTTCCCTACAGTATATTCCCCAGTCCTTTGTCTAACCTAGTTTTAAATGCCCCAAGCAACAGGATGTGTACTGCTTTCCCCAGGACACCATCACATCACCAATGCTCAGGAAGCTTTTCCCCATTATTCAGCCTCAGTTCTCTTCTTCTTCTTCTATCTAACTTCTAGCAATACCCTCCTGTACAGCGCTAAATAATTCCTCTTAAAGGAACTATAGTCAATGGGAATTTCAACTCAGCATAGATCAAGTAAAATTTGAATAAGTACGTTAGGATCTGCCCCACAGTTCTTATTTAATTGAAACTGACTTCTGTTATTCTCGGCCTTTTCTGGTGAAGAGGGAGAGAGGGAGGAGGAGAGAGGGAGATGGAGGGGGAGAGAGGGGGAGAAAGGGAGGAGGGGAGAGGGAGACAGCATGTATGTAAACTCAATATACAGCTGTGTAATTTGAGATTTTAATTTTCTAGACTATTGCTTTTGTTCCCCCAGTGCTGTGCTTCCAATTACATATGCAGCAGATAATATATATTATACAGTACTCACACAATCCAGTCCACTGCTAATATCAAGGACAGATCGTTGGTGGGAAGTCCAATGGCCTCCAGGATAATAGCAATGGTCAGAACGCCTCCAGCGGGGACGCCCGCCGCTCCGACGCTGGCTGCGGTGGCAGTCACCCTGAGAAAATTTTCAAACATGAGTAAGTGCAATTTCAGGACCACACTCATTCAATGGTTACAGCGCAGATTTTCCTACAGTGGCAATTTTAACCAAAGCAAAAGGAAGGGGGCAAATATAGCTTCTTTGTCTATAAAGTCTTCCGTATTGGGCCACGTTTTTCTGCTGATGTGCAATAATGGAAATGAATACTGTTGGGTACTGAGTGTCGTTATTCTGCAAGAATCAAAACTAGCTATACAAACAATGACTCTGCTGCTAATACTACCAGTGTGTTTTCAGATGGGCAACATGCACCAGTGTCTCTCTGCCATTGTACATGAGAAATGATAACAGCGATCAAAGTGTGCCGGGTGCTTTGCGGTCAGAATTAGACCTGTTCCTGCCCAGAGGAGTGGAAGTGATCCAAATGGACAACATGCAGGCAAAAGAGCAAGGGAGGGAAGCAAATAACAGGAATAGGGATGGCTGGGAGGAAGGGGAGCACCCAGAATATGTCCCAGGGATGTCTGCAGGATGTTGGTGTCTTAGGGGTGTTAAAAATTATTTGTGGGGTCACTGAGGAATTCTTGAGGGTCTGAGGGAGGGATCTGAAGGAGGAAAAAGATGGCTCATGATACATAGGCTATTTCAGGTGTGGTAGGGACAGCCCAGCATGGGGGTGCTTGAGGGACAAGCACAGGGATGGGTGCAGTAATGATAGACAAACAATAGGGCACAAAAGGGGCATGCAAAATGGTAGGCGGAGTAAAGGCTCTGTGGAAAGCTAGGGATGGGACGCAGGCCAGGGCAGAGGGGCCCAGCACATGAGGGCGTGTGAAACTGATGCAGAAGGCGACGTGGAGCTGCCAAACGGAGTGCGAGGGGAGCGGCGCGGTCAAAGTGCTGCGTGTGGATGACAAACTCGAGAGCAGGGCAGTGGCATGTGCACTGGAAAGGCCAGAGAAAGGGAAGTGACCATAGACAAGGTGGGAAATTATCGAGGCAGGAAGGAGCACAGGTATTAGCAGTGAGGAGGGGAAGGAAAGGACAGGCTTGGATTGGTTGTAAGGAAAGAAGTGACTTATTGGTATCCAAACACGAGAGGTAAAGGGTTAAGAAGGACGTGAAGGAGAGGGGCAAAGGAGATGCCATGGAGTTACCTAGCTTGACGGCCAGGGGACAGGGAAAGAGGAGCTTGGGATGGAGAGAGTTCTGCAGAAATGGCATTTTGAGATGCTCAGTATCCATTTAAGATTCAGATCTAGCCCTTAATCTCCAAATTTATCAAACCTCCCTAAATTCCAATACACGTCAAAACGAGGTTTATAAAGCTTGAAAGACTCCTGCTGTATTGTTGGATAATATGTTCCACCGTGATGTATAGACTGCAGTTCAGAGGGCTGGGCTGGAGTCCCCAGGAATCAAAGATTGTGCCGCATGATGAAATCTCCAGGCATATATCCAACCAAAACTGGCAACTGCAGGTCTGGGATTTGAACCGCTAGGTATTGAAAAATGATTTGTGTTTAAAAACAGAAAGACCCCAGGCTTAGCACGGCATTTGGGGGGCAAGGAGAGGTGGTCTGAATCACAAGCAACTTACAGAATAGTAAAGATCTGTCCAGCATTGAGGTCAAAATTGTTCAGCTGAGCAATAAACACAGTGGCCATGCACTGGAATATAGCGGCTCCATCCATGTTCACAGTGGCCCCAATAGGAAGGATGAACCTACTGATCCTCTTGTCTACTCCATTGTTTTCTTCAATACACTTGATCATTGATGGGAGAGTAGCTGAGCTAGAAACAGACAGGAAATAAGACAATCATGGAACGTTTAACCCAGTGCATAAGCGGTCAGTTTATCATCATTGTTATTATTTCCCTAGTACTGCTACATAGAATTCTAGGCCAAGATTTTCAACATTGACTAGTGTCTTTGGGTGCTTGACTTGAGATATCTTATTAAGGCCTGATTTTCAGAAGGTGGGTGGGAGTCAGCACTTTTTGAAAATCAGGACCTTTTATAATGCCCCAAATTGGGCGCTTCAGATTACTGTCCCTTCTGAAAAGCTTGGCCAACAGCAATGTATAAATATTCTCCGCAAAAGCATAGCTTGTTTGCAAAGTGGTGTTGCCTTCTCCCTTGGCTATGGTTAGGAAAGAGATTTTCTTTAAATGGGGAGGCAAAGATACCCCAGTCGCTGAAGTTGTTCAAATACGGGCTGCACATCACTGCTTAATAATGGCATCAATATTGGAAAAAGTTATACTTGGATATATAGTTACCCCTTTTGGTGTCCCACTGACATCACTGGGAATCTGTAAGGGGGATACCGTATACCTAACCACAGTCCTTTGCAGGATCAGGGCCAATATTTGCATCTGAAACTTGTTCAAATTAAAACATGGATTTAGCATACCATTATTCCATATCAGAAACAAACACAATAGCACACCTTGAACAAGTGGCAAAGGCTGTTGCAAATGGTGTTATAAGTCCTAAGAGAAAGCTGAAAGGATTTTTGCGTGTGAATGCAAAATACACAAGCGGCAAGATGATTCCTCCATGGATGATGTGACCCAGAATTGAGGCAAAGATGTATTTTCCCAGGCTGGTTACCAGAAGGACAATATCTTCCATTTCCACAATCTTGCTGCCAACAAGGAACGTAATGCCAATAGGCACGTACCTGTATAAGAAAAAGAAGGGTTGTCTTTCATTAATATTAAGCAAGAGGAACAAAGCCTTAAAAAGACACATGCCACTTTCATTTTTAGGGACCAAATTCTTCCTGCCAGGAAACTTGTGTACAGCACTCTGCCCCTATAGAAGGGGTGGAATCTACAGTGAATTCCATACCTTCAGAACCACAGAATCCGCGGGGCCGTGCGCTCTATACATCTACACTAAACAAATTTACAATGGACAGTGTTCTCTCTCGTTTGCTAATGGGGATGTTGTCAGACTGGATAAGCTGTCGTTGGCCTCTAGCCTGAAAGAAACATCCAGGAAGACTGTAAGTGGCACTGCCAGGAGTGGAATGGTGCAGGAATGTTGGCAAAGGCTATCAAGAAGGTTACATGCCCATAGCAGAGAGCGCAGGAGAAGATGTCTATTGTGGAGTTTTATTCCATCAGCGAGGATGTCAGGTTAGTTCCTGAAGCTCGGAAGGCACAGGGTCAGTCCAGGGAAGGTGTTTAACTCTAGTACAACTACTGAGCATCTGGAGTCTCACTCAGACCTTTAGCTCTATACACACACTCATCTACAGACATCAATAATTTGTTTGTGATTTCCTTGGTCAGCAACAAAGGGAGCTCCCGGGGAGCTGCATTTAGGCCCAAAACATGTCTCCAGCCCGAGGAGCCTAGCTGTGTGTTGGGGAATTCCCTGGAGCAGAAGAGAGAAAAAATCACCACCACAGCCCAGCAGCTACTACTCCACTTTCCGGGCTTACTCCAGCCTGTGGGCCTCCAAAACAACAGCTGGTGGATCAGAAAGTAGATCCACTGACATGTCCCTTCCTCTTCCATCCCATAATCTGCCCCTGCCCTCAGGGAAAAACCAATGTCACCTCTTGTACAGAACCCCAAGTCCTCCCCCAGGGGCTGTGTGAGCAGCAGTTCCCCCTCCTTGGCTGCTATGATGAAGGCTTCCCATCTTATTTCAATTTACTTTAAGCACGGGCTGACAACATCCCTTAACTTAAAGGTTTGGGGGTTGGGTTTTCTTCACAGAGGGGGAGGAGATTCCAGACACTTCTTATCTTGTAAGAACAGTTTTGCCCATCCCTTACTGTTACTTGAAAAGCAAGAGAGATTTTGGATAAATATCAGGAGGACACCGATAGCCTTAGGGAAGGAAGAAGCAGAAGTGAGAATTACTGTACGTTGCCATGTCAGGCTCAGAAGCATTCCAATAATCCACAAAGAAACGGATTATGTGTGGCTGATTAATGAGGAGAGAGCTTCCTAATGAGCTGAATACAAGAATCACCACCTATCCATTTTTGATAGTCTAGGAATTACACTCCAGAGTGAAAGCCTTAAGCGGCTTTGAGACTTTTAAATTAAAATCCCTAATGACAGAAATGAACGTAAAGGTCTGTATTTAAAAGGTCAGTTCTTTTGTTGAATCCATTCCATTTCTTGGGGGAAAAAATAGCAGTTCAAGTGAAAAAAGATGCACCTGTCAGCCTGTATATACATGGAGGTAGGAAAGGACATAGCATAATTTGAGAGACTTCCTGAATAGTTGTAGTTCGTTTCTACAGCAGTTTCAGAACCCAAAGTAAGATGGCTCAGTACATGGTTTGATTGGCAGAATGATATTCCCCGTGGATTGGCTGAATGATATCCACGTAATGAATGGCCGGCATGACATCTGGGGCTCTGATTTGGATCTCACTTAAACCGGTGTAAAATGAGTTACTCTTCCAGCAGATTTTAGAAACATGCTTTGAAACTGAAAAACTTTTCAGAGGTCTTAACTGCGTATGACGTTGCTCACTGTGAATGGTCATAACCAACCTATCCATGTGGACATTGAGTCTTTCAGCTGGCAAATCTGATTTACAATTAACACGTTCTCTTGCCCCCATCAATAATTATACCAGGGTTTCAAAGTCCCGGCCTGCAGGCCATCTGTGGCCCAAGAACCTCCCCACTGCAGCCCACGGAGGAGAGACACATGAAGACACATGGCCGGCAATGTTTGCTACAGGTGCTACCCCCTGTAGCTCCCATTGGCTGGGGGAGAGGGACAGAGATACCCTCACTAGTCACCAGGCACAGTCAGTCAGGCTGCGTCATTAGTTGCCAGGCAGTCAGCCATGGAGGCAGCATCACTAGTCAAAATAAGCATCACAAGTCAAAATACCGAATACAAATACAAAATACATCACAATACAAAATACCGATGCACACCTTGCTGTAATCCTGAAGGTTTCAACTGTTCAGTCACTGAGGCCAAATATCAACAAACTGACAGAACTGTCACATGTCTGGCAAACACTAAAAACTCTCTGGCAGACAAAGAATTGTATAAAGTTGTACGACAGTTTTATTATTTCTAAGAATTAAAAAAAAAAAAAAAACCCACACCATAAACGTTTTCTTTTCTGAACATCATCTTCGGTAACATTACTGGCCCACTGGTAAGATTTGAGGACTGGCACTGGTCCTAAGGTAAATTGAGTTTGAGACCCTGAATTACACTTTAGATTATTAAACCTGGACGAGTGTTTAAAATTCCACTTTCTTCTGTTTCTTTACTTCTTGTTTTGCTCTCAGCTTAGACAATGAAAAACAAACCAGTGGATTCACTTTTACTTTCTTCTATAGTCCTAATGTTGCACTGGTCAAGTTGCAACTACCACATGAGAATATTTACTTTTAAAAAACTGAAATGAAAAAAGCCCAAATTTCCACTGGATTAAAAATATATATTCTTGGAAAGATTTATGATTGACATTAGCTTTTGTAAAATGTTGGGACAAATGAGTTCCAGCTATCTTTTACTGTAATTGTATTTATGGTTTTTCATTTCTCTACTTGGGATATTAGGATAGTTAGTTCTCCTCATACTTTAGCAGGAACCTAAAACTCTCATGGCAAATGTCACACAGAAATGTATTCATGACTGCTCCCTCTGAGTGTTGATTGACTGGAAATGGATGGACTCCAGAGAAGTGGGTGAAAGGGAGGTTCCATTAATTTTAACTCTGCAGAATGAGATAAAATAAACTATCATGAGAGGTTCAGCCTCCTTAGAAAATACATGGACATCCAGGAGACAAGGGAGGAGGGCTATGGAGGGCTCTCTGGGAGATTAGTTGGTTTGTAGGTAGGATTGCCAACCTTCCAGGATTGCTGTGGAGTCTCCAGGAATTAAAGGTTAACCTTTAACTAAAGATTATGTCCTGTAATGAAACTTCCAGGAATATGTCCAACTAAAACTGGCAATCCTATCTCTATGTTGAAAGTATTGGCTCCCACATTTCCTTCCCACCCAGGAATGTGAAAGAGGTCTTTCCTACATGAATTGAGACCCAAGATCTAAGATGAAATCCTGGCTCCACTGATGTCAATGACAAAACTCCTGTTGACTTCAATAGGGTCAAGATTTTCAACCATTTTGTCACTCTAATGGGAACTCCTAACTACTCTTGTTATACAAAGGGACTGAGGTTTTCAGTTGTGTTTTGTCAGTTCTGTGTTCTGTAACCAAGCACTTCTTCAGCAGCAGGCATTCCTTAGAACCTGAGTAATGTTGTGTTATAATTAAACATATTCTTTTCTCCGGGTGTACTGCTATAGCTTAGTTTGTATTCAGGGACAGAGTTTCAAATAATCACAAGATAATTGAACTAAAATATGTGAATGAACTAAAATATGTGATCATAAATGTGCACCTAATTTGCACATGCAATTATTACAACTGTGCATGCAAATTAGGGTTTTGCATGTACAAATTCCCAACTTGCTTTTGCAGTCACAGTAACGTTGCATAAAAATTAGGCATGTAATTGTGTGCTCACCCAGGCTTCTGGTGCTTAGAAAAAATAGGGCTTGATTTTCAAAGTAATCAAAATTGAGTCCTGCAGCTGATTCCTGGAGGACTGTCTATCATTTTCAAGAAACAGCCTACAGTGTGAGCGACTTTCTAGATAATGCTGCATTCTTTATTTTCGAGAGGCAACATGGATAAACACGGGAGAAAATATAGTGGGAAAAACAGCCATCAAGTACCAGATTCATTGCACTGATGCCACTCACTCTTCACTCTGGTAATGGATGTGGCACCAAAAACAAAGCTAGGTAAGTAAAGACAGACATTCTTAAACCAGGAAGCACTGCTGTCATGGGAACATATTTACAACCACACTTACCACATAATCCAAGACACCAAGACCATTGTTGCCTCATTGAATGAGTTAAAGAAACGAATCAGTTCTTCTCCTTCTGGGCCAAGCTTTTTCAAAGCTACTCCCAAAACCAGAGCAAACAAAACCAGTCCCAGAATATTCATCCCTTCGATCTCTGTGCCAATAGGGATCTGTGGTATCAAAATAAACAGCATGTTTGTTAGGCATCACACTGATGTGGAATTGAATAAAAATGAACCTTTTGTTATTTTGCTGTCTGATAAATCTGAAATCAGCATGGCAGGACCTGCCGAGGAATGGAAAAGGTCATTATGCAAAGCTACCCAACAACACTGCAGAGAAAGTAAAAGGGAATGTGCTTCTTTTTCAATATTCATGGGAAACTGTTAAGGCCTGATCCTGCAGTCCTTGTGCATACAAACTTCCCCACTGACTGCAGTAATAGTTATGCAGGCATTAGGGAAGAAGGACGGGTACAGGGCAAAATGGTGACAAAACACTCATGGTCAGGACAGAACTGGGGCAGTTGTTATAGGTTAGATTCAGAAAGTCTCTTCTCCGTGGTCCTGGAGAAAGCACCTTCTGTAAGATATTTCAGGTATCGAAGCTACTCCTATATTTTTGTAAAGCAGGTATCAGCCATAGCTAATTACCCATCTCTACTGATAATACATGGCATTATTTTGTGGAAGGAACCAACACCTATTCATGCTTATTCCACCTATAATAATTCATTTATGCAAACAGCCTTGTGCAGTAGACCCATGGTTTGCTGTTGTTAGCTACGAATACGTTCTACAGATTGTATTTAGAAAAAAGGTGAGAAACTGAAAAATCCTTAATCCATCTATGTCTGTCAGCACCATCAGACTTAGGCAATGCAGATGAAAACATGCTTCACGTTCTCAGAAATAGTTTGGCTAATTGGTGCAAGTAAGAGGATAACAAAACTGATCTAGATTTTCACATAAATGAGCTCACGATGTGCTGACAAGCCCTCTCTGCCAATCCTTTGAACTCATTTTTCTAGAAGAATTGTGGACTCGTTTGGGGGAATAACAAAATAGGATCTGACTGAGTGCTCTCATGGCTTAATAAGAATATAATCATTTTGACAAAGCACTTTTTCCCATTGGCAACACATGATTTGTAATATCCCAGGTTCTTTTACTAGCTCATCCAAGCACAACAAAAGAGGAGATCAGTGACTTACAGAAGGATTAGACTTCTGGCTAGTTGAAGTAGACATCTGCTCAATATCAGAAAGATAAATATATTCCCAGATAAAAGTTTAAAATGTAGAATAAATGTTGACAAAAAGTCTGAACACTGCTGCATTTCAAATAAAACCAGCAATTTTAAGAGAGAGAATCCTTGCTTGAAATGTGGGCGGGGTTGGGTGCCAGGGTGTCTAGATGCACAGGGGTTTGGGCGGACAGGGGGAGCAGCTCCCTGTACACAGAACCCCCTCCACATCAGGAGCCCCCCCCCCTCAGAGCTCCCCCCCCCCCCAAGAACTTCCCAAACCCCTCACCCCACGCATCAGGAGCCTCCCTCACCAGGACCCCCACCCCACTGAGCCCCAATTAGCTGCACACTGACTCCCCCCCCACACACACACACACACCAAGCTCCACTTCTCCAGACCCCCACACTGAGTTTTCCACACCCAGATAGCATCACATAGAACACTGGTACTCGTGAGGTAATGCTGCACCAAAAATTTTAAAAATTGTAAATCCTGCAAAGTTCTGCATACAGTATTCTAATTGTCATAACAACACAAACACAACAACTAACCAACCACACCATTTTCAATTCTTCTGGTAATTTATTTCAAAATACTTGTCAGCAAATACTTGGGAATGGTGTGATTATGTTGTGTTATTTTGAGAAATCAAATATGCAGAATTTTAAAATATTGTGCAGCGAATTTTTAATTTTTTGGTGGAGAATTCCCTCAAGAGTATGTGATGCACAGGTCAGAAAGAACCCAACTTGAATCTCAGATTCTAGTCTGAGTTTGCTTGCAGGCAGTAAGGAAAAGGGGTGGCAGTAGAACTCTTAGGAAATTTCCTATCTGAACATATTTTCCATCAGAAATTTCCCTTTCGTTGAAATTGAAACTTTTCATGGGAATGTGTTCATGTTAATGAATGTTCATGTTGGAAAAAAATTGGATTTTTTTTTTAAATAAGATCAAAATGATCTTATCAGAATGTTTTGATTCTTCACTTTGAAATGACTTTTTGTTTTGAAATCTTAGAATATAAACATTTCAAACATTAAAATCAGAACAAAATGGTTCATTTTTGAAATCTTCGTTTTGCAGGAAAAGTTGATGTTTTCTCACCTCTACCTCAAAGGATTTATTTACGTATATTTACTTATGTATTCTTATTTACACAAATAGTGGAATTACACCTAATTTACACTGGTTCAAACGAGACAAAAAATTTCATAACTAGTGCATCGGGGCAAATTTTGCCAGGAGTTGACAACCCAGTGAGCTGCAAGGACTAAGGCCCATTGTACTTAGCTGACTGGAATTCGGCTGCCCAGCACACTTTGAAAACCATTTCTTTTTGTTTTTCTCAGGAGATCTGAATGTGACTTTTGGCATCTTAAAAGGTGGAATTCTTTTCTCTTCTCTCTTCATTTTTACACCTTGCTGGGCTCTTGTTTGATGGAACGCTGTGTTTCCTGGAACACCATCAAGTAGTCCTAGTCTGACATTAATATCTGGCTGTTATAGCCAGGGATGTCTTGTGAAGATTTTTCACTCTCACGTATAAAAAGTTTTTTTCAAACACTGGAATTATGCCAGGGTGGAGCCTCTTTAATTCCACTGGGAGTGGTCCTAGTGCCTCTAGCAATGGGTGATTAGACAAAAGGAAACAAAAAGTACCATTCTGCAGCTGAATTTCAACTCTGCTGCCATGTTACTTATGGATGGATGATAGTTATATTTGGACAGTGACTTTTTTTTTTTAACAATACATAGTGTCAGTATCAAGAGGGGCTCCAAACCAGATATGAAGGCGATAGATGCCTTACAGCAGTATTCTTCATCAAGACACACAATATTCAATTTAACATGGGCAATATTTTTCCTCCTTCTCCTTTTTGTGCGTCCGATGTTAATTACATTACAGGCCTGATCCAAAGCCCACTGAAGTCACTGGAAAGCCTCTCATTGATTTGAATGGCCCTGCAGTATCTGTGGATTATGCTGGAGGGGTGTTATATTTTTGCTCAGCTATGTTCATTTTATTATCTCGTGCTCTCACTCAACTCCACCCCACCTATCTGTTTTGTTCTGCTGCAGTCAGTGGGGGGAAGGGTTTGATCTCCCAGGACTCAGCATTGCTCAGGATTTGACCCAATGGGAAGAAAGTGACTTCTGGAGGCAGCAGGATCCGGGAGGGGCCTGACAACAAAATGGGGATGAGGGAAGCAGTTGACAAACTTGTAGCAGCCATGTGCAGATCTCGCTGTGGACGAAGTACTCTTCTCCTTGCCTCCCAGAACCCAGTGAGCGACAGGGGGATCCCAAATGCCAGCAGGTTGCAGACTCAAGGGGCCAGCCAGGATGAGAACTAAGCAGCAGAAGAGGGCCAAGCAAGAGCTGCTGCTCTGCGGAGCATGTTAGAATCATGGATCCAGCTACAGAAGAAATGTGGTGGGGATTCCCAGTCTCGTTATCCTGGTGGGTTGAAAAATAGGCTGGCCAGTGAACCTTCAACCCAGCATAGGTTGTGAGAAAATGCCGCTGCATTTCCAGCAAAGGGGAGAAGGAGGTACTGAAAACCGCGGCTCTGTATCTGCAGCACAAACAGGATCCAGCTCCTATATCCGCTCCTCCACTGCCTTCCCCAGTCCCTATTGCTAGCAATGAGTAGGAGCAAGTGTGGGCAACCTGCCTGTACCAGCGGCTATGAAGTAGGCTGGAGGTGCTGCTGCCGGTGGCGGCTGTGAGAGCCTAGACTTGAACTGGAAATGCATGCAGGGGGCTGTTAAACTCCAAATTCAAGCTAAACATTAACTGATTCAAAAATTCACTGTGATAAACAACCCGCTTCCTCCTCCCCCGGCTATCAGAATGGGCTGAAAGTGCTGTTAGGTTTGGGAAAGGGACCATGAAAAACAGTATCCTGGAATCCTGTGTTGGTCACTAAATAACTTCCAGGTCAAATATACCAAGTTTACAAGACTAACAATAGGCATGGTTGAAAATCTCTAACTATGCTCTTATGTGGGAGCAGACCACTTCTGGAAAGGACACCCCAAGTCTCCACAGGCCATCCTTTTGAAAATAAGGGCGGCTGCCATCTCCAGCACCTGGAAATCAGATGTTGTTTTCTGGCTACTTGCAGGTATGCCCCCTGTTCTGCTTAATTTGTCGTGTTCATCCCCTTGAACCAACTGTTAAGCCTTAAATCAGTGACTAAATAAAATAAAGACACAATGAAGCTGTAACTAGAAACAATCTCAGCCAACCTACCCGGTTTAAAGACTGCAAGGAGGAAAAGAGTCTCGTCTGAGCTTCTCTTATACTTGTTTATAAAGAACAAGGACTAAGAAACTAAGGGCTATGGATTAGTCCTCCAGCGAGTAGGGCACTAACCTCGGACTCTGGAGCTGTGATTTCAATTCCCTTCTCCCCCCCAGACTTTGTGTGTGACCCTGGGCAAGTCACTTGGATTCTCTGTGCCTCAGCTCCCCATCTATAAAATGGGAGTAATAACACTTCCCTACCTCTCAGGGATGTTGTGAGGTAAAGACATTAAAGACTGTGAAACATTCAGATAGTTCAGTATCATGGGCCACATAAGTTAGAGAGCGAGAAAAACTGCCTTACCTTCTCAAGTGTAACATTTCCAACGGAGAGGTTTCTTACTATTATCTTATAATCCGTTGCATACTGGGGATACAAAAAAAACACAACACATTTTATGTCCATCAAATTACCACTGTTACCCTATCTGTGTTAGTACATTTCATCACTGTAAAGTTACCAGTATGATCTCACCAGATTGTTTTGATTTGGGCCCAGGCTATGGATCAGGATAAAAAAGGATCTCTACAAACTATGCTAAACTTGCATAGAGAGAGGGGACACTAGTGAGAATCAGAAATAATTCTACTGGTAATGGATAAATGGGGTTATTCCTAATTTATACCAGTGCATTAGAGATCAGAATCAGGCCCAATAACCCAACTTGACTTTGACCCTTCTTGCATAAGAGAAGGGAGCAATTAGGTATACAGTCCCCTCCCTGTCTGGAGATATCAGAGCAATTTTCTACTGCACAGCTTTAAAGTGACAGTATTCCTTTAAATTGCCCGATAGCTGTAACCTCTCCACTACAGTACACTGTCTATAGATATCTATTTCTTAAATACCAAACAGTTTTAAATTAAAAGTCATGACTTACATTTTCAAAACTGATGAGTATTTTGGGATTGGCATGTATTTTTGGTACGCAGTGTTGTTGTAGCTGTGTTGGTTGCAGGATAGTAGAGAGACGAGGTGGGTGAGATAATAGCTTTTATTGGACCAACTTCTGTTGGTGAGAGACACAAGCTTTGGAGCCTTGTCTCTCAAGTATATTTTTGGCAGCTTTTCAGACAAATGTACTGACTTCAATTGCTATTCTTTGAAAAACATAGCAAATGGCCCAGAGAATTAAGGCAAATGAAGTCATTATCTGAAAAGCTCTCGCTGGCTGAAATTCACCTTGATGCAGAGGACAAGTACAAGGCCTATGCAACACCTACATCCTATTTTGAGGGCTTAAGTGGAATGCATATGGTGCTTATATTGGCCACCTATACAAATGTGTCGCCCTTAAAACTTACCTGTAAGTTAGATTGGGATATCAAGAATATTAATGAACACACACAAAAACAAGGCCATAAATGTACTTTGATGCCTAAATTAAACACATCCCAGGAGCAAGGCTCTTGATTTTTATTTTTTAAAATAGGGAAACAAAAAATTTGAATAATTGTGAATTGTGTCAATGACAGTGTAAAGAAATGCAGAATCTCCCCACTTAAACCCTATTACAGAATACCACTACTCTAAGGAATACTGTGGCTATATTTCTCACTTTTATTTCATATGGGATTTTAACCTGCACTGTTTTATGGTTTTCTATGAAACCTGATTTTAGAGTTTGATCTTGCTTTGAAGAAAAGAGCATAATGGAGCGAACAATGGTTATTTTTCAGCTCGGCCATGTGAAGGAATTACCCTGTCTTATAGCAACACGGTATATCTTCAACAATAAGTACACCTTTTGCATATATCTAAAATTAGCAATGGGCTCAAACCAAAATCGTCTTCAAACATTACAGCTCAGGCTCATCTAGTTTAAATGAGTTCATACGTTCTGGTGCCAGCTAGTGTATTACCATGCTTAGCTCATAGGACGGTATGTCAGATGAGAAATGAGACTGAACTGCGGACATCAGTGATGTAATGAAAAATATTAGGCGGCAAAAGATAAAGCTCTTTGCTGTATTCCAATGGACCTTTGGTGGTTTAGCTTTGCTCGTTCCAGACTTAGTTCCACACCATTGTCTATAGGCCATATGAATAGCTGTAGTCTATAGGCAATATGAATATGGAAGTATGTTAGCCACACTTCAGGCCCATCAATACACCATGACTGTGCGGGATTTTCAAGAGAGCGTAATTCAGCCAGGCATACAACTCATACTGGCTTTCAATGGGAGGTAGGTGCCAAGTTACCGCAGGTGCTTTTGAAAATGCCCCCAGTGGTGAATTATTGTGGTGGGGGATTTTCTTGTTTTGTTTTACAATTTACCACATCTCGTCATTTATGAGAGGCCAGCATTCCTTTGGCCTGACCACTCCGTGCAGCTCATTTCTCAAAGCTACCTGGGCCTTACCGTTCGAAAAGCTGCAACAACCAGGTTGGAAGGAAACAGGTTTCTGTAAAAACAGAACAAAACAAAGTCAAATATTTCCTGTCTAAAGAATAAAATGAGTGTATCCTGGGTTTTTACTTTGGAGAAACACCAAACCTATAGCAAGGGCAAATATTTGGGCATTAAAATGCTGTATATTTCATTAACTTCCATCAGTTTGATGCCAAAGTGAAGCTTTTACTTTCCTGATTACTGAATAGCATGTAACTGAATTACATTAAATTAATACCCATTCTTTCTTCTAATTCTCATGTGATTTTTTTTCATAGCAAGAATATGAAGAACATCATTATAATCAGAAAAATCAATTTCAGGGGAACATTTAACCCTTTAATACTGCAAGGGCCATGGAGCAGATCCAGGAAATTTACTTCCCTAAACACCCAGTATAAAACCTGACAATATCACAGACAGCTGCTGCCTGCAGCACTGAAGTGGTTAAAAATCCTTGGTTTAAGAAGGTGCAATCCCATGGAAATCTGTAGTCTAAATTCAACAGTGCTTAAAATAGTGGTATAAACTGCACAACAGGCATAAGAGTCCTAAATATGGGTATGAAGTGCAAAGTAATAACTCATTTAAATTTAGCATTCAATACTCCAGCATCTTGTGTTTAACGGTGGCCAATGCCAGATGCTTCACAGGGAATGAATAGAAGAGGGCAATTTATCAGTGATCCATCCTCTGCCATCTAGTCCCAGCTTCTGGCAATTGGAAGTTTAGGGATACCCGGAACATGGGGCTGCCTTCCTGACCATCTTGGCTAACACTTCCCAATTCACTTTCTCCAGGCCATTCATGGATTTATAGACCTCTAGCATATCCCCACATAGTCATCTCTTTTCTAAGCCGAACAGTTCCAGTTTTTTTAAACCTCACGTCATATGGAAGCTGTTCCATACCCATAATCATTTTTGTTGCCCTTCTCTGTACCTTTTCCAATTCTAATACATCTTTTTTGAAATGAGGTGACCAGAACTGCACACAGCATTCAAAGTGTTGGCATACCCTGGATTTATATACCGTGTTTCCCCGAAAATAAGACAGTGTCTTATATTAATTTTTGCTCCCAAAATTACATTACATTATATTACAGCGAGAGGCAAAACTGGAAGTACGTCTTATTTTCGGGGGATGTCTTACTTTCGGGGAAACAGGGTAGTGACATTATGATATTTTCTGCTTTATTACATCTCTCTTTCCTAATGGTTCCTAACATTGCTAGCTTTTTTGACTACCGCTGTACACTGAGCAGATGTTTTCAGAGAACTATCCATGACGACTCAAATATCTTTCTAGAGTGGCAACAGCTAATTTAGACCCCATCATTTTGTATGTATCGTTGGGATTATGTATTCCAATGTGCTTAGTTTGCATTTATCAACATTGAATTGCATCTGCCATTTTGTTGCCCAGTCATAGCATGTTGTGAGATCCCTTTGTAAACTCTTTGTAGTCAGATTTAGACTCAGCTATCTTAAATAATGTTGTATCATCTGCAAACTTTGCCAGTTCACTGTTGACTGCTTTTTCCAGATCATTTATGTATGTGATGAATGGCACTGGACCCAGTACAGTTCCTTCAGGGACCCTGCTATTTACCTCTGTGCCCTGTGAAAACTGACCCTTTATTCCTATCCTTTGTTTCCTATCTTTCAATCAGTTACCATCCCAGCTAAAACTCGTTGGCAGTGGTTTAATCATGCCGACGGGTAAGCTCTCACCCAGGCCGTCAGCATAGAGCATCTACAGAGGAGAACTTACAGTGGCACAGCTGCAGCTGCAGACATAGCCTAACATATGCTATCAACTCAACTGATACCCTAATTGGTGTTTTCCTAGTCATAGCTCCTTTATCCAGTCACACCTGAGGGACTTTCCCACAGCCTTGATGATACTACAAAGTACACAGACTTTTCCAAAAGAACTGGTTGTTAACACTCACAGCCTGTCTTTTTGTTGCTTTTGTCAGCAGCATTGAAAGCATGATAGGAATAATTTGGGGCTTATTGAGTCAGTTCGCATCATAGCTGAGAAATATGATTTTAGTTCATAGAAATTCATGATATAAATGTTTTGCTGAGCTATAGAAAAGAAAAGAAAAAGAAAGAAAAAATTCAAGCAGGCTCTAGTACTGCAAACAGTTATGCACATGATTAACTTGATGCATCTGAGTTGTACCATGGACATCCATGGGACAACTCACATGCATCAAGTTAAGTGCACATGTAACTGTTTGTAGGACCAGAACATTAGGCCTAGTACTTAAGCACATACTTAAATTTAAGCATGTGCATAAATCCCATTGGGTTTAACAGGTGGATTAGTGCTACTGAAAGCCCCAATTCAGCAAAGCAAGTGGCAATTTTTGGCTCCAACTGCTAGATAATGCTTCAAGGCCATTCTGAACATTGGTGAATGCTGTGCACCAAAATGTGATTGTACTTCCCCAATCACCTGACCTGATTTTGATCTTCAAGACAGCAAAGAACATTCTAGGTTACAAAAGGATTATAACTATGGGCCAAATTAATTAACTGAAAGATCAAAAGGAACCCCTTTATATTGGATGTTTTGTCTGCTCAAATAATAAAGTCACTTTAGACTATAGATTCATGGAAGCATCTAATTTAATGTGTTATTCGTATTTGTTTTGCAATCTACTATTTAGAAAAAAACATTTTTAGTCATAAAAGCCTATTATCAAATAAATGGTTTAATCAGCTATACACTAAGATGTGATTTTATACATAGTAGAGTCATAATTTATTAATATAGGTCACCATGTGAATTAAATCAGCCTTTGATGACAGGCCAGTGTGAAAGCTCAGAGGCTTTCAACTTCATCAGAGGATGAATCTGTGGAAACGCTCCCACATAAAGCACAGTAAATAGTTCAATCGAATGTGTTCTATAGGAAAATGCCACCCCCCAACTGATTGGCTATTTGAGGTGATCATGTGCTCACATCACAGGCAGTGTTTATCATGAGCAGTGAAGCAAAACTAAGAGCCCTTGGAAAGCCAGCCCCAGTTCTGTCAGTATGAGTCTGTGTTTATTATGTCCCCAATTCAAAATGGAAAATTCACACACAGAAGCACAAACATACTTCCTGTCCATGTGTGCCACCATAAAGGAAGAACGGCACTTAGGCGAATGTGTAATAGCACATGAAAATCAGATACAGCCATTGGACATTTTTTCCTCGATACCCCATTTTATACCTGGAATTTACAATGGTTCCTATGAAACAAAGTGATAAAAAATTATATAGAGCACCAAAAACCTTTATATTTTACAAAGGAGATCAGTATCATTATCCCCACTTCACAGAGGGGTAACATGAGGCATGCTGAGGAAGTGACTTGCCAAAGGTCACCTGCCAGACCAGTGGCAGGAATAGAACCCAGGTCTCCTGAGTCACATTCCAGTGCTTAATCCACTAGGAGTCACTGCTTCCCTATAACTTTTTTGGGGGGTGGGAGGATAGAAGTAATTCAGGTGATGAGAGAAAAACATAACTGCCAGGATCACAACACTCTCTCTCTCTCTCTCTCTCTCTCCTACTGCTCTTTTTCTAGCCTACTTTCTCTCATGAAGGATAGGCAGCTTCCCACACTATGCTGCTCCAATTAGAGCTGGTCAAGATAGTGAAGTTATTCTTCAGCAGTGGATTATGTTAAACAGAAACACAGCACTCTTTCTGGAATATGAATGTCTACACAGGGAGATACTCCTGAACAGTTATTGCACTTTAAATTCTCATCCTTCCTTAATCTGAATTAATTTTCAAGTGTTGACAACCCTTCTTTCTGGAATGACGAGTGTCCACATAGGAAGTTATTCTAGAATAGCAATTTCCCCAAGCAGACAAGCTCTTAGACACCCATGAAACAGGGCCAATCCAAACCCAGGAAGGGAACCACAGGGGAATGGTCCAGAAGGTCCAAAGTAGTTGTGGACAAGGGTTGTGATGAGCTTGGAGAGCAGTTAGATTAATGGGTTATTTGAATGTGTAACATTAAAAGTTTAGTTTGCTCTAAAAAGACCCCAAGCCCCGAAGTGCTTGTTACATCTTACTAAAGCACATGCGTGTTATCACTATACTGGCCGCCCTTACGGAAACATTGGGGTTGTCTGATACAGAGTACACTGGTTATCCTGCCAGCATGTGTTTCAGTGATAGTACGCTAACATTACAGAGGTGGTAAAACTGAATGCCGTCAGTGCTGGGAAGGAAGAGAGTTACATAACATATGCGGTGCATGTCAACATGCCTGTGTTTGAGATGTACTTGGCTTGTTTAACCCCAAAAGATCCTCCCTTCCCCAGGAAAGGGGGCTGCCTTACACATTGGAGCTACTTTAGCCTCAGGGGTGTGGTAGAAAATGCAGACCAACTCTGTGCTCTGAAGAGGACGAATGCTCCCCCACTGTGCCTCTCCTCAGTGCCCAGGCCAGCGACTTTGGTGCGAGCTGGGCAGAAAACTCCCCACTTGTCACTACACAGTGTACAATTTGCAACAAGAAACACAGCCACCACAAACGTGAGCATCATTCAGCATGAAAGGCCAGCACTGCCTCAGTTCTGGGGGACTAGCAGAGCTCAGTGAGGAAGCTTGCAAAATACCCGCCCTATACCTGATGCAAGACAGCACTGTCACCCAACTTAATGTAATCATTTTAAAAGGAACCTAGATAAGGAGACAACTACGGTTAGAGGAGATTAGGCTGGGGTCTTCTTTGTTACAGATGTACTGTACACCCATTTGGAACTTTTTATCCTCTTCACTAATGCACAATCTTGTAAAAACAGCTACTGTTCCATTCCCTAATAGCTACAAAGAATAGGTTCCACCAATAATGTAGGGGATGTTCGTTTCTGAATCAAAATGTGGCAAAAAGCTAGTGCACACTAACATTTACTGTGTAACCTACAACATTCCCCTTTTCATAATGTACGCAAGAATCATGAGGTATCAGAAATAGACATAACCTGTTGCCAATAAACAACACTCAGTTTAGCATTTCTTGAAAATACACAGTTCAAGCAACCACATAATTGTAACTACAGTACTAACCCGCCATTCCCTATCCCACATCATGGCCATTACAATGAAATACTTTTATGCCTTTTGGTCTCAGAGTAGAGTGTTACTCACTGATATTCTCCTTTTTATAACTCTTTCAAAAACAGACTGAAAGTTTGTCCCTGATTGCTGTTGCTAAGGCCCATTACTCCACTACAGTGGCCTAGGGCTAGCTACTGGGATCTGTGAAACCCATGCCTATCCATCCCTCAATTTACAGGGATAATGCATGGCTGTGAGATATAGTGCCACTAGATTGTTGATTTAGTCACTGCAGGCAGGAAGAGTATTTTCTGCAAGCTCAAGTGACAATGGGACTAAGAGCAAAAGTACTCCTACATTCTGATCCTGGCTTGGATACTGATTCCTGGGGACTCAACCCAGTCTGTTTCAGTTCCTTCATCTATAACACGGGGATGATACTTTTTTCACCCCCTCTCAGTGATGTTACAACTAGAGCTAGCTGAAAATTGGAATTTCCATCCTGCAGAAAACTCTGAGATTTTGAAATCAGGAGGGGAAGAAAATATTCTTTTTTGTTTTGACCTTCAATAAATATTTCATTTTCATAAGGTCAAAACATTTCATTTAGACTTTTATATTAAAGAATAAAATACATATAAGTCAAAATCATAAAGTAAAACTGAAATGTTTTGACTTTATTGGAATGAAACTGTTTGATAATTTTTCATAGAAAATGTCAGTGAAATCAACATTGCTACAAAACGTTTCAATTTGACCAAATCAGTATTTTCCAATGGAAAACTGTTCAGGCAGAATTTTTTTGACCAGCTCTAGTTTATGCCACGTTAATTTGTATTTGTAGAGCACTGACTGTGTACATTCTAAAATTCACCAGAACACAGTGAACCCTGTACCTGGATGCAATAATTGTCTTTCCAGAACTTTTCTAAATGCTGTGGATTCAAGCACCAGCAGCTAGCCTCTGTTTCTGCAGCAGGAGGCTGGCAAAGACCTGAAAATCCATGCTTTGATTCCTGATTTTTAAAAAATATATAAAACAAGTCAGTTGAATTTGAGGTGCCCCCAAAGAATCACTCACTAGCCTTCCTCAAAACTACAGTGTGAAACTAGATCAGCAAACTTAGGACTAGATATGATTTTATATGCCAGTGAATGTAATGGCAGTATAGGAGAATCAAATATGCAGGAAAGGGCAAAGTGGATACAAAGCATTCTCTAAACTTGTATTTTTCTGTATTTTTGATGGAGGCCTCAGTGTTTGCTCAGATGTAACCCCATCCCCTTTTTCTCCCTTTGAACCTATCCACTCATTAGTCAGCTTGCTGTTAAAACCACAGGAGGAACTACTTTTGCAGAAGCTGTATGTCGCCTCTTCAGCGAATGATCAGTGACCAAGCCTGGAACAGATCCAAGCCCCGGCCTCCCATGTAACAATGCAAAGCACTATCTCTGGCCACCAAGCCAATAGACTTTAAAACTACCCAGAACTGCATGTCCTGTTAAAGGACAGCTTCTTTAATCTCCAGAGAATCCATGTTAAATATTGACTCTCCAGGCTGGCCCAGCCCCCATTCCCTATTTCCACCCATGGGAAGGTTTACACTAGCTTTCACTTCTGTGTTGTGCCTAAAAAGTGCACTAGGAGTGTGAGTACCACATATGCCATTAATAATCGGCCGTTATGATCCTGTAGTCTGAACAGTTGCATAAAACCAGCTATAGCATTTCACTATTCCACTAACACCTGTCTAAAGCCCATAACCTCTGGTTGAACTGAAGTTTACCTTTCAGAGCGACAATCCAGTCTTAGGTCTGGTCTTCACTACGGGGGGGATCGACTGCAGATATGCAACTTCAGCTACGTGAATCACGTAGCTGAAATTTGCGTATCTGCAGCGGACTTACCTGCCGTCCTCACAGCAGCGGCAGAAAGCGGCATGCTCCACCGTCGACTCCAGCTTGCGCCTCCTGGCAAACTGGAGCTCCGGAGTCAACGGGGGAGCTCCGGGCGATCGATTTCTCGCAAATCGATCACTAACAGATCGATTGCTACCCGCCGATCCAGCGGATAGTGAAGACCAGCCCTTGATGTTAAGGTGTCATAGCCACCTGTTTTTCACAAGCCAATTATGACCAGCCTTGATACCACTGAAAATGTTCTAATTAATTTTTGACTGGATATAATTATGACCAGCCTACATATTTTGGCATTTGCTGTTGCCCCAATTTGAACTGAACTGAGTAGCATAATCTCAAAGGACATTTCCACCTACTACAGATAACAGCCAAAAAAAATCAAAACCACACATCCTTGTGTTTAACAGAAATGTTTCATAAGAAAAATAAAAAAAAAGTATCATAGTGCATCAGTGTTAGGTGTTTTCAGTGTGAAAGTGATTTGCACTGTCTGCCAGTTGGATTCCAGGCACAGTTCAAGGTCTTGATTTGAATTTGTGAACGTCCTAAATGGTTTGAAGCTTTGCCAGCGTAAAGACCTTCTCTTCTGTAGCATTCTGCCACAGCTGAGATCAGCAAATACATTTAAAAAACCAATACTAGGGATAGAGGGAAATAACCAGTGGGGTGTTTTCCATCCAAGTCCCTCACATAACTTCCCGGTCTGTCAGAGCCCAGATTTGTTAATGTTCTGGACATAGTGGAAAGCTCTTTAAAAAAAAGCAACAGGTGTTTGGGGAGGGGACAGAGCAGCAGTCTTGGGATGGTGTTTCCAGGTTCCAGGGTGGGATTCTGTGTGAGTGGAACAGTGTGTTGGAGGTGATACATGGGGGAGAAAGGTGACGGTGTGTTGGCACAGTCCATTTCATCTGATATTTTCAGATTGGTTTTTGTAGTGGCCCCCAATGTGTTTTAGAGGGGTGCTTATTGCTAGGGACTGATTACCTGAGAGACCGCCTGCTTCTCTGCCTTTGGGACATTGCCATGACTGAAATCAATACAGAGGGCCAGAGTTGGAGCACTGCTACCAGAGCATTCCCCTCAAGGGATCCTTGACGTTGGAATTTGCTCCCTTCCCTCATTCACCAAAGGCTGGATCTGTTAATCATCAGGATGTGCTGCATGGATCTGCTTTTCTCCAGGAGATTTGAGGAGAGGTTGGCTAAGGTACAAAGGGGTTTTTCTGCCTGCCAGAGAAGGTTTTTATGGTTGATGTGTATTTCTTCATAAGGATGGAAAGAGCAGTCCCTTATCTTAGTTTAATCTAATGCAGTGGTTCCCAAACTTTAACAACCCGGGAACCCTTTTCACTAAAATGTCAAGTCTTGTGAACCCCCTCCTAAAAGTTAGCAGTTCCATGGGTTCTCTCCTTTACCTCAGCATAAATTATAAAAGCAGTGATCTTGGAAAAATAAAATTTGTCTTAGGATATGCTTATTACACACTATTTGTTAATTATTCTTTATCATTACAGTATTTGTATTACATTATGAAAACGGCATGAGCTCTTCCAAGAACTCACTTTTGTAGTTTGTATCACTTTTGATTAAGCCTGTCAGAAGACAAGGCTCTTATCAGAGATTCCAGTAGAAGAAAGGGGTGCGGTGGCAAAGCCCCCACACACCCCGGGGCTGGGGGGCACCGCCAGAAAAGGAGGGGCCATCGGAAAAAAAAGGACAGGGACCCGTGGGGAGGTGCTCTAAAGCGAGGGCAGCATGTGCCCCCCTCCCCCTTACTGGCGCCTCTGGCTCCTGTTTCATCAAGGAGTATCAGATATGAAACCGAATGAAGGTATTTAAGAAGCCAACTCAAAGAGTTCCTCCTACACAAGCATTCAGATCTTGAGCAGTCCAGGCAAACAATGCACGTTACAACAAAAGCTTAAACTTGTTCTTTATAATCATTTAAAAACCACACTAGCAGCCTATTTCATTTTAAAAAAACAGCAAATAATATCCACCTCCCTTTCTATTTCATAAAGGAGTCTTGAAGTTTAAATCTGCTCAGGGTGATACATACGCTTGCTTTGATATGTTTAGATCTTGGAAGTCCCCAAAGCTCCAGGCTACTGGACCCGTGTTGCCCAGGGTCCCTATGGACAGCTCTGTCCGCCAATAGGGATTTTTTCCCCCCCGAGAACTCCCTGTAATATACGTGCGTGCTGTTGAAAGCATAAATCAGCACCACTGATTGCAGTTATTACTAATAATGGGCTGGCTAACAAGGCTGTGTTCAGTCAGATTTGCCATTAGTTTCACCATCAAACAAATTTCACACAAAAATAACAAACCGTATATTTAAAACAAGAAAAAGAAAAAAAACTAAACCTATGAGCTATGCTTTTATATTGTAACTCTTCTCCCCAGTCCAAAAATATAGACAAGAGATTATCAACTCTTACAGAAGGGAATTTATCTCCATATATTCACACCCAGGACACTATATCAATTTCCCTCTGAATATTTTTATGTGAAGACACTGCACTCCAACCTGCAGCTTCTCATTCATTCTGCCACTTTTTTCAGATTCTGTAGTAATTTTCTCTTTGGTTAATCTCCGCAATGGGGCTACTCTCCGAGTAAAGCATTACTCCGTGCGAGTAAAATGACACTATGAGGCCCTGAATATTACTAATATGTTGTGTGTTACGCTTTCAAAGTGCTGAACAAAGATTAATCAATGAATAAGAGATTGCAGATGGAAGTAATTTTGAGAATATTAAAAGTCTCTCCCTTTGATGATGAAAACATTGGCTATGCATTTCACTTAAATGTGTCTTTTTTTCTAAGCAACTCTCTCTTATTCAGTTTGTCCCAGCATCTGCATACTAAAAATAGCGAACTGTAAAAGTGTTACAGGCAGATCCTGAATACCCCCTCCCTAGCACCTATTTAAAATGAAATAACAACAGCTACTACGTAATAAGACAAAATAAGAATAAGGCTATGTAATTAGAAATGGGAGCCTTGCCTTTGAAGGAAGGTCTCATGGGGATGTAAACTTTGCAGCTGGCCCTCTTCCTCTATACTTGGTGGAAGGAACCGACCAAATGTCAGGATGAAAAAGGAGTGGGGTGGAGGATAATACAATCATGCCACTCTATAAATCGATGGGATAGCATTAATTGGAATACTGTGATCAGTTTTCATCACCCCATCTCCAAAAGGATACTGCCGAATTAGAGGGAGTTCAGAGATATGCACCAAGAATTATTTGGGGGCAGGAAAAACTTTAATATGAAGAGAGATTGAAAAGACTGGGATTGTTTGCCTTCAACAGGGGACACCTTCAATAGGAGAATCTTGAGGAGAAGAGAGACTATTTTAATTCTGTGTTTGGCACTGGTGTGACCGCTGCTGGAATACTGTGTCCAGTTCTGGCACCCACAATTCAAGAAGGATGTTGGTATATTGGAGATGGTTCAAAGAAAAACCACGAGAATGATTAAAGAATTAGAAAACATGTCTTATAGCAACAGACTTCAGGAACTTAATCAAGTTAATTTAACAAAGGTTAAAGGGTGACTTAATTACAGTCTATAAGTACCTACACGGGGAACAAATATTTAATAATGGGCTGTTCAATCTAGCAGAGAAAAATATAGCATGATCCAATGGCTGGAAGTTGAAAGGGGACAAACTCAGACTGGAAATAAGGTGTAAATGATGAAAATAAGTAATCATTGGAACAATTTCCCTGATGGATTCTCCCTCACCGATAACTGTTAAATCAATAGTGGAAGTTTTTCTAAAAGATTTGCTCTAGGAATTATTTTGGGGAAGTCCCATTGCCTGTGCCATACAGGAGATCAGACAGATCCAACAGCCCCTTCTGACCTTCGATCTATGAATAAGAGAAGACATGATAAAACCATGCAGAATAATGAATGGTCTACACCTTGTAGTCACCCAAGAACCAGGGGGCTTTCAATGAAGCCTAAAGGCGCCAAATTCAAAACTGAACAAAGGAAATAACTTTCTCACACAACTCATGGAATTCACTGCCACAAGATATGACTGAGGCCAAGCGCTGAGCAGGATTCAAAGTGGATTCAGATACGTCTATGGGTCATAAGTGGAATTATTACCGTAAAAAATAAACCTAGAAACCCTCCCGCTTCAGGGCATAAGCCAACCTCTCCTTAAAGGGTTTAGGAGAAAACTTGCCCTGGGGACAGGTTACTGCAGGTGCTTTCTCTGTGTCAGTGTCAGCACCATGGACTAGCTGGGGCTGATGGATCAGGGGACAGGTTACTGCAGGTGCTTTCTCTGAAGCATCTAGTGGTAGCCAGTGTCAGCACCATGGACTAGCCGGGGCTGATGGATCAGGGTGGTTCCCAGGCTCCAGCAGCGGACACCGCCCAGGTGTGGGGCCCACGCTGGGCAGCCCGCTCCCGCCCTGGCAGGGGACAGCGGGCGGGCAGGTACCTGGCGAGGTCCAGGAAGGAGTCCACCGTCTCTTTGCTGGTGGGCAGGGCGCCGGCCAGCCCCAGGGCGTTGCTCTTCAGCGCCTGGGCCCCCGCCCCCGGCCGGATGATGAAGCCCAAGGCCACGGCCAGCGCGGAGGCCACCAGGGTGGTGCCCATGAAGTAGGCGACGGCGATGCCCCCCAGCTTGCCCAGCGCCCGCGTGTCCAGGCTGGCGGCCCCGGAGACCAGGCTGCAGACCACCAGCGGCAGGATGACCATCCGCAGCATGCGGAGCAGCAGCTCCCCGGGGAAGGCCAGGGCGGCCGCCTGCGCCCGGCTCAGGTGGGCGCCGCGGGCGGCCGCGCCCAGGGCCACCCCTAGCAGCACGCCGGCCACGGTGAGCAGGACCAGGCAGTGCTTCCTCAGGCAGCGGCCGCAGCCCCGCCGCCGGGGCAGCCCCGGGCCGGCCGCCGCCTCCTCGTCCCGCCCGGCCGGGGGGGCGCCCCGCACGTGGCCGTTCCGGCTCTCGCTGGGCTTCTCCATGCCGCCCGCCCCGGCTAGGCAAGGCGCCCGCGCCGCCGCTGCTGCCGCCGCAGCCCGGCGGGGATGATGCAAGGCTGGCCCGGCCCCCCCCCACGGAGCACCAGGGCCCCCTCCCGGGCGCGGCCCCGCCGCCTGCGGGGGCTGTCGGCGCGGCGGCCACGCGGCGCTCGGGGCGGGCTCCTTGCCCGGGGGGAGCGACGGAGCCGGCTGCAAGCCCCGCTGCGGTGTATTTAGGGCCCGCGCCTCCAGCCGCCGGGAGAGATGCTGCCTCCAGCGGCACCTCCCGCCGCGGGGCCGGGCGTCTGGTCTTGTCTAGACGGGGCTGAGCTTGGAGCGTTTGGACAGCACGTGAGCCCCGGGGACCCCTCCCCCTGCCGGGGGATGCTCGTCTCCGCTCGCACCCACCCCGGGACAGCAATCAATAACCACCCGGGGAGGGGCGGCGTGGAAAGTCGCCAACCCCCGGGAGGCAGCGCCTGGGTTTTGTGCACCGCCGCATTTCAGAGCCTAGGCACCTGATATTGTAGTGGGTAAAGCGTTGGTCTCCCACCCCCGGGGTTGTGAGTTCGATCTCTGAGGCGGGGGATATGCGGGGAGGAGTATTGGAGCAGCTCCTGGGTTTTTGTGCACTGTTCGCTCGGACCCCAGCCGCTAGCACAGGTGGGAGGATGGATAAAAGGGAGAGATAGCGGAGGAGAAGAAACACCCTCCAGTGTAGTCCTATTAATAATGTTTTATGTTGGTTCACTTTCTTTTCACACACGGTGGAAAAAATTCTGATTAAACACAGGCTTGCACCTGCACATTTTCAGCTGGCAAAGGCACACAGTAGCTTTGCAAATATCACTTGATTGCCCAAACTCCAACTAAATATAAACTTGACAGACAGGCATAGTTGATCTAGGGTGAATATTTAACTTTATTCCCAAAAGCCAGGCAGTTTTACCAGGGAAAATAATGACACAATGAAACCCCTAAGGATGTGATTCTCATTCGCACTAAGGCCCCTTTCCAATGCTTTGGCACCGTAAAGGGGACTTAAGGAGGGTGTAGATTACAGTCACAATATAGATTAATGTTCCTTTTAACTGCCAGAATGGTGCAAAGGGGCCTTAGGGTAAATGAGAATCAGGCCTTGGGAGAGTACTGAAAGGTGAAGTAGACCAAAGTGTTCCCCTGTGTAGAAAAGTTGGTGTCCTCCTCTGTGGGGTCTTTTGGGGTCAAGGAAGGGGACAGTGGGAAGAAGGAAGGAAGAGGAACAAGCAGGAGGTATACTTCTCCCCCCTTTGTCCCGAGGAGGGAAACATACCACAGTAAGAGCTGGGAATCATGAGTCTCCCCATAATGCTGGGTATGCAGTATCTGGCATGTGGTGGGTATGGAGTGCCGGGCATAATGTTTTCAAAACAAACTGCTCCTAATGGCAATGTAGTCACCTCTCTTAAGTCGCGTAGCAGGACATCCTCAGGCTCTGGATGGAGAGGGGAGGAGAGAGAAAGGGCCAGAGGGACAACTTCAGTCGATGCTGGAACCGTTTTAGTTTTAATAGTTTGAATGAAGAGCTCGCGTGTGTGTCTAAAGTGGAGAGTGTCAATTTCTTCTTCGGTTGTATGAGTGTTTAATAGCGCGTACTCCCAGTGGTGGGATGTTACTAGAGCACAACTATTTCCTAGAGGTTGTGCTTTATCTGATATTCTTGTTTTCTACTTAGACTCGCTTTAGCAAATACAGAAGTGGGGTATTATCTCAGAAGGAAAAACTAGTAGAACCGGAGCTGGCATATGTCAGCTATGCTCTATTACAGTCAGTGGAGTTACACTGACTAGGTGTCGGCCCTAGGCATCCAAAGGAATACCCAAGCTAATTATAACTTAGAAAACTGTAGTATCAGCCAGATTTGCATAAAATGAATAGAACAAACAGTAAAAAGCCACCTTATGCAGAACAATAGTATGAACTATTTTAAAACTATTTAGTGTGTGACTTAGTACAGTAGTTTTCCACCTGTTGTCAACCCAAGGGTCCGTGGACTATGTCTAAGGGGTCTGTGAAAGTTTGTCGTTGTCATAGAACAGTGTTTTTGAACCTGTGATTCGCGAACCCCCTGGGGATCCGCGAACTATGTCTAAGATTCCAAAGGGTCTGCACCGCCATTCAAAAGTTTTCAGGGGTCCTGTAGTGGGGTGGCTGCCCCAGTCCAGCACAAAAGGGGTTAAAATAGCCCTGCAAAGGGCTGCAATGGAAAGCAGCTGTGGCCGGGTCAATTAGGGCCCAGCTGGCCCTGATAAAAAGGCCCAGAGTTTGCTGCAGAGAGACAGTCTCCTCTAGCTGAGGAGGCAGACAGGCCTG
The DNA here is from genome assembly GCA_032164245.1 of Sternotherus odoratus. Classification (NCBI taxonomy): domain Eukaryota; kingdom Metazoa; phylum Chordata; order Testudines; family Kinosternidae; genus Sternotherus; species Sternotherus odoratus. The sequence goes on from JAVMKO010000003.1 coordinate 157,551,638, forward strand.
GCTGCTGGGAGCTTGACAGGGTACCTAGAAGTGGAGCAGGGCTGGGGTAAGGCAAAAGGAGCTGGGGAAGCTCTGGCCTGGAAACCCCCAGGCTGCAGGACCTAGGGGAAGGCCCAACAAAGGGTACTGGGATTGCAGGGGGCAGCCCATGGCTACAGAAGCAGCAGGTGATGAGTGGCAATGATACTGCAGTCTGCCCCAGTGAACGGGGGTAAGTGGTGACTGGCAGTTGCCTAGACTGAGACAAGGTGGAGATAGGGAGTGAGGGTTCCCCTGGGGAGGGGAGCCCCTGAGACTGTGGGGGTACTGCAGGGGTGTGGCACCCTAGGTAAGAGGGCACCTGGGTCTGAGAGAAACACGTGGCCAGAGTGCAGGTGGGACATCGGCCTGCAGAGGGCGCTCCAGACACTGGAAGAGCTAATTCCCTGGACAACCAGTGGGAGGTGGCATGGGGTGAGTTACCGCATTGTTACAGGTCCACAAATAAATTAAGGTTGAAAACCATTGACTTAGTAGATGTAAGTAGCAAACACAATATTTATTCTTACATATTTTATCCCTGACTGTCAGGTAGGTCAGGTAGACTCTGAGTCTAAGGCGGTACTTGGTAAAGCAGGTGTGTGTATTATGCGTCCTTAGGAGAAACCCCCACTTGTAGTACCTCCAGGCTTATTCCACAGAACAAAGCCCTTTGTGGTTCCATTCAAGCATATTCTTATGAAGTGGCTCAGCACTATAAAGACTCAACTGCTGTCCTTAGTCTCTGTCCGCACACTACAAACATTGCCCCAATGCCAGAGTGTGTTTTTATAGTTTACTAGTTTAAATACCCGGCGTTGCTTGGGGTATTTGTAATTGGAAACTGAGATGTAAAAAGACTACAATGTTTTTTATTAATACAAATTTTGTTCAGAAGTCTCATTTTGTCTAATTTCATTCTCTTGCATTTAGATGTGGTTTCTCCGATACATTTTCGCTTTTTACACGGCATAACGAATAGGGTCCTTTTAAAGAAAAAAACAGTATTTAATTATGTTTGCACTACACAACACTAAGCTCTCTGGTTATCTGTATTATTACATCATAACTATGTCACAGACAACAGCATGTGTCAACCTGCAGCCCAGATGATATGTGAGCTGTGTAGTTGATGTTAATGAGCTTTAAAGAATTTCACCCCTAGGGGGTGTAAGAGGTGAGATTTTAAATTTTTTTGATTCTTACCCTGATTAGGGCCCTAAAGCCTATAACTGTACCAAATTTCAAGTATCTAGCTGAAACGGTGTGGAAGGAGTAAGGGAACATACATACACCATTTGACTTTTATATATATAAATTGTCTTTTAAGGAATGAAAGTTATATGCAGGATGAATCATTTTAATGGCTCATACAGAAATCTGTTTGAATGGATGAAGAAGAGCAAACAATTGCTCACCGCCTTTCTTTGGCACAGGAACAGAGCTAAGTATGCGGAAAGTCAAAGCGCTGATACGCAAGCCAGGTGTAACATGAATGCAACACAATGTCAGAGTAACCTATGAACCATTGGAAGGCAATAGATAATTACAACAAAATCTCACATGGCAGCCAATGTCACTCTGCCTTGCTTTCCACTGGAATGTTTAGGTCACAGTGAACAAACTACCGCTTCAATTTTTAAACCTTGTGAACTTGCTGACAAACTCCCGGGAGTGTGACCTGGCAGGTGTGGAGACATGCAGAGGATAAACAAAGGGTACCTAGTGAAGGCAGCATGGCAGGAGAGAGTGGTAGGAAAGAGACTGTAAGAAATGCTGAAGTGAGAGATGGATTGCAAAGAAGGTGGTAAGCAGATGGACCTTGGTGTTGCCTTGGACAAATGAAGATGGCAGATGCTCTTGGAGAAAGACCTGATCCCGGTTGATGTGATAAGGGGAAGAAGAAGAACTAAACATTATTGGTTTTTCAAACACAGCCAGAGCAGTCAGGATTATGGGCCCAGTCCTGCTGCTGTTGAAGTCAATGGGTAATATATTCAAAGGGGCCGAAGTGACTTAGGGCCAGATTTTCAAAGGTGTTTAGCTGCCTAAGGGTGCAGATAGGTACCTAGGGGGATGTTCAGAAACACCTTGTTTCAAGCCATGAACACAGTGAAATCAGGCCCCACATTTTCAAACAGAGACTTGTATGTGTGCCCATAATTAACCCCATGAGAGTGAGAGAAATCCCTCCTGAGTGCCGCTGGTAGAATTTAAATGCAGAAACAACCGTGTCATGGATGTGCTACTAACACTTATCAAATGCAGTCCCAGAACATTACTTATGTGTGGGAAGGGAGGGGTCTGTGGGATTCTTAGGCCCTGATTTAGGCAAGCTTCTTTATTCAGTAGAGCAGTGAAGCATGTGCTTAAATCAATGGGACTTCAGTACATGTTTAGGGGCTGCCCTGAATCAGGGTCTCAAGGAATGTGCTTCCCCTTGCGCACCTAGATGTCTCTCTCTCTCTCAATGCAGCAATTATAGGCTCGTAAATGCAGCCAGTTGACAGGCAAGGCAGAAAAGCCCATCTTGAACAACACATCTCTCGCGGGAGCTTTAGGAAAGTAGGCACTTGCAAAGCCAACCCCCCTTTTTAGGGTGAAATAGCGGCTGTATCAGAGGCACAAGAAATGCGGCGCATGGCTGTTGCACTTTGTTTCTGATGGATAAAGAGACACAGCTGCTGGAGCAGGCTGAAAGCTTTCTGAGGGCTGCAGGAAAAGACCCCGGTATCCGAGAGCACTAAAAGCCCTTTCATTGCTAAGGAAAGCAGAACTAAAGAATGTCAGATGGATGCCTGAAGCTGCCAACCAGAGCAACCGGGGGGTTATTAAGCACTTTGGAAAGACACCCCCCCCCCAACCGCTTGGCAGTGGTGATTTTGGATGGGCACTTGTGTCAGGCCCACCTATTGAAATACTTTACAAAGGAGTCTGTGGAGAGGGGGAATTTGGAATTCTGGAGGGGGTGCCCATTGACAAAGCCTTGCCTGGGAGCTGTAGGTAGGTGCTGACATTGCATCTGGTTCTGTATGAAATGGGAGAAAAGGGGGAGTGCCAAGGAAAGCTGGCTGTGCTGAAATTAGGACTGTCGATTAATTGCGGTTAATTCATGTGATTAACTCAAAATTAATTATTAATCACATTGTTAAACAATAAAATAGCAATTGGAATTTATTACCTATTTTTGGATGTTTTTCTACATTTTCAAATATATTGATTTAAATTACAGCAGAATACAAAGTGCACAGTGCTCACTTTATAGTATTATTTTTTATTACAAATATTTGCACTGTAAAAATGGCAAACCATTCATTCATTCGGAGGCTCAAGGTTGAATTAGATAAAGTTGACTTAATTTTGTAGTGTAGACAAGGCCTTCGTCTAGAGCAGAGTTTCCCAAACTGTGTTCTGCACGATGTAAATAGGTGTTCCGTGAAAGAATCATAATTTTAAAAAAGGGTCTTTAATTTATTTTTTAATTTTACATTTGTGTAACTCCCAAGGAGATGACATGGACTCCTGGGTCTCTGACTGCTGGCAGACTCAGTCTGCCCAGCAAACAGGGAGTAAGAGACCCTCCTAGGGACTGGAGGAAATGGGAGAAGCCATTTTGAGCGAGTGGAGAGCCAGGCAGGAAAAGGGCAGGACTGGCTGTGTGGGGAGCTGGGTAGTCCTAGGCCTGCATTCAGGGTTCCCTCTGAGAACTGTCCTCTAGGGACCTGACAGCGGATCCCTCAGCAGGGTTTTTCCTTCCCCACTGGTGATTCCCCATTTGTAGAGTTTTCTGGGAAACTTCTACAGCTGGGCTGAGTTCACCCTCCAGCTCCTTAAGTGAGACCAGTCACCACATGGTCAGTTCTGCTCTGTCCCCTCGTCCAGGGAATCAGCCTGCTGAGTGTGTGCCTGGACACGGGGTTGGGGGGCTACAGTTTGGATGTTAGTGGTGTTGTGTAACCTACACCTTGAGCCCTGCACTGCTTTGTGGTGAGAGGAAATCCTGGAACTGACGCAGCCTGATTCCTGCCTGAGGAGGATCCCTGCCAGCAGAGAGCAGCCCCTCTGCAGAGACTGAGGAGTCCAGAGTCATCTCCGAACCTGAGGATCATTCACAGAGTCCGTGAGTGCCCCATCTCTTAGTTAGTTAGTCAGGTAATTTGTTTTGGGGACCCCCTACTCCATGAACTGTGTTCTCAGGGAGTGAGGGTTTGAGGATTTTATAACCTGCTGCATACTACACCCATGGAGGAACTTACCACCTTCTCCCACTTGAGAGTCCTTTGGGCTGTACTGAACCCTGTCAGCCACACTGCTACACCACTGCAGAGAAGAATTTTGTGGTTATAGGTTACCAAGGGCCCCATCACAGTACATGTACCAACGGGACACTAATTTGACATTTGATACATCGTCACAGGTATTTTCAGGGCACCAGTGACCCTAAAATTAGTGTTTTACTCTGTTATGTTGTATCTGTCTCCTATTTAATATAATTATTGTTTTGAATATATTATGTGTTTGTGTTATTTCTTGGAAGTCTCCAACTATCTGGTCAGTAAGTGGAGATTATTTTGTAGTTAAGAGTTTTCCTCCCAAGCTGCCCTGGTGACCCTGCCAGGAAGGAGTGAGTGGGGTGGAGGCACTGCTAAATTATTTCCTAGGAAAAAAGAAAGATACACCCTGCTGAGTTGGTGATGGGATCCAAAAGAACCCAGACCTGTCCATCAAAACCTGTAAGCGGACTGGCATTAAAGGAGGCACCTGACATGAGGATTCAACTTTCCAATATTATTCCTAATATTAACCGAATTTGTGATACAAAAACGCAGAAACACCAATCCCATTAAATCCAAATTTGTATTTCTGTTTATAAAAATAGATTTTCCAACTAAAAATATAATTTGTTTGGTGTTTGTGTATATATAAAAACAGTGTTTTTTAAGTAGAACACTGTTTTTAATTTTGACTCTTGCACTTGATTTTTGTACTACTTTATGCATGCTTTCCAGTTAGAAATTGTTAGTTCAAGTTATTTTAAATTTGTATTTTCACTTTGTTTTATAAAATAAAATGTATTTGAGCATAAATAATGCAATTTTTTTATTTGAAAACCAAATGACTACAAAATAATATTATACGTCTTCCGTCAATATATACCAGGCTAAAAAGTGTTCCATGGCCAAACAAGTTTGGGAAACACTGTTCTAGAGTCCTATCCCCTGGACCATGCTATTTCCCATCAACTAATAACCTCATTTCTAAGACCCTGGAGAAGTCCATCCATGACCGGGAAGAGCAGCCCTGCCTACACAGTGAATATCTGCACTCAGGCATCCAGTGTGGGTGTCAGGGCAGGCAGGGACAGAATGCATGAACTCCACCTGATTCTTGGGCTGCTCTAAATCACTAGACCTGCATCGAAACCACTAGACCTGCACCAGGATGGTTCTCACCCCAGGATCAGGGAAACAGAAAAATGGCACAGAGCCACCTTCCCCCACCTACACGAAGTGTGAACCCAGGGCAGCTGAAGATCTGTCCCCAATTCTCTCTCCCGTCTTTAGTTTTCTTCCTGTTGAATTATTTGTTTCTCTCCTATTTCCCACCCACCCCCACCCTACGTTGTCTATTTTTTCTACCTACTCCCTGTGACCTAGGGACCCCTGATGCCGACTGATAGAGGGCAGAATGGGTGCATAAGGATTTACAGGGATCCCCTAGAACGGACGTCTACATAATAGTTAGTCAAGGGGTGGCATGTGAGAGGTTTCTATTGAGAGCCCTTGGAGGTTCCCGCCCAATGGGAGCTCCGGAGCTGGCGCTGGAGGGCGGGAGCAGTTCGTGGAGCTTCCCTGATTGCCCTTGTGCCTAAAGGCCACGGGGTCATGTCGGCCACTTCCAGGAGCTGCACGGAGCCAGGGCAGGCAGGGAGCCTGCCTTAGCTCCGTTGTGCCGCTGACCGGAATTTTAACAGCCCAGTCAGCGGTGGTGACTGGAGCCGCCAGGGTCCCTTTTTGACCAGGCATTCTGGTCGAAAACCGGATGCCTGGCAACCCCACCTCTTCCTGCTCCTGTTCCATCCCCTCCCTCCCAGATCCTCCTGCACGCCACTAAAGAGCCGATCATGACGGGTGAAAGGCACTGGGGGTAGGGGAAGAGGGAGGAGCTGCCAGTGGGTGCTGAACACTCACTGTTTTTTCACCATGGGGGCTCCAGCTCTGGCGCCTACACAAGGGAGTGTCTTGTTAGTGAAGCCTAAGCTCTAGAAGGCATTTTATGATTCTGTATTAGAAGTAACCAATTGTTTTTAATACACCTGCCCATTAGTCCAATCTCTGTTCTTTGTTAAATAAATTCACACTTGTTTTCACTAAGCGCTCCGAGTTAGGCACAGCGGCGATCCCGAGGGGAAGCTGGGGAGTCCTGCTGCTTTGGGAACAGCATAGGTGTCAACATTGGGAGTCTGCGGCTGGGTCCTCCAGGGGGATGCTTGGTTTGGAGTGCGCCTATTGTCAAGCTGCTGAAGGACAGCGGAGCCTGCGCAGGCCAAGAAGGGAGGGCTTGTGTTGCCCGGGGCTAGTGGAGTCAGGGAGCCGTAGTGGGCACAGACAAGGCTCCCTCATGTGAAGGGCGGGTGGCAGCAAAGGGCCTCACAACCCTTGGTATCCTTGGGAAATGTTGTGTTCCTTCCTCCTCTCCTGTCCTCCCCCCTTCCTATTTCCTTCCTTCCCCCATTGTTTATCTCCCTTCTTTCCTCTGCTCCCTTGGCAGTGTCTCCCCTTCTGCAGCCCCTCTGTTGGCCACGTCCCTCTCTGCTCTGATATGCTGCGTAGGGGAGGAAGAACTGCAACTAGATCGAATCTGACCCTTCTTCCTGCAGGTGGAGTTTTGGTGCAGCTCTTGAACTGACGCACAAGGGGAGCAGGACTCAAGAGTAGTACCCCCATTAAGGTTGGCTATAGAGGGTCATCATAGAATATCCGGGTTGGAAGGGACCTCAGGAGGTCTAGTCCAATCCCCTGCTCAAAGCAGGACCAACCCCAACTAAATCATCCCAGCCAAGGCTTTGTCAAGCCTGATCTTAAAAACCTCTAAGGAAGGAGATTCCACCACCTCCCTAGGTAACCCATTCCAGTGCTTCACCACCCTTCTAGTGAAAAAGTTTTTACTAATAGGGCCACTAGGCCATGGCTATATGGTGATCGACACCCATATTTCCTGCCCCAAGAGTTTATAAAGCTAGTCAATCTAGTCTCCCTGAAATAATTAGATTAGTTTTAAAATCATGAGCTTTACAAAAAGCGGAGGGAGGACGGTACCTTTTATCTACTTTCTGAGTTTTGAGCCTCTGAGGTTCCGTCAGTTCACATTTGCAAGTTTTTCTCTACAACCACGAGGGCGCAACCTGTCCTATTTTAAATGGAAGCTGGATTTCTCACCTGCTCACAAGCCTCTTGGAGCTGGGGCTGTAAGACACACAGTAAATATCACGAGACATCCATGAGAGTTGGCAGCACCGACACGGAGCCCAATCAACACAGAATTAAAATGAATGAAGCGGGTAACAGTAGTGCAAATCTAGAGTCTAAAACCGGCCACTAACATAGACACAGATGTAAAAAGTTATTAGAACCACTAGAAGAATCTAGAGGAAGAAAGAATAAAACTGCATCTTTGAGAGGAGAGGAAAGACATGGAAAAACAATGTCTTGGAAAAAGAGCCCATGGACTTGTGCTCTCTTTCAGCTTGAGGAGTTGCTCAAGAAAGAACATTAAATAACCATGCTGAGCTGCAGAAAACCATTGAAAACAAAGTGCTTGCTCCTGGAATTTGGGGAAAAAGCCAATACTGTAAAAGAGAGAGAGAGCACAGCAAAAAATGTAGTTCCAGTGAAAACAGAGAAGAACATTTGCCGAACATAACAGAGAGGTGCGTGTTTCTGTTGGCCAGCGAAGAGGGAAAAACCCAAGTGGTGAACAGAACATTTTAAGAGGTGGAGAGAAGTTAGACTTTGAAGACTCCACCTCTGCATGTCCGTCAAACAGTAGGTGTTTACACATTTTATGAAGGCTTATGCAGAGAGCAGTAGTAAATTGCAATAAAACATCAGTATCAACACCGCAGCTGTACCATCTAACGCTATCACTTGGGGAAAGAAGGGTTGGCACCTAGGTTACTGACTTAGTCTCTGGATTTCTTACAGTTTATCACACAGCTATGAGTTTGAGCATGCTAGAGTCTAGGTGGTCATGGACCTGCCAATGAGTCCTAGTGAGGCAGGCGGGGAGAGAGGATGAACGGGTGCCGAAGGCAAGTTACAAATTCTAGGTAGAGGTTTGGAACTCCAAAGCTAGGTGACTGAGGAGTAAATGAAATGTGGACTTATTTCTGTGGCAAATTAATAGTCGCAGCCCAGCCTTTTGCTCTGTAGCCTCACTAAGGGCTTGTCTACACTTAAAATGCTGCAGCTGCATTGCCATAGTACTTCTGGGAAGACACTACGTATGCTGATGGGAGGGCTTCTTCCATTTGTGTAGGTACTTTCACCTCCCCGAGAGGCGGTAGCTCGGTCCATGGGAGAATACTTCGTGGGGGGATTAAGAAGCAATGGTGTCAAGTTGCAGTGGGGAAGGTTTAGGTTGGATATTAGGAAACACTATTTCACTAGGAGAGTGTTGAAGCACTGGAATGGGTTACCGAGGGAGGTGGTGGAATCTCCATCCTTAGAGGCGTTTAAGGCCTGGTTTGAGATGATTCAGTTGTTGTTGGTCCTGCTTTGAGCAGGGGATTGGACTAGATGACCCCCGAGGTCTCTTCCAACCCTAATATTCTATGGTTCTAGGTTGGTGTAACTGTGTTGTTTGGAGGTATGGATTTTTCATACCTCTGAGTGATGTAGTTACACCGATTTAATTTCCGAGGGTAGACCAAGCCTTATTTCCTCTCACTCCAGATTTCCTTCTTTAGGTCACATGATTTGGCCTGTCTCAGTCTTATCACTTTTCCCTTTCTGAGTCAGCTTTTTTTAGAAACTGTCATTCTTGTCTGGGAGACAGCATGTCCAATGGGATGGATTTTCTCCATCTCTTTTCTCCAGCCTCCGTCTCTTGTCTTTAGTTTTGTTTTGCTTTTAAATTTAAAATAGAGGGGAGAGTTGTATTTATTCATTGGCGCTGGATTGTGCTCAGCCTTCTACAGGCACTGGCAATAGTGAGAAACATCCATTTCCTTGCATGACCCACACAAGGGCTGGTGATAACCAGTCCTGTGAGCAGGGCCTGCTTAACCCTTGTTCCCTCCATTAAGCAAATCATCCAGAAACGGTTAGGGGAAATTGCACAATCTAGCTCTAAGTGGTTAAGACAAAGGTCTTGGAGCCAGCAAGTCTGTGTTCCACTGTGTGATTCTGGACAAATAACTTTCAACTGTCTGAGAGTCAGTTTTCTAGTCTGTATACTGGCAGCAAGGACGTCATGTAATTTCTTTACAGGAGCCTTAACATTTTTAAAGCGCTCTGAGATCCTTGCATGACAGGTGCTTTAGAAATAAAAACTATTACTCATGCAAATGTAGGACAGGGCTTTTTACCAGTTGCCAAGTGCCACGCACAAACTGTTACCCAGAGAAATAAGGTGAAATTAGAATGTTGGGACGTACCAAAAATAAGGTTGGATGTCAAATGAGTCAATAACGCAGATCTTGCAAGGTGGAGAATCCCACCACAGTAGGACCATAGTGGGCAAAGGCCAAAGCGTTCAGATTTGGCAGGTGGTAAGGGTGTAGGTACTAGAGACAACCTGAAACTGAGAGCAGAGTTGAAGGCAGTCTGGAGAGAAAGACCTTACATTGAATAATATGTAAAGGAAGAGGACACTGATGAAGGCATTCAGATAGTCGAGTCAGTGAGAAATAAGAGCAGCAAAAGATCAAACTGGTCTCATGATTTTAAATAGGCTGGATAGGCTATAGGAAATTGACTCTACAAAAGTTTGGCCAGAGTTTTATACCCCATCCAAATGCTCTCTATTGGAACTTAGTCCTTTATCACTACATGCAGGGCCAGCGACAGGGGGGTACAACGGGTACAGCTGTACCGGGCCCTGGACTTAAGGGGGGGCCCCCTTAAATCCGGGGCGGGCCCGGTACGCTGCTGTACCCCCTTGTCGCCGGCCGGGGGGGGCCCCCCCGCGGGCGGCGGGAGACCGGCCGGGGGGGGGGGGCGCCCGCGGGCGGCGGGAGACCGGTGGGGGGGTCCCCCCCGCGGGCGGCGGGAGACGGGGGTGGGGGAGGGCCCGCGGGTGGCAGGAGACTGGCCGGGGGGGGGCCCCGCACGATCTGCGTACGGGGCCCCCAAATTCCTGTCGCCGGCCCTGACTACATGATGAGGTAATGTTCAGCCCCTAGCCTCCACGTGTGTGCACACACCTGAGTGTGCCTGCACTCTGTAGGAGCAAACAGCTGTGCACGTTTGTGAAGTGGCCCAGTGGCTCTGACCTTGCCAAATGCTGGGTGCTGTCATCTCCCACTGGCCTCACCATTGCTCAGGCTCTGTACGATTCCCCTTGTGTGCCCAGTATCAGTCTTGTCCAGAATGTACACACTGTGGGTTTACTTCAAAAAATATTAGTAGGGACTGATTCTCCACTGCCCTGCGAGTGTGCGGTCAAATACACCTGAGCGAAGTGGGTGAAAAATAGAGAAACCTCTATTCTCACTTGTCACAATATAAATTACTCTACCTAGGTGCAAGGCAACATGGGATCAGGCCCTTCATGGTTTATACATTTAAGGTCTGTAATGTTACTGTACCTCAGGTATGCACTCACCCAGACATTAGCAATATCCTTCTTTCCCTCATTTGAACAATGAATGAAAGCACCCTATAGTATCTAAAGCCACATCCTGCCCACACAGGCAACTTCCATTGTGTCCCTTCCTTCAGAATTTGGCATGTATATCTTGGGGCAGAATATGGTGCTTCATCTTGAAATACAGAGGTCTTCTGTAGTTTTTCAACTGTAACACTCCATATACTGTAAAATCTGAAACACTGACCATTAAGTGCGCTAATACTCACCATAAAATCCACTAGGACTTTGTCCAGAGTGTGTTAAACAAACAAGTAGAAATGCAATGACCTATGTGCTACCCAGCTTTAGTTTTTACTGTACACAGGTACAGTTGTTTTAATCATAATAATTTATGAACCGGTCATCTTGTTTATTTATTCAGATTGTTAATGAAGGGGATGCATGTGTATATCATTCCAGTTTGCACAGATCTGATTTGAGAGTTTCGTGTGCATCTGCTATTTGTAAAGTATGACTGTCTATAAGGATGTTTATACAGTACACACAGTGGAGAAGATCCAAAGCCATAGAGAGAAACTGAAGTGCTCAGTAATATGTGATCCAGCAATCTTCAAACAGAAGTCAGAGGTGGGCTGTATGTGATGTGCATGAAAGGGTTAATTTGGGAAAGGAGAGTTTCAAAAGGTGCTAGTGTTATATCTTCGGAAGGGGTGTGAACATGAAAAAATTCTGCTGTGTTTGTGTGTGAGTCTCAAACACAGCTCCTACCCCCTTTATCTGGTGTTAAAGTGATTGTCCCAGTGGAGTGGGCTTGGTTATCTAAGCTCAATGCCCTCTGCAGAAAATCCAAGCTGATCAGTTCTATCAGGGTTGGATCACATTTTCTTACCAATGATGCTGATCTCTGTTGACTCCAGCCCCATTTGCATGGAGTAAAAATACATGACTTCTGTGCTGCCACGTGTTTAGAAAAGAACAAGCAGGGAAGCGCGCAAAGATTTTTAAAATTTTGAAACTTAGATGAAACCAGTGAGTCTTGGTGAAAAAGGGGAGGGGGTTACAAAAATGTGAAAAATTCTTTTATGGTTTGAGACCAAATGTTTGTTTCAAAGAAATTTTGAATTTCAAAATTTCAACCAAAAACCCCCCCAGAAAAACATCATTCTAAAATATTTATTGCAATTTTCTGCCCACTCCCCTTATTTGATCTGTTCTACTATTGGAGAATTATACTGAGAATAACGTGAGCTGAAAAGGCGCAGCTCACAGTTATTTCACAAAAGACTGAATTGTGTACGTGAGGAGGGAGCATTCACAAATCAGTGTGCGCACATGCACAATAAAGGTTTGGAGCACACAACTCATAGGGGGCATGTTGAAAGCTGAGAGCTGCACTCTGTGGAACGTGCTTCACGTTGGCATTCCTGGTGCTCCTTAACAAAATGCTTAGCTTTTAGTTTACACGAGAAAAACAATTTCAAAGGGCAAACGCTCCAACTATCTTAGGAGCGTCCGGTCTCACTGCTGCACTCCTCAACCCCGCGAAAGCTCCCAGGCAAACACAGCTCTGTTTCCCAATTAAGTCATTAAATCCAGGGGCTGGAGAGATTGTTAGTTGAAACAATGTGTGTGACATTTACTGTTCCCATCCTTCTTTAGCCAATAGGAATACAGCAAATCACATGGACTCCAATTTAACATTGTGCAGACTCTGGAATAATTGACCTTCAGTTATCAGCCCATCATGCACAAAGCGCATGTCTGACAAGAAGGGGAAGTTTGACAGGGTTGGGAATTTTTACCTATTTTTTGGCACTGCTCATTCTCCTCCCTTTCATGGAAGCACCAGCCCGCCCTGAACCTTCCAGCTTCCACGGGGATTTAATTCTGTGTGCAGAATATCTGGCTTGTGGGCTCAGGCAAAATGAAGACTCACTGGAAGGGCTCTTGGGGAGCCACAAAAAAAGCCCAAAGATTGTGTTAAGCCACCACGGCCACCGAGCCTGCCCCTGAAAACTTCAGCCTGCCTCAGAGCAGCCCCCCCACCCCCACGTCTCCCAAGCTGAGAGCCCCATTGCATGATGGGCAGTAAGAAGTCCCGTGCAAATTGTGGATGTTTATTCTGCACGTCAGGTCATCGCTGTTCGTGTTGCCCCTTTCCACCCGCTCTGCACTACACTGGTTTATTTTAGGCTCACAGTAACTGGGACAAAACATCCCTTTCTGACAAAGGAAGGAGTTAACCAAAGAGCCCACATGCCAAACTAGTGTAGCTAACTGGGCGGAGGGCGGTTGGGCCTAGTGATTGAAACAAGAGTGTGGGCTCTATCAGTTAGATCTGGGGTCCAGGAACAGTCCAAGGGTCAGTACTGGAGGGACGGAAGCTGAAGGCCAGAACTGGAGGCTCAACAGAGTTATAAGCCAGAGGCAGAGCCGAGGGCCAGGGGCAGGGCTGGAACAAGGGTAAGTACAGCTGCAGGCATGGTACAGCTGAGCAGCCACCGACCTGCTGTGGGGGCCAGGCTTATAAACAGGGCTGCGGAGCCAGCAACCAATCAGAGGCTATGGCCACTCTGTCAGATCCAAGGAAGCGCAGCTGGGCTTATTGGTTGCCTAGCAGCAAAGTTCAGCAGCTGGTCCAAGGCAGCGCAGCTGGTCTGGCCGCTGACAACTAGCCACCATCTGGGGCTTTGCTAAAGCCTGAAGTGAACGAGCTGCCTATCCGGAATGGAATCCACATCACCAGCAAATCTATCTAGTCGGATCCACTCAGGCCAATGGGTTGCCAGTTGACCAATCCGATAGACAAAAGCCACTGTTTGATGTCGACGTATCGTGGGTGAAATCCTGGCCTCGCTGGAGTCAACAGCAAAACATTCATGTCAGGACAGGATTTCACCTCAGGAGCTTTCAGGTGATGTGTGGCACATACTAGCCACATACCAGCAGCAAAGTATTTCTCAGTGGGTGACCAGATGGGTGGGTGCTGCATTAAAGGGACTCTTCCAGCAGGGATTACCTTCACCACATGTCCCACACAGCACTGAGCACTTGGCAGACAAGAGAGAGTCACCACAGTCAATACCAAGCCAAGCCAGAGGGATGGTACCGCCAGAGAACAGCCCCTGGTGTCTGTTAGCATTTCGGGTTGAATGAGCACTGAGAAGACACAGGTCTAGTCTGTCCCTTAGCCTGCATGCTCCTAAAGGGATGTAAGAGACAATCAGACTTCCCCTACTCCACAGGCCCCTGAATTGGATCTTGGGCCCAGGCCCGGGCCCATGTCTTCCTCCTGCAGCTCCCATCCTATTCCCTCCTGCTGAACATCTCAAAAAATGCACTTGGTTTGAGTGTGCTCTCTGCACGGTTTTACGCTGCACAGATCCGGAGTTTGGGGAAGTAAAGGTTGCCCAGCTCTGGCTAAGGATTTAGTCAGCTCCCGCCTAAGGTTATAGTCCCAAACGGCCCTCCAATCGTCTTATGTCGTGTTTTGTGCATTGGGAAGCTTATACAATCCATGAACTCTCCGCTCTCACACACCAGTTATATGCCATTGATTTCACTGGTGCTGTTCCGGCGTGGCCCTTTGTGTAAATGAGGGGAGAATCTGGCCCCACATGTTGTGATTGAGTTATGTGCACCATACATTTCCTGACAAAAATGGGGATAAGCTAAAGAATCTTCAACTGTTTTTAACTGAAGCTTCCTGCGCCCACAAAAAAGTTTTGGACGTCACAACACAAACCAGACGCAGTCCCTGTATTAATTGTCATTTCTTATTTTTCTTTGGAAAAGGTCATCCTGTCCGCCCACTGTGTGCTGTGTGAAGTCCCCTACCATCAGCACGTTATCAGATGTGATCAGTGATTAAAAAGAAGCAAACTGAACCAGAGACAATGAAAATCTTTTAGAAAAATGTGATCCTTTCATTCAGGAGTTTACTGATCGCCCTTGGAATCCAAGTTATGTTGATTGCATAGTGCCACTTAGTGGCACAGGAAAGTACAGCACGCCACATAGTGGAAATGGTATGTCTCTGTCTCTGTTCTTCCACAGTTATCCAGGACAAAGGATAAAGCAGATTGTAGCGGGGCTGTCACCTGCTCCTGCCTGAAGGGTGTAAAACAGTCCTGCTCCTGCCTGAAGGGTGTAAAACAGAGGACTGGGGCAAGGGAAAATCTGGCCGATTGGGAGGCAAGCTCAGCTGGGGGCCATGCCCCAAACAGACCCAGCTGGGCCCTATAAAGGCCAAGGAAGCCAGGAGCTGAAAGACAGTCTCCTCTATCTGTGAAGGCAGATGGGCATGGCTGCTGGGGAGCTAGAGAAGGTACCCGGAGTGGAGCAGGGCTGGAGGAAGGCCAGAGGAGCTGGGGAGATCCGGCCTGGAACCCCCCCAGGCTGCCGGCCTAGTAGAAGGCCAAAAGGGGTACTGGGATTTCAGGGGGCAGCCCATGGGTAGGCAGAGGCAGCAGGCCAAAATCTTCCCTTGCCTCTGATGACTGGTAGTAGCCCATAGGCTGAGGCAAGGTGGGGATAGGGGGTGGGAGTTCCCCAGGGAGGGGAGAGCCAGAGATCTGTCGAGTACTGCCAGGGGGCACCACCTGAGGCAAAGGGACACCGGGGTCCAGGAGGGACATGGGGCCCAGTGGCAGCAAGACACCAGCCTGCAGAGGGCGCTCCGCAGGCTGGACGAGCTAATTCCCGGATGACCAGCAGGAGGTGCCGCAGGGGTGAGTCGTCACGCCGTGTCACAGATACATACACTAGAGATCTGTAATAAGGAGAACAGGACTTAAGTCCTCATCCTGCAAACATTTAAGCACGTATGTAATTTGGCTCATATGATGAGTGAAGGGAAGGGCTAGAAGGAGACAGCAAGATAAGGATCCAGACACAGGGTGTTAGAGATGGGGCAGAAAGGAGGCTTAAGGCAGGGATTTACAGAGGTTTTCAGGAGTCTGTGGCAAAATCTGAAACGGAGACCCCAGACCCTACCAAAAAATTTCCACTGAGGTGGGGGTCGGTTGGGACGGGGAGAGTGGTGGGTTTGGAGAGGGCGCCCAAACTGCACTCACGATGAAGCAGCAGCTTCAGTCCCAAAGGCAAGGCCCAGCTCCCTGCTCTGGGCATTGTGACCTGGTCATGCGGTTGCAGTGCCACTCAGGTTTGGCCTGGCCGTCTCTCCATGATGACGGAGGCCATCGGGCCAATCCTGAGTGGTTCTGTGACCCTGTGCACCAGGTAGCAATGTCTCTTGGTTTGGGGGTCCTCTCAACCAGGGGGCCCAGACTGGGCAAACTGCCCCCTTTTACCACCCCGTCAGGCATCCCTCGTGTCAGACAAGTGGGAAGCATTAGGAAAAACTTCAGAATGCCCTGGGTGGCCAAGATTCTTTCTGCTGTAAATCAAACAAACCAAAAACATGCTTCCGGGAAACCAGCCCATTGTAGTGGTGTGTTCTCGGAATGCTGATGAGAAGATGTGTGTGTGTGTGTGTGTGTGAGAGAGAGAGAGAGTGGATATGTATAGATATGGGTATGTGGGTGTGGGTGTATATATATCTGGTGAGAAAATGCAGAGAGAAGCTTAACATACATTTGTCATTTGTATTTGAAAAACACTTTTATTTTTGGTTTCTTTTTTCTGAATATTGTGTTTAATTTCCTTAGCCAGGAAAAAAATGTATATATATATATATATACTAGCTTAAATGCCCGGCATTGCTTGGGGTATTTGTAATTGGAAACTGGGATGTAAAAAGACTACAATGTTTTTTATTAATACAAATTTTGTTCAGAAGTCTCATTTTGTCTAATTAATTTCATTCTCTTGCATTTAGATGTGGGGGGGAGGGGGAGAGAGCTGAGCGAGTGCGGGGGCCGTTGGAGGGGGGGAGGGGGGATAGAGCTGAGTGAGTGGGGGGGGCGTTGCAGTGGGGGGGAGGGGGGAGAGAGCTGAGCAAGTGGGGGGCCGTTGGAGTGGGGGGGACGGGGGAGAGAGCTGAGCAAGTGGGGGGGCCTTTGGAGTGGGGGGGGGGAGAGCTGAGTGAGTGCGGGGTCCGTTGGAGGGGGGTATTATTACATCATAGCTATGTCACAGAGAAAAGCAGGTGTTAACCTGCTGCCCATCTGATGTTAATGGGCTTTAAAGAATTTCACCCCTAGGGGGCGTCAGGGGTGAGATTTGAAAAATTTTCGATTCTTATCCTGATTAGGACCCTAACGCCTATAACTGTACCAAATTTTCAAGTCTCTAGCTCAAATGGTGTGGAAGGAGTAAGGGAACGTACATACACGCACACATACACCATTTGACTTTTATGTATATAGATATAGATATATATATTGATATAAATCATAGCTGAGTGTTTATATTCTCTCTCTCTCTGTGTATATATATAGTCCAACCTCTTACATTACATAACACAGACCACAATATCTCACCTATATATATAAATATATAATGTCATAGCTGAATGTGTGTGTGTATATATGTGTATATATGTGTGTATATATATATATATATACACACACACAGTAGACTCTCGATTATCCAGGATGATAGGGGGAAAATTAATCCTGGTTAATAAAATCCTGGATAATCACCATCCATAGGAAATATTGGGAGGGGTGGTTGGCTCACCAGCCACCCTGCACCAGGGGGAGGTGGTGTTGGTTCACTGGCTGCCTTGTGCCCTGGTGGGGTGTTTTTTTGTGTGTGCTTGGGTTGGCAACAAAGCCAGAGCCGGCCCTGCAAGTTACGCATAGTTTTTTTGACATCCTGGTTAATCCACATCCTGGTTAACCCAATCCTGGATAATCGAGAGTCTACTGTATAGGTGAAGTACTATGGCCTGTGTTATGTAGGAGGTCAGACTAAATAATCATAATAGTCCTTTCTGGCCTTAGAATCTATGAATCTGTGAAACCTATGTATCCTGAGAAAAGAAGCACCCATAATTACTTAAAGCCAACAGGCAAGTAGAAGAGTCAGGGCCATAATGAACAATGAGTTCTGGAATTTTGGCTTCTCCTGAGATGCTCTAGGAAGGGCCGTATTTCATTAAGATTGTCATCTGCCCCAATTTCCATCCCCAAAAGGGTCTATCTTCTTGGAATGTGCTGTCTCTTGAAAGTTAGGGTTGTAAAATACTCATAGATCAATAGAATTAAGTTTTAAAGTGTGGACTACAGCAAGGTTGCTGAATACAGTGAGAACAGCCATCTGAGCGAAAACAAGCTAAAGACATCAAGAATGGCAGATAAAGAGGTCTGTCTGCTAGGCAATCAGCTTCAAAACCACCAGATGAACCTTTTACTACAGAAAGGTAACAAACGATTTTGATTATTCATCTATACCTAGGAGTCAAGAGAACCCGAACAGTCTGTGTTATAATTTTAATCTGGTGTCCGCTGACCTGCCACAATGCCAGGTTGGGGAGTGGGGAATACAGTTGATCCTGGGAATGTGAAGTTGAACCTGCCCTCACTCAAGAGATGGCAGAATAGTATGTGTATTTGTGTCTCTCTGAGGTCGGAATATGATCTCACTGGGAAGCTGCATGTCCGCTTTTAAACCTAACTAACTGCAAAAGAGAAACCAGCTGAGAGAGAGAGAGAGGAGTGAATGTGCCAAAGTGATAGGGGCTCAGCTGAGACCAAGGGATTTGTGTTTTGGAACTGCAGAATTGGGGGGGGGGGGGAGAAGGAAAGAGGGCAGTGGGTGGAGCTCACAAATGGACTGTACCTTTAGTTCTGCTCCTCGGTATCACACTGCACAACCAAAAAATTGAACGGATAGTGCCTTAGAATTTCTGAATGGAAAAAGAGTTCAATGCCAATTTTCTAGATGTGGTGTGAGATGCAGGACTGTGGTAGGTGCTGTGTTCGCCACCAAGTAGCTGTCTACGCTTCATTCAAATTAACAGTGTGAATGTTGCGGCACAGCAGGCAGCAATGGTTAGCACCCAAATGTAGAGAGAATTTTTTGAAATCGCCATTTTGTTTGGTTATGTTGTGGTTTGTCCACCATTTTGGTATCCCTTCTTGTTGGGCCAGTTGGCACCCTTATTGGTTAAAGCGGGAAGGATGGTGTCATGTGACCTAGGTAATCTGCCCAGTAACAAGAGGGCATAAAAGGTCTGTGCACCCAGTGCCAAGGGCTGTCCATCCTGGTGGCAGTCTGGTGTTTAGGGTGTCCTACATGTCAACAAAAAGGAAGGAAGATCTCCCTACTGTTCCTGATAAATTTGTTAGTCTCCACGGTGCCACAAGTACTCCTCGTTCTTTTTGCTGATCCTGAGTGTGTTCATTCCTGAATCTGTTGTCATGTGGTTGTGTGTCTCCAGTTCCCTAGGCTGTTGCTGTGCCTTTGGATCCGTGTGGGCGTGTTCCCTGTCCGTGATCTCCTCTCATCCGATGATGTACTGACTTACCTGATTTATTTGTATATCTACCTTATGTTTGCTTGGGGTCCCTAGCTTAGGGCCAATTTGTCTGAATTAACCATAGATTGCTTTGTCTTACCCTTTTTTAGTGAACCGTTCTTTAGTTGGGAGCTCTGTTTAATACATTTGGCTTCGTTTATATTCTATATCCTGTTTGCTTCAAGTCATTCTCATGAATATCACCACTGGTGACAGATATGGGAGGGAGTATGAGTCTGTAAGGTGGTGGCTTGTGACTAAATCCCGCATCTCCCTGTTGAATACCCTTTCTGGATTAACACAACTGCAAGCCTGTCCAACCCCTTAGGTCTGTATTATGGCTAGCCTGTGCCATAATGTCCACACTGCTATTTTTAGCATGCTAGCTTCAGCAGACCTAGTGTATGTCTGTCTAACCAGGCTGGGAAGCATGCTCCCAGCTGCAGTGTAGTCCTACCCTAAACCCCTGGCTCTCCAAATTAGAATTCCTGCTTTCAAACTATGGGTAGGGTTTTACACTCTCTTGGCACAGGTGTAAGTGATTATTAAACAAGGTGCAAGATGCAAAAATCAAGGCTAGGAGGTGTACTGCATCAGAGCCAGTGCTAAAGAACTGCCTATTCCTGTGCCTAAAACAACACAGCCGTATGTAAATGAAGCTTCTTTTGAAGCCAACTCATCAGAATCAATATTAATGGATACTGATGAATAGCTCTGAATAGGTGGGAAGGCTTTGGAATCCCTAAATATTGGGCCGGAATTTATTTCCAGGGAAATGAGAACACTGTCCTTGTCAGTAAGCCAGTACTCCTAATTTGCTTATCACCTATTTCTATACAAGCACACGCACACACACACACACACACACACACACATACATACATACATACATAATACATAATACAGGAACAAGGCTGACTATTTTAGGGCCTGACAGTCTCTGTCGGCATGGTAACTTTCAACTCCCCATCTCTGATGGATGCTACTTAAAACAGAAGATTAAGCAAATCCATACCTCTTGCCAAATGCTCAGCAAACTTTATTACAGCATCCCAGACAAAAAACCCAGTTCTTTTCTCACTTCCATGAGTGCATCTCCTGTAGGCATTTGGGTAAGAAATGGCAGATTTGGGACCCATGTGCTTAGATAACGAAGATGAGTCATGGCCCATCACCACCCATAAGCCACACCAGCTTGTTACTTTTTACTTGTTACTCTTTCTTGGGCAGTTCTTACTTGGGGTCCTGCCTTACAAAACATAAACTCATATACCCCATCCGTATGTTCCTTGGGAGAAAAACCAAACTTTTATGATCTTTTCAAACTAAATGTACTCTCCCCCGGTCAATATAATTAATATTCTTCTCTCAGTATAACTCAATCTAATTATTCTCAGGCTGTGTCTACACTTATAAAACAACATGTAGGGTACATACATGGTACCTATGTCCCCCTAGCATGGGTATAAATAGCAATGAGGCATTGTTTAGGTAAGTAGAGTAAAGAAACGCCAGCATGTTAGAGTATGTACCCTACACAGCTCTCTGTGCACTCAAGCAATGCCTCCCATATCTACACTGCTATTATTAGCAGTGTAGTGTCCTGTGGCCAGAGCCTTTTCCCACCACAATGGGAGAGGAGAAGGGCCGGAGGCAGTGAGGAAAGGCTGTGGCAGCGCCCAGTGGTAGGGAAAGGCTACGGCCTCTGGCAGATGGCAGCAGAAGGGAAAACCTGGCAGCAGGGAGCTGCTGAAGCGCTTTTCCACACTGCCAGAGCCTTTCCCCTGCTGCCTCTCCCCTGCCAGAGCCTTTCACTGTCACTGCCACGGCGGCCTGGCTGCAGCCTGCCTTTCACTGTGGGGATGCTGCCACCAGTGTAGATAAGGCCTCACACCCATCCATTTTTTCAGGGACACTAGATTCACTCTGCTAACTCAGTTCACACATGCTTCCCTCAGGCCTTCTGGCTCCTTAGCTCTCCAGTGTACTCAACTGAGAAAGCTGACGTATCCCATACCCGCCTGGACTTTTATTTTTTATTTTTTGTTCACCTTTGAAAACCTCTTAATTTTCAATGAACATTTTAAAAAACTCTTTTATTTAAATTAACATATAAATAATCCTGCTTCTATAGGGGCAGGGCAGGCATTTGCTGTGCCTTCCCTAATCCCTGCTTAACCTCATTCATTGTCTGTTTAAGAACAAAACTCCAGGAGATTCATTCAAGAAGCCTGGATTAAGCCTCTGTAGCCCTGTAATATGCATAGGATTAGTGATTTGAAAACCTAGAAGTCACTAAACCTACAACAACCCAGACACCTAGAAAATCCTTTTCTATTCCTGGCTTTCTGTGAAGAGCCAGGATTCTCAATGTGGTTTATCCATCAGTTTAAGTCATAAATGAAGCGCAGGTTTTTGGTTGGGTGGTTGTTGTGGGGTTTGGGTTTTTTTGGCTCCTTACAATAGTAGAATGACTGATGGTGCAACTTGGTCTGCTACAGGAATACATATGGCCAAATCGAGTCATGCTAGTATCAGTAACATGGCGTCTAGTCTTTATTCTTGGCCTTTTTCTTCCATCACTCCAAATTTTGCTGGAAAAGTCTAGAGTAAGACTGGTCATTTTGCTGCACTGTCCTTCTGCTGGCTGGTTAGCTCTGGGGTGCAGATATCTATTGTGATTGCTGGGTAAAGGGTTAGTTTTCCATAAATTCAAGCGATGATGATGAAATTTTTCAACCAAATTTTTTCCCCATCAAAAATGGAGTTCTAGCTGTCTTGGGGATGGGGTTTGCAGGAAAGTATCATTTGATGACATTTTTGATTTTTCACTAAGAAATTTTCATTTCATTCATTTCTGAAGACTGAAAATTTTTGAAAATTTCAAATTTTTGTGTCCCTCCCCCCCCCTTCACAATAAAATAAATAATGTGAGATGCTGTTGTTTTGCTTATCCCCCCACCCCTTTTTCTCCTCTAAATTTCCAAAATGTGTCTGAATGAGACTTAAACAGGAAGTGGGGGAAGGCTCAGGGCTTGGGTGAGATAAAATCATAGAGTTGAAGGCCAGAAGGGACCATCCAGTCCGACTGCCTGTATATCACAAGCCACCAACACCACCCAGCACCCACACACTAAACCCAAATAAACACACTAAATGATATGAGACCAGAGTGTTCCAGCGCACAGGAGACTAGACTATTATGTGCCACAGGCAGGGAACAGGAGGGACCGAGGTGGACCAGTGCTTGAGGCCCCCCACAATGGCGGGGAAATTATGAGGTGAGATGTACCCCGATAATCCTGACAAATGACCCACATCTGCTCACTGCAGATGAAGGTGAAAAACCCCTACAGTCACTGCCAATCTGATCTGGGAGGAAGTTTCTTCCCAAACCGACATATGACGATCAGTTAGACAAGGGGTGGGCAAACTTTTTGGCCGGAGGGCCACATCTCAGTATGGCTGGCCATGAATGCTCATGAAATTGGGGGCTGGGGTGTGGAGGTGTGAAATTGGGGGAGGGGTTGAGGGCTCTGACTGGGGGTGCAGGCTCTGGCCGGGGGCCAGAAATGAGGAGTTCAGGGTGCGGGAGGGGGCTCTGGATGGGGGCAGGAGGTTGGGGGGGTAGAGGGGTGCAGGCTCCAGCTGGAAGTAGGGCTGGGGATGAAGAGTTTGGGATGAAGGAGGGTGCTCCGGGCTGGGACTGGTGGGTTCAGAGGGTGGGATGGGGATAAGGCTGGGGCAGGGGGTTGGGGTGTGGGTGTTGGGAACACCAGCCAGCCAAGCCCCTAAGAGAAAGAAAGTTCAGTTCTGGCACCGAGCCCTGGCCCACCCCATCCAGTGTTCTGTCTCCAGCCACGACAATCCGTGAAGCTTCACAGAAAGGCAATAAAAAACAAAAACAACCCAGAATACACCAGGGGGCGATCCCTTCCTGACCCCTCCAGGTGTCTGGCTGAAACCCTGAAGCATGAGCTTTTAACCCCAGAGAATTCCTAGTCTCTATGGTAGTCGTGGGCGACCTGCGGGCCGCACGTGGTCCGTTAGGGTAATCCACTGGCAGGCCACCAGACTATTTGTTTACATTTGCATGGCTGCCCGCAGCTCCCAGTGGCCGTGGTTCGCCTTTCCCGTCCAATGGGAGCGGCGGGAAGCGGCGCAGGCCTGGTGAGAGGAGAAGCAACACCAGCACCAGCTGGCAGTACAGGTCTAGAAATGGAGTCTAGGATCCCAGTTCTGAGAGCTGAGCAGGAAGAACAATCTCTCCAGGCCCCACAGTGTTTCCTGCTGAAGGAAGCAGGATCCTCAGGGTCCTGCTGCATGGGTTCCTCCGGAGACTGCGTTATTATTAATGGCTTGGCATGGCCACATTCTTTTGTTTGACTGAGACGGCACGTTTGTTCAGGGAGCCTAGGGCACCCAGACAGCATGGATATAAATCTAAATAGGTACAGCATAGAAACTCTGCTATCCCACTCAAGCCAGAATATCACTGTGCATTGTGGGATTGAGGCCCCATCTGTGTCTGACACTGTGCCCGTCCCCAGAACCTTGTCATTGATGAAGTAGTATTTAGAATCGGCACTTTGCCCAAGATGGAAATGTCTCTATTAACCACTGGGGCCTCTTTAAAGTCCTAGTACATGGGAATTTTCCAGCTTACCCCTTAGGGCTACTCTGGGTGGTGCTGGGGAGAAATAGGAAGAGAAAGGGATGGCTGCAAATCACCTTCCTCTACTAACCCTTAAATATGCAGTGCTGTTGTAGC
Organism: Sternotherus odoratus; assembly: GCA_032164245.1. NCBI lineage: Eukaryota > Metazoa > Chordata > Testudines > Kinosternidae > Sternotherus > Sternotherus odoratus. The sequence continues at coordinate 157,575,664 of JAVMKO010000003.1, forward strand.
TGTGTCAGTCCCAGGATACAGAGAGACAAGCTGGTTGAGGTAATATCTTTTATTGGACCAACTTCTGTGGGTGAGAGAGGCAAGCTTTCGAGCTTACACAGAGCTGAAGAAGAGCTCTGTGTAAGCCCAAAAGTTTTTCTCTCTCACAACGTAGCTGGTCTCAATAGAAGCTGCTCCACCTACCTTGTCTCAATATAACACAGTCTGATGTTGCTTTTACAAACTTTGCCACTTGAGGGCAATGTGATTTTGCATATGCTTAGCAAGCTAAGTAAGTGAGAGCCCATGAAAGTCATTGTCTGGGTGTGTTTCGCTGTGGGCATTTTGAATATTATCATTCTTTGGTTTTATTTCCAATTCCCCTCTCATCTTTTATCCACAATACACAAAAGAAGTCCTATCCAGAGTCCTCCAGACAGAAACAAGCTCAGTATGCACTGTTTGCTCTTCAGGGAAAGCAGGGGATACACAGAAACCCCCCTGATTCCATTCTCATTTTAGAATCCCTCCTGGCTACAGGAAGCACTGTTCAATGTTCACAAAGCCTCAACACCTACCACAGGCTCTTGACTCCAGGGGGGTACCATGTTTCTGATAGGAGAGAGAAACAGGGAAAGATTGGACATGCAAGAATCATTTTTGGTAGGGGCTAAGAATTAAGCCTTACTGACAGCCACCTTTCTTCATGTGTGTTGACTTCCCATGCTCTCGGTACAGTAGCCTTGGGTGTATCACTGCCCCCTACTGGATAGAACATCAGGAGTTTGCAGGTAGATTGTCCTCTTGTGGCTCACACTGGAGCGTTAATATGGCTACAGCTCACGGATGTTCTTTTTTAGCCTAGGTGGTATGAACTCACATTTCTGGAGTCTAAGATTAGCAGCCGTGTTAGTCTGTATCTGTAAATAAAACGAGAAATACTTGTGGCATCTTAGAGACTAACCAATTTATTTCAGCATAAGCTTTCGAAGTGGGCTATAGCCCATGAAAGCTTATGCCGAAATAAATGGGTTAGTCTCTAAGGTGCCACAAGTATTCCTCATTTTATTTCTGAAGTCTCAGTTCTACTCCTGCTAACAACTCGTAAGTCTTTGCCATAGGAGAATTGTCATAGTCCCAAAGAAAGATTGATAGAGGGGCAGGATTCCAAGCAGAAGCAAGCAAACCAGACAAGATGGGTCAATATACCAGTCCAGTGGCTTTTCTGATTAGCAGTTTACTTATATCGCTCAGGGAAAAACAGAAATGCTGACAGTAAATGTCCAGGACTGCCGTGGTGCACTCTTTGCAGGCTGTCCAGGAGTGATTTGTCAGAATATGTTGAACTCCAAATATAAACAATCTTAGAACTATCAAACAGTGAAGTAGTATGTTGGTGGAGGGATGGAGTTAATAGCTATATATTTAATGTAGCTATCAATAATAATAATAATAATAATAAAACACCTTAAAGGAGCAGTATGGTCTGCTCCTTTAAGGGCTAGAGGCCTGGGGGCCAGCCAGCCCTATTCATTAATTAGATGCATCTGAGGAGGGGGTGTGAACAGGTGTTCCGTATAAAGAGCAGGGCTGTTAGGAGGGTGGGGGAAAGGAAAAGTAGCAGGGAGTTCCTTGGGAGAGGCAGCTAGAGCTCAGCTAAAAGAGCAAGGAAGAGTTGTGCAGAGCCTGTGGAGCAGGAACCAACAGTTTGGAGGTGCCCAGGAAAGGGGCCATCTTAGCTTTTTAATGTTTAGTAAGGACATGGGGTGACCATGGTTGCAGTCAGTGTGGAAGAGGTACCTCCATGGGGGCAGAAGACCTTCTGTGTGTGAGTTCTAGTCTCCTGGATGTTGTCAGGTTTGGACTCGGAGGACTTTGTTTTTAGACTTGAAAGGCTTCTCTTGAAAGGCTGCACCCCCAGCCCCGTCCCAGCCTGGAGCCTGCACACAGCATGCAAACTCTATCCCAGAGCCTGCATCCCCAGCCCCTTCCCACACATCCCCCTCCTGCCCCCAAACTCCCTCCCAGAGCCAGCACCCATTACCCCCTCCTGCACATTCACCCCTGCCCTAGCCTGGAGACTGCACCCAAACTCCCTCCCAGAGCCTGCCCCCCTTGCCCCCCTCCTGCATCCTTGCCCAAACCTAGAGCCTGCACCCAAACTCTATCCTAGAGCCTGCATCCCAGACCCCCTTCCCCACCCAAATTCTCTCCCAGAGCCCAACCTCTCACCCATCCTGCACCCCAGCCCAAAGCCTGCACTCCAGACCTCCCCCACCCCACCCAAACTCCTCCCAGAGCCTTAGGTGGGTGGGGGTGGAGTTTGGGGGGGTTCTGGGCACCACCAAAATTTCTACAAACCTGCCACCCCAGAAGGTGCCTGGCTTCTCTACAGCTGGCTCCCAGCCTCCTGCTTCTGTTCACATGCAGCCTCTGGGTCCATCTCAGACTATTGTTTTCTCTTCCTGTACTGAGGTGTTGTGGAGCCCTCTGCTGGGTGTTGTGTTGGGGCTTAACACACGACCCAGTAGTGAATTGTTAGAGCAGTGTACGGCAGTAGAATGGTGGTGGAGGGGAAGGTCTGAGAGTTAATATTGGAGAATATCAACTACACTGTGAGGAAGGCATGTAATCGTTCACACTGGAGACTGTTTTGTTGTAAAAACCAATGAAATTAACACTTGGCCTCCCTCTTCTTTGCTGCAAACTGAGGGTGAGGAGGCTTGACAGCTTTTAATATCTGGGCCAATGTGTATACGGCTAACGTAACATAACAGGGGGATAGGTTTTGTAATTCATTTCTTTCATTGTTCAGAATAAAAGGAAGCAAGAGGTGAATGAGGCAGCTGAATGCCACCTAAAACCCCAAAGAAGGAAGCAGACCACAGGGAGACATTAGTATCTAATGCAGGGCTAGTTTCAGAGATGCCTTGTTTTTCAGTAACTGGGTTTCTCTGAAGATATTCTACTTTATAGAGCCACATTTCTTCAGACTCCTTTCCTCATACTCACAACCTGGGGAGCTGACTAAGCAGTACAGTAAAATCTCCATTTAACGGACTAATTCGGGCGAGGGGGTGTCCGTTAAATCAAAAGGTCCGTTATTTAATAATTAAAAAAAAAAAAAAGAGCTGTCAGAGCAGCAGCCCGCCCGCCAGAGGGTCGGGGCGGCAGCTCCGCAGCCCGCCAGCTGCTGAGACCCAGGCGGCAGCCGGGAGCCGTCAGCCAGCCCGTCCTCTTCCGGGACTCGGGCAGGAGCCGGCAGCCAGCCCGCTGGCGGGACTCAGGCGGGAGCCGGCAGCCAGGACCCGGCAGCCAGCCAGCCCGCCCGCCTGCAGGCGGGAGCTGTCAGCCAGCCCGCCCGCTGCCTGGACCAGGGTGGCAGCTGGGAGCCGTCAGCCAGTCCGCCCGCTGCCGTGACCCGGGCGGCAGCCGGGAGCCGGCAGCCAGCCCGCCAGAAATGGATCAGGAATGCATCAGACTTGCTCAGAAATTTTGTCCGTTGCATCCGAAGTCCGTTAAATCGAGGTCCGTTAAATCGAGGGTTTACTGTATGTATGATTTGAAGTTAAGTCTGGGATGAGTTCATATGCTGACCTTTAACCTCTGGAGGCTGGGCTTCAAATACTATTTAGCTCACAAATGGGATTGGGTCTGGCAAATCCAGCCTTAGTATTTCAGGGTGAGTTTGCAAAACACATTTCACTGTCTTCCCATCTCACACTTACCTGACTTATGGACTCGCATCTAACCTAACCACAGGCCCTAAACAGCAGGGGAGAGCCCATAAACAAACATCCGCTGGAACGATGAAGCTGTCACTCATGAGGGAGAGGCTTGTGAATGCGGGATACAGAATGAACATGGGAGCTGGACCTAGACTGTGGGGTTTGCCCCTACCTCAGGTAAGAATGACCGTACACCTCTGCACTTTCAGAACTAACTGCAAAAATCATTTCGTTGACTGAACTTCCCCTCCGTGATTTACACCTGCGCACATGCAGACCTATAGCCTAATCAAGCTATTTCTCCTCCAGGCTGGGAAGGGATAAAGAAGAGAGGTTCCTGTGTCTGGGACCGGAGATATTGGCTAGTGTCATTCAGCTGCACAAACCAAGCGCTCACTCACATAGCTAGGAGCTAAAAGCTGTGTGTAAACAGCCCACAAGTAGGGGTTTTCACAGCAGAGCAGGGTAAGGCTGGCTCCCAGAGTTGGGGATTGGAGTGACCCCTAGCAGATCACCAGTCTAGATAACATCAGGGGAATGTCACACCGGTGAACTTCCAGACTGTAGGATCTCAGTGTTACCGTAGCAAACCTTGTTAACAGACCACACAAGTGTTCATGTCAAACATCAGATTAATAAGCTACATGTCTTATTGATTTAATGATAGCTGTCACTACTAAGAATTGATGCTTTCATTATACAAATCAGGTTAACAGGCTCATTGAGGTTTGGTGAACTGTAGAGTGTTTTTCATACTGAAATACAACTGACAGGCAATGTCTAGAAGAGTGAAGCCCCACTTAATATCCAGATGTAATATGACAAAAACTACCCAGATGGCTAGAAAACTAAAGTCATTAATGAATGATGAAACAGGTAAATGGTTACTGTACCTTCTTTCTGGAGGACAGCCATGGAAGAGATGTTTCATGGGCGGTACGCTCTGCCTGATACTTATCCCCACATTCCTCTGAATAAGAAATCAGTTTGCCGGTTTGGTCCACCAGGCAAATCACTGTGAATATAGTGGAGTCTTGTATGAGGACAGTGATCCTATAGAGACAGTGGCCCTCGATGGCAGCCAAAACGTTCAAATGGGGATGTTTCAAAAGTGAGAAACTTTATTTTCCAGTTTCTCCACAACACAAAATTTCGATGAAATCAACACCATTTCACAGTGTTCCGACTGACAGAACTTCATTCTCTGAGGGAAAAGGCTCCCCTTATAGCTTTTCCAACCTCTGAGTGCAAGCAGTGCTGTTTCATTTCCTTCTGCTCCATGTCCCTTCCCTGACTCCATCTCCCTTTCTTTCGCTCCCTCCTGGTCCTTTCTGCATTCATCACCTTCCTCTCCTCCACTCACCTGCTCCCTCCTACTCACTCTTACCTTTAAAACGTCACCTCTCACGCTCACTTGTTCTGCACAGACAGAAAGGGGAGATGAGGAGACAGAGGAACAGGGCCGGCGACAGGGGGGTACTACGGGTAGAGCTGTACCGGGCCCCGCACTTTAGGGGGGCCCTGGTACAGCTCTACCCGTAGTCATCCGGCGCGGCTCTCCTCCGGACGAGCGTGCGTGTCCCCGGCAGGAGCAGTGAGCCCGGCCGGCGGCAGCGGCGCAGTCCAGGGGAGAAAGGGCGGGGGGGGGGAGGGAGCAGCAAGGGCGGCTCATGCCGCTCCCGGGCTCTTGCTCCCGCTGCGGCCGGCTGGGCGGAGGGGGGGGGAGGGCCGGCTGGGCTGGGGGCCCCCCAGCCGCTGTCAGCTGGGCTGGGGGGGAGCCCGGCTGGGCTGGGGGGCCCCCAAATATCAGAGTAGGGGGCCCCCAAATTTCTGTCGCCGGCCCTGCAGAGGAAGGGAAGGCAGCCCAGCCCCACACTCTCAGCCAGCCTCAGAGCAGCCATAGTAGCCAGCTCCTCCCTAGCCTACCAAGCTCCAGAGGCTGAGCTTCTCCGCATCTGGCTGTGGGAGATGCTGCAGTGGTTGTGACCCCTTCCTACCCTGTAACTGGAGTGCACCAGAGACAGCAGCAGTCTCCCGGGCCTCCCTTCCCAGGATAACACTGGCATTTAATGTGTGGGTTGGCTGAAGGAGATTCTGAAAAACAGGACCCCGGTATCCTCTCCCTTAGTTTGATTGTACATGAATGTCCGTTAACTTTGGTGGAGTTAGTCCTGCTGTACACGGGGGTGAGAGGAGAATTAGAACCATAGGAAGGCTACAGATAGTCAAGCCGGGAGATGGGGTTACAGACCCACAACAGACACGTGAGACTGGAACTAGTCCCGGATGTGGCCCACTCCCATTGGAGACACCCACATGAAATCAAATCACTTGTATGCAGGATGGCAGGCTCGCGCCCATTGATTGTGAGACTGTTATGCTTTCTCAGGACAATTGCAGTCCAGTTGCAGCGATCTGGATTGCTTGGTAAACTGGGCACAAGCAAACAATGTGTGTGTTAATGCAGCTAATTTTAAAATATATACTTCTAGGAACAAAACCTGTAGTTGTTAACTGAGTTTAGCAGGGGGAGGAGCCTGTCAGGAAGCAAGCTGCAATAATGAGAGATCCCAGTGAAAGCTGCAAAGGGTGGGTGCGGGCTGTGCACTAACAGGGCAACACTGACTCTACGGTTTAGTCATCTGTTAACCCGTGTGAAAGGTGTAATTTGGAGCTGTAAGCAGCTCTCCTCCGGAGTGCAAAGCATGCGCTGTGTGTGGGGGTGAGAGCGATAAAATATCCTCACAACGAGAGAGGAAACAACAAGGAAAACAGGCTTCTCTGCCAAACTGGGCAAGGCGGATGGGATCTGAAGCAGGCTTTGAATGTCACTGCTTTCTCCGCAATCTCCCTGCCAACGATATTTTGGAGGAGCTGTTTTCCTGATTTCTCCGCCAGCCAGACCCGTTTGTAGCCTGGCCTTCCTGGGGCAGCTGCTGTTGCAGTATAGGCAGATCCAGACCTTGGCTGGGGGGATGATGAAGCTAAGTATTGGTCCTTCTCTTTCTGAAGTGGACCAGAGGGGATGAAAACCCAAGGACCCCACTCAGATCAGCCTTCCTCTGTATCCGTGACAGGGCCTGCTGGGTGCACACTACCCCTTGGGAAGCCGGTGGGGAAGGCTGGGGGTCAGATTTCAGTAGGGTGCTGTGCCTGACAGAAAACCTACATACAGAAGGGCAATTCCCTGCCCTGTCCCGGCTTCCCCCAATAGCCAGGGAGGCAGCTGCTCCCCAGATCACAGCCCAGGGGGTAGGGCCCTACGGTTGCATGTCTGTGCATGTAGGCCCCTGGCCTGGCAATGACCATGCTGTCCTGCACTGAGAAGGGACCCTCCCCCCATTAATACACACTAGGGTTGCTTGTATTAAAAGGGACATGCCTTATTTAAATTAAATAGCAAATTGCCCTTTGGTACCCAGCACCTGTTATCCTGTATTTCAACAGCAGGGGGTCCCGGGTACATTTTCCCCCTCCCCTCCCAAGCCTGGTTCTTCAGTGCTGCACAAGGAAAGCAGAGGGGGCCCCACTGAAGGGCCAGGTCGGGAGCGGAGTGGAAAGATGCACTGGTGAGTACTGGCCTCCTGCTGACTTCAGCTGTTGAGTGCAGCCCTGTCTGCTTTCCCCTGGCAGAGCAAGGGGATGGGGCTGTGTGACCTGGAAGTGCACGATGGGCTAGGCTGAGGAAGGGGTTCTGGGGGGGGGGGGGGAGGGATCAGTACTCCTGGGGTGTCCCCAGCAGGGTGCACAGCGCAGAAGCCAGTGCCTGTACTAACGCACTGAGGGCCCTACTCAGTAATATGCAGAGCAGAACCCGGCAGAGAGGAAGAGGCTCCCGCGGAACACCCGCGACTCCCGCGAAAGGGCCGCGGCTCCTGCGTGGGTGGGAAGCGACCCCGGGCAGAGAACCTTGCCCCGGAAACCCCTGGGGCTCGCGCGGGTGCGGAGCGACCCCTCCTCCCCAGAGGCAGCGGCTCCTGCTGGCCGGTAGCGGCTCCAGCAAGTTGGGAGCGGCTCCCGCGGAAGACCCTGGGCTCCTGCGGGTTCGGAGCAGGTTCCGCGGAAGACACGCGGCTCCCACGAGTTCAGAGCAGCTCCCTGGAAGGGTGGCAGCTCCTGTGGGGGTGGAGAGCAGCACCTCAGAAGGGCCGCAGCTCCTACGCGGCTGGGAAGCGACCCCCTGCAGAGGCCCCCGCCGCGGAGAGGCAGCGGCTCCAGCTGGCGGGTAGCGGCTCCCGCGGCAGACCGGCGGCTCCCGCGGCAGACTGGTGGCTCCCGCGGCAGACCCGCGGCTCCCTGTAGGTGGGACACGGCTTCCGCGGAAGGGCCAGGGCTCCGGCAGATCGGAGACATCTCCCGCGGGGCTGGAGAGCGGCACCCGGGAAGGGCCGTGGCTTCTGCGGGGTTGGGGAGCGACCCCCACGCAGAGGCCTGCCGGAACCCCCCCGGGGCTCGCGCCGGTGCGGAGCGGCCCCCCAGCTAAGAGGCAGCGGCACCCGCTGGCGGGTAGCGGCTCCCGCGGAAGACTGGCAGCTCCCGCGGTTTGGTGCTGTAGGTGGCGGAGAGGATGTGACACTGTAACAAGCCCAGCCAGCCAGCCACGTGTCAGAGGGGGAAGCGGCAGCAGCCCAGGCACAGGGGCTGGGGCAGCGCAGGGAGCAGCAGAGGGAGCACCGCCTGCCCGCACACGGCATTTAATGGGATTGATGGGTTGTGCAGTGACTTTAGTTAGTGATGATCCTCTAGGACCCCCAAATCCCTTTCTGCAATACTAGGCAGTCATTTCCCATTTTGTATTTGGGCAACTGATTGTTTCTTTCTAAGTGAAGAGCTTTGCATTTATTCTTATCGAATTTCATCCTATTTTCTTCAGAGCATTTCTCCAGTTTGTCCAGATCATTTTGAATTTTAATCCTGCCCTCCAAAGTACTTGCAGCTCCTCCCAGGTTGATATTGTCTGCAAACTTTACAGGTGTACTCGCTATGCCATTATCTAAATAAGGGATAAAGATATTGAACAGAATTGGACCCAGAACGGATCCCTTCGGGAATCCACGTGCTATGCACTTCCAACTTGACTGTGAACCACTGATGATTACTCTCTGGGAACGGTTTTCCAACCAGTTATTTACCCACCTTATAGTTGCTCCATCTAAGTTGTATTTCCCTAGTTTGTTTATGAGATGGTCATGCGAGACCCGAGGCCCGAGGACAAGGTTTTTGAACATCCGCCATTCAGACCAGCTCTGGGTTAAAAATTGTGTTCAAAATGCCAGTGGCTAGAGGAGCATTATCTGTGCCAGGGCACCCTCCAACCCAGCGGCACTTGATGTTAGCAACACTGGGAGATGTTGGCTAGAACACTGGTTCTCAAACTGTGGGTTGCAACCCCGCTGTAATGGGGTCACCAGGGCCGAATCCTCAGCCCCACTACCTGTGGCTATTGGCTGAAGCCCTTGGATTTCAGCTTCGGCCTCCCCACCTGGGGTTGTGGGGCTCGGCTGGCCTCAGGCTTCGGTCTCCCGTGCTGGGGTCGCCTAGTGGTTCTTGTTGTCAGAAGGGGGTTACGGTGCAATGCAATTTGAGAACCCCTGGGCTAGAAACACCCTATAAGGCTGGGTGGCCACCAACCATTGATAATGGTGGCTGAACAGCGGCGGAGATAGGCCGAGGTCACTGAACACCCAGGATGTTAACGTTGCAGAACTGCCACCTCCTTGGACACACGGGGACAAACCACTCAGGAGGACTTCAAATCGTCCTCCCAGCGAATCCCAGACAGTGAGTGACATGGACACCCAGGAAGATTTGGGTGAATTTCTCCAGCAGTGACACACAACTGGCATGGACGTAGACTGGCTTTTTGTCCCAGGCAGGCAGTGGAATTCAGGCTAATACAATGGGTTGCTCATTCTTTCCTGTGATTGACTGCAGCAGTCAATGGGCGGCCTCCTTCCCCCTCCTGCCTTCTCCCAGCTCCAGGAAAAGGGGTAAAGAGGACACCAAAAGGCAGCAGCAGCCTGTGTTGTGCAGAGCAGCAGGAAAGGAGCCTCCACCTAGGCACTGTGGCAGCTACCAGGTCTGCTGTTCCTGCTGTGGCCAGGGCTGCCGCAGGGAGTGAGTCTCAGGGAGGGACATTATGACGCACCCTAATGGTATTAGTACACTTCACCCTCTATTTATAGACACTCCCCAGACCACAGAAATGCTCTGGCTCAGCACAGAAGAGAAACAGAAATGCTGTAACTAAAGCAGTCACATTTCCCCACACAGCAAGATTTTTGCCCCTCTGCTCGTGAGCACACAGCAGATATAACCTGAAAGAACTGGTTACACACACTGACTTGTCGCTGTTTGTTTCTTCTCCGGTTCCCTCTCCTTGGAGAATTAAAACAGGCTGATTGCTTCTCCTTTCTCCTCAGTTTCATTTCCCAGCGCAGTGTTGTTTGGGTTGCTAGCTGGGGTGAAATACATCAGGCTGTATCGACATTTTAAGAAAAGCGTTCTGTTTTCATTTAAGGTTTGGCAGAACCTTTTTTAAATGAGTCCTCTTTGCCTCCCGCCAGTGGCTCCTGCCTTCTTCTCTCTCAGGTTCAAGCTCTGGTCCTCCACAACTCGCTCTTTTCCTACGGGCCTGCTCTTGTCTCATACTATGTTGGCCTCACGCGCCACCTCCTTAGGTCTGCCAGAGAGGCCAGCCTCATTTATCAGCTTCCTACACAAATCTGGACCCATTATGCATGGAGCGTCCTCTCGGACTTGATCAATAAACTCATTATCCTCTTGGCCTTCAGATCCACTCTCAAGACCCATCTTGCCTCCAACACTCTGACCTTACTCTATCTATTTATTATCATTTATTTTTATAGACACAAATGTGTCTATTTAGTTACCTCATGTGATGGCTTCTCTTTTCCCCAACCCTTCATACGTCACCTGCCTGCAGCTGGCTTCTGCTCAGGCACATCCCAGTACCTGTGCAGAGCCCCAGGGGTTCCATGAATGTGTGTGTGTGTGTGTGTGTGTGTGTGTGTGTGTGTTTCATTTATACAGAGATACTGGCACAACCAGCACTTTAGACTGAAAAGTCTATGGGGCAGGAACTGTGTGTACATTTGTTTGTACCGAGCCCAGCATAATGGGTCGGATCCTGACGGGGAGCCTCTGTGTGTATTGTAAGTCAGTTTTGAAGAATTCTTCTTGACCACTTGTGATAGCTCATATTGATAGACAAATAAAATACCATTTAAAGTACAAGGCGAGTATTAAAGGAAAATAATTAACATTATCCACACAAAATGGAGAAATAAACATTTATAATTAGACTGACAGAGTCCAAGCCAGGAAGGACCATTGTGTTCATCTAGTTCAGGGGTCTCAAACTCAAATGACCATGAGGGCCACATGAGGACTAGTGCACTGGCCCGAGGGCCGCACCACTAACACACACACATACCCTCGCTGCCCCGGCTCTGCCCCCACTCCACCCCTTCCATGAGGACTAGTGCACTGGCTCGAGGGCCGCACCACTAACACACACACATACCCTCGCTGCCCCGGCTCTGCCCCCACTCCACCCCTTCCATGAGGACTAGTGCACTGGCCCGAGGGCCGCACCACTGACACACACCCCGCCCTCGCTGCCCCAGCTCCGCCCCCACTCCACCCCTTCCAAGAGGTCCCACCCCTGCCCCACCTCCTCCTCTGAGCACGCAGCTCCCCATTCCCTCCTGGAAAGCACTAGGCACCACCAACAGCTGTTTGGCAAACAAAGCAAGAGCAATATAGGAAGTCCAGAGCTAGAAACATGAGCGGCCCAGCCAGGCAGCAGAGAAGCCTCCACTTCTGGCCCCTCCATCCTGCAAACTGCTATGGGGGAACCGGGGGGGGGGCTCCAGGAAGCTTGGCGGGCTGCAGAGAAGGGCTTTGCGGGCCGCATCTGGCCCCCGGGCCGCATGTTTGAGACCCCTGATCTAGTTGATTGGTTCTCAACCCCTTTTCATTTGCATCCCCCTAAAAATTTCAGATGCAGGTGTGGCCTCCTTTGGAAATCTTAGCCATTGTTTGTGGACCCCTGGAGTCCACGGACCACAGGTTGAAAACCACTGATCTAGTCTGACCTCCTGTATAACACAGGTCATAGAACTTCCCCCAAAATAATTCCTAGAGCCGATCTTATACATGCATATGATCTATATATCACACTCATGCACTCACATATACACAAACACACTCTGTCTTGCTGTTGTTACCAACGAATTGCTCCCCTTAACTTCACTGGCCAGGTGAGTTAGATGGGGGAGAGGTGGAACCGGGCTTCTGCCGATCCAGATCGAAGCTCCCATGTTGACAAGACAAGATCCGGGGTTCTCTGCAAGACACCTCACTTTTATAGCAGCTTCCCTCTCATGCAAATCTGGGACTGTCCCCACTGGTCCTTTTTGCTGCTTTTCTCTGGGGGTTGTCCCAATGCTGCAAAGAGGCCATTCCTAAAGGAAAGTGCTTGCTTCTAATGACACTCACACACACACACACACACACACACACACACACACACACACACACACACGGCCCTCAATATGTCTGCTCTTCTTTAGTCAGCCCACTTGACAAGTTTGATTGTCCTTGGTCTGGCTCCCATCCCTTCTCCAACTGTTGGAGCTGCCTGCCTTCCTCATTCACACCTCATTCATTCAACAGGGCAATTGATTACAAAGTGTGGGGAAGATCTTCTTCTACTTCTAGCAAACAGACATTTTTCTTTTACCTTTCTTATACTACCTTAGGGGCTACGACATGTTATCAAGGTTCAATACAAAGCTTCTAAGACAAGGTTATATGAAAAGGCACAACACAAAGTCATATAAAAGCTATACAAAAATGCATCATGCGGAGATTTATCGACACCTCAGTGAACTGCATTAGCTTCTTGTTATCCAACAAGTGTGTCTCAAGGGCTTGCCAGCCGTGTAGGGCACCAGGCTGAGGGAAGATCTGTCAACTGGACTTGGCTTCACTGTAGCTGGGAGATGTGATTCTGTGTGGGTAGACAGACTTGTGCTAGCTCAGCTTGAGCTAGTCTGCTAAAAATAGCAGCGTGGACGTTGCAGCAGTGGTTTGGGCTAGCTGCCCCCGGTCGGACCCAGCGGTTTGGTGGGGTTGGACTGTGGCGACTAGCTCAAACGGCTGCCCATGCAGCAATGTCCATGCTGGGTTGGTTTGTGTTTTTTTAATCCATTAGCTCAACCAGTGTGGATCCACCCACTATGTCCCATTGTGGTAGCTGTGTGTGATCAGTGGCCTCATACTGCTGACTTTTGTTCTAGCTCCTTCCCCCACCCCATCCCCAGCACACAAACACACACTTTTGTTCTTTGAAGGGCCTTGTTTTGATGAGGGGTTGATTTATTTTGTCACCGACTTTATTTGCTAGACATTTTGCCTATGGTCTTAAGACATGTTTTTCAGCAGCACCCTGAAGTATTTGAGCATGGAGAGCCATACAAATATTGAAAAAGTTCCCAGTGCCTGACAGTTGGTGTTCAAAATATTCATCATGCCAAGCAATAGCCCTTGAAAATTGAAATGGTGGCATTTTATTATGATTCAGAAACTGCCACGCATCCCAATTTTTAGCTTAAAAATGAACTTCCTATCCAGTGGAAATTGGCTTGTGTTTGAGTGAAAATGGGCCTATTCCAAGGGAAATGTGTCTTCCGACTTTCGCATTTTAATGTGAAAACAGTAATTAAAAGAAAAGCAAAATTTGAGATATATAAAATAAGATGAAACTAGATAATAAGATGGTTTTGATCCAGTATTTGAATTTATTCCCTTCTGGACCACTATCCGGTATTAATTGAAGCAGTATTTTCCATACCCTGTTTCTCCAAAAGTAAGACATCCCCCGAAAATAAGACGTACTTCCAGTTTTGCCTCTCGCTGTAATATAATGTAATGTAATTTTGGGAGCAAAAATTAATATAAGACACTGTCTTATTTTCGGGGAAACACGGTAGTACCATTTACAGCATAGTTGTTACATACAGTAAAACCTCCATTTAACGGACTAATTTGGGCGAGGGGGTGTCCGTTAAATCAAAAAGTCTGTTATTTAATAATTTTAAAAAAGAGCTGTCGGAGCAGCAGCCCGCCCGCCACAGGGTCGGGGCGGCAGCTCCGCAGCCCGCCCACTGCTGGGACCCGGGCGGCAGCCGGGACCCGTCAGCCAGCCCGCCCGGGTCCCGGCTGCTGGGAGCCGTCAGCCAGCCCCCCCGCTGCTTGGACCCGGGCGGCAGCCGGGAGCCGTCAGCCAGCCCCCCCGCTGCTTGGACCCGGGCGGCAGCCGGGAGCCGGCAGCAGCCCGCCAGAAATGACTTAGGAATGCATCAGACTTGCTCAGAAATTTTGTCCGTTGCATCCAAAGTCCGTTAAACCGAGGTCCGTTAAATCGAGGGTTTACTGTATTTCAGATATAGAGCAAAAGGAATGGAAACATCTCACAAAACATCCCAGCTCGTTTCAATGGGACTTTACAAGGTTTCACTCAAGATACTAATCAGCAGTTGTGGGGAGTCTTCAAACACTCTCCGCATGTGCCCCCAAAATTGGAACGTATGGTGTGGATATTGATAAAGAATACAACTTGAACTATTTTGGTTTTATCTTAAATGGAGTTAAAGGTGAACTTTGACTTTCAGAAAAATTGATGGAGGTGCCGGGTTAAGAAACAAACATGTGAGGTGACCATCTTAGAGCTTTTGGGAAAACACTGCTTTATGTTCTAACTTTTGGACTGTAAACTTAACAACGTACAGCATCCAAAATGCCACAAAATTTCACTTCAAATACTTGTATCAGTTGCCTGCCTATACTGACAACCAATCTTGCAGCACTTTTCTACATAAAACTACCACTGATATCAATAGCAGTCTACATATAAAAGGACTGCAACACTGGGCTGGAGAAGAAAACAAAATTAGGAGTTCAAAATGCGAGTGTCCTCTTATGGAGAACAGACAAATGTACTTTAATACATCAGTACATATGGAGAAAAATATCACTGTGTAATTGGATGGTACCTCTTCTTGGGCAGGGTCTCGTGGTTCTGTTTCTAGGTATGGTTCACAAGTCTATGCAATATCTGCCTACACCAGAGGTGTCTAACATTTCCCATAGACCAAATCTGATCTGCTCCGTATGACCCTCCACCCATCCATATGCAGACTATGCAGAATCTAAGATGTATAGATATATTTTTAAACAAGGTTGAAATCCTGATTCCATTAAAGTCAATGGCAGGTCTCCCCGTTGCCACCTGCATCAGGGATGGGGCTTGCAGGCCCCGACAGAGGGCAGACAGCCCCCGGCTGCCCCCCTGCAGCTCCACTCCAGTGACCGCCCAGCCTGACTGGATCCCAGCCAGAGGCAGAGGGAGGGACCTACCTGCCGCTGCTGGACACTTTCCCAGGTGCCACAGAGTCCGGGGCTGTGTGTGCGTCCCTAGGCCGCGGGCCTGTGACCCGGAGCGGGTTGGGGTCCTGCTCTGTCGGCCCGCAGCGGGGCTGTGCCCGGCCCTGGAGCGGGGGTCCTGCTCTGCCCTCGGTAAACCAGCGGCTCCCGCCGCACACCCGCGGCTCCCGCAAAAAAACAGCGGTTCCCGCGGGTTGGTGCTGCAGGTGGCGGAGAGGATGTGACACCTTAAGAAGCCCAGCCACCCTGGGGGAGCACGCAACACGGGGAGGAGGAGCTGTCCCTGAGGGCGGAGCAGGACGGGGGTTGGCTCTTGCAGAGGGGAGCAGAAGCCGGGGTAAGCGGGGGAGCTATATGGCTGGCTGGCTGGGCTTCTGACAGTGTCACATCCTCTCCGCCACCTGCAGCACCAACCCGCGAGAGCCGCTCCTAACCCGCGGGAGCCGCCGGTCTTCCACGGGAGTAGCTACCGCCAGCCGGTGCCGCTGCCTCTCTGCGGGGAGGGGGGCGCTCCGCACCTGCGCTAGCCCCTGGGGTTTCCGGCGAGCCTCTGCCCCGGGTCGCTCCCCAGCCCCGTAGGAGCCGTGGCCCTTCCGGGGTGCAGCTCTCCAGCTCCGCGGGAGCTGCCGCCGATCTGCCGCGGAGCCCCAGCCCTTCTGTGGAAGCCGCTCCGCACCTACGGGAGCCGCGGGTCTGCCGCGGGAGCCGCTTCCAAACCGCGGAAGCAGCGGGGGTCGCGGGTCATCGGTGAGAGTCGCTGGTTTTCCGCGGGACTGGCAGCGCAGGGTCCCGCCCCGGCTCTCCCGCTCTCCGAGCCCGCGGACACCGCCTGGGCCTGATTGGCAATAGAACAGGTGCCGCGGCTAGGCACTGCTAAGCCCAGCGGTGCCGGGGCTCCTTAGTCCGGACAGGAATCCAGCGCTGCCCATGCCCAGGTCTCCCCCTGCACCGAGGGGCGGCAGCTCCCCCGCTTTCCCCAGCTTCTCCTCCCCTGGGTGCAAGAGCCCAACCCACCCACCCCGTCCTGTCCCACCCTAGAGGACAGCTCCCCCTCCCCCTGCTGCGGGCTCCCCCAGGGCAGGGGCAGGCTCCCCCAGGGCTGGGCTCACGCCAAGGCGTGCTGCAGACTCCAGGCAGGACTCCCCTCCCCCTGCACGTGCAGCAGGATTCGCAGCAGATCCCCCCCCCCCATCTGTCCCTCTCCCTCCTTGTCAGGCTCCAGCCTCCCCCGCGTCTTTGCTGCCGCTTCTCCCTCTGATACATGGTTGGCTGGCTGGGCTTGTTACAGTGTCAAATCCTCTCCGCCACCTGCGGTACCAACCCGCGGGAGCCGCGGGTCTACAGCGGGAGCCGCTTCCAACCCGCGGGAGCCGCTACCCGCCAGCAGGAGCTGCTGCCTCTGGGGGGAGAGGCGCTCCGCACCTGAGCGAGCCCCAGGGGCTTCTGGGGGGCCTCTGCGTGGGGGGTCGCTCCCCACCCCCGCAGGAGCCGCAGCCCTTCCGGGGTGCCTCCCTGTCACGGTACTGAACCACTGTGATGGTGCTGTTCCTGGTGGGATCCAACTGTGAGTGTCAGATCAGGACAGATTGCTTCCAAAGGGGCAACTACAGCCCAAAGCCGGGGTTTCCTCACACTAAGGCAAAACAAACCAGCTAAACAGAAAAGACTCTGGTCTCACCCCACTGGCTAACCACAAGTCACACAAGCAATTCCCTTAGACACTCCAGCTTCCCAGTATCACCACCAGCAGCCACCTGTCCTGGGGATCAATGGTTATGAAAACCAACACCCCAAATAAAGAAAATGGTTCTCCCCAATTCCAAGGAATCAGGCCCCAGACCCAGGTCAATATACAAATCAGATCTTACCACAAATCACGCTGTAGCCAATCCTTTAGAATCTAAAATCTAAAGGTTTATTATAAAAGGAAAAAGGTATAGGTGAGGGTTAAGAATGGTTAAAAGAAATCAATTACATTCAGTAATGGCACATCTCGTAGCTCAGGCTTGCAGCAAAGGTAGAATAAACTGCAGGTTCAAATCAAAGTCTTTGGATGCATCCCATTTGGGGGATGGGTCAGTACCATTATCCAGAGTTCCCTGAGTAGCAAAGTTCCATCCAAAGCTGGAAACAAGGCAGGCTGAAGACTGGAGGTGAAAGACAAAATGGGGAATGTTCTTCCAGCTTTTATAGACTTTTTCTTCTGGGCCAAGACCCTCCTCCTTCTTTTGCAGAGTCCGGTTGCAAAATGGAGGCTCACAGTCACAAGGTCCAATCACCAGACTCTCCAGGATTCAGTTTCTGACCAGGCAGTGACATTCCTAGAGCAGCTCGGGTGTGGACAGGCATATACAGAGTCCATTTTGTGGTTGATGTCCCTTAATGGGCCATCAGGCAGCCCCAGCCTGTCTGAGCCTTCACAGGAGCCAAGCCTAAGCTTGCATTACAGGCACCTTTAACTTTAGTTACAGAATAGATACACACATATGGAATAGATACACACATATGGAATAGATACACACATAAGACACCTGTTATGACCCCCTTCACATAATATTTCGTGCACCCATTGATCTACACGGTACCAAACTATTTCAGTACCGTGACACTCCCCACCCCCCCCAAAGCTGCTACGGAGCCCCCGGAACTCCGACCCTTCCCCAGGAGCCGCTCCCCACTCGCAAGAGCCGGGGGTCTTCCGCAGGAGACTCTCCCAACCCGCGGGAGCTACTCCCAACCCGCGGGAGCCGCTGCCTCTCCGCAGCGGGGCCTCTGCGCGGGGGTCGCTCCCCAGCCCTGCAGGAGCCACGGCCCTTTCGGGGTGCCGTTCTCCACCCCCGCGGGAGCTGCTGCCGATTCGCCGGAGCCCCGGCCCTTCCATGGGAGCCGACCCCCACCCCTGAGAGCCGCGGGTCTTTCGCAGAAGCTGCTCGGAACCCGTGGAAGCCGCGGGTCTTCTGCGGGCGCCGCTACCCGCCCGTGGGAGCCGCTGCCTCTCTGCCCGAGGCCGCTCCACTCATTCCCACAGCCATGGAGGCCCGGCCCAGCAATCAATCCACAAGACCCCCTTTCCTCTTGCTCTTTACACACCCATGTTCACACCCCTTAGAGGGGCACGGCTAGAAGGCAGCAGATTATAGAGCATAGAATGTGGAAATGGGGAGGAAAGCTCACAGGTTCCTGGAAGTTAGGAATTGTCACAAGACAAGAAATGCAGAGGGATGAAAGAGGGAGACCCAAATAGGTATAACCTATGTTAACACAGTGCTCTTTATCCCCTTCTAGTTGCTAGCCAATATACAGAAGTTTGAGTCTGCTACTGCCTTTGAGCTACATCTTACTCTTTAGTTCAAGCAGTAGCGGTAGATGAGGGTTGTTGCTTTTGATCCAGTGATCCCAGGTTCAATCGTCCCATGATGTGGTGTTACAAGTTAACGTGCACGTGGCAATCAGGTATTGGCCAAATCTCTCTATATAAAAGTCAAATGGTGTATGCGTGTATGTATGCGTGCATGTATGTGCACTTACTCCTTCCACACCATTTGAGCTAGAGACTTGAAATTTGGTATAGTTAGAGGTCTTGGGGTCCTAATCAGGGTAAGAGTCGAAAATTTTTCAAATCTCACCTCTGACGCTCCCCAGGGGTGAAATTATTTAAAGCCCATTCACATCAGCTGGGCAGCTGCTGTTCTCTGTGACATAGTTATGATGTCATAATACCCCCTCCAACTGACCCTGCACTCGCTCAGCTCTCTGCCCCCTCCAACGGACCCCGCACTCGCTCAGCTTTCTGTCCCCTCCAACGGACCCTGCACTCGCTCAGCTTTCTGTCCCCTCCCCCCTCCAATGGACCCCGCACTCGTTCAGCTCTCTGCCCCCTCCCCACCTCCGACGGACCCGAGCAACGCCGGGTATTTTCGCTAGTACTAAATAACGGAAAGACGAGAAGTTCTACCACTGATGTCTGTGCAAACTGTGTACCGATACTAGTGGGCATTCTACTATGGATTGAGTGGAGTATGAAGTCTTAAATGTATGAACCCACTGCACACTGAGCACAACTAAAAATGGAATTCCACCTTCCAACCAATGAATGTGATCCCCCCCTCCCCCCCCCCACACACCCGGTCTACACACAATATACATAAAGGTACTGGAAGGGGTTAAACTCTGACATGATTACTGACAATGGCCAAGGAACTGAGAAAAAACATTTCTTCTAGAATTCTACAACCCATAGTGGATTCTGTGGTAGACACTACAACCATCAGTGGGGTTTAAAGCATGGTAACAGAGGTGTGGGTGGAGTGGTTCAGAAACCATGCCGTGATGAAGGAGTCAGAAGTCTTCATAGTAAGTTTTAAAATAAAATGACAATACTACTAAAATGACAGCCTAGCTCAGGGGTGGGCAGACTTTTTGGCCGGAGAGCCACATTTGGTTTACAATCCAGCCCCTCCCATTTCTGGCCTCCCGACTGCCCCCTCAGAATCCACGTGACCCATCCAACCTCCCCCCCCCCACACACACACCTTGTCCCCGACTGCCCTTTCCAGAGACCCGTAACCACCCCCCAGGACCCCACCCATTTCCCCTGCTCCCTGTCCCCTGAGTGCCCCGGCCCCTATCCACCCTCCCACCCCTAACCGCTACCCCAGAACCCCACCCTCTATCCAACC
The DNA here is from genome assembly GCA_032164245.1 of Sternotherus odoratus. Classification (NCBI taxonomy): domain Eukaryota; kingdom Metazoa; phylum Chordata; order Testudines; family Kinosternidae; genus Sternotherus; species Sternotherus odoratus. Next base: position 157,595,522 of record JAVMKO010000003.1, read on the forward strand.
CACCCTGCTCCCCCACTGCCCCTTCCAGAACCCCCCCCAACCACCACTCCGGAACCCCTCCACCCCCTTACTAATGGTGATCCTCATGGCTCTGGGGGAACTGGGGATCGAGCAGCCATGGCCCCCCGGAGTGCTGCCCACGTGGTACGGTTCCGGGGTAACTGAGGAGCGTGCACCCTCCCCAGGCCAGATGGGACGGGGCTGCGGGCCGGATCTGGCCCGCGGGCCGTAGTTTACCCACCCCTGGCCTAGCTCCTAAAATTTGCTTGTGCAATCAGGGTAGCCCTAAGCACGTGTGTAAGCATAAGGAGGATTGCTCTGACTTGCCAGGAGCCCTTCAATGAAAGTATGCCTTTCTGCAAAGGTTAAAAAAAAAGTAGATGCCTATTTTGGCCCAAATGGCTTCATTCTGCTTATACTCTCCTACTAGAAATTCAGGCCTTGCCTAACCCCTATTTCCTCAAAGACACAACGGATGACTGGAGAACTAGTAAGATGACATCATCACAAACACCAAGAGAGACCAAAGCACTTTGGAGAAAAGATCTTTGATATTCAACAGTCCTACTCTTTCAGTGGAGGGATATGAAAGCTTCTCTGGTTCATTGATCCATAGCAAAAGCAAAGAAGAGGAGTCTTCTTGTTATTCCTGACATTTCTAAGTTAAAACCAAGCAGAGTAAATCATTTATTTTTTTTCAGGTCTTTTATCATGGTGCACAAAGGTCCCAATGCAATTCTCTCTCTCGGGTCTTCTTTAGAACAGGTATGTTTTTTGCAGAAGGCCAGGATGGTTCCTCTTTTGGTAGCCTTGCTTATGTAACCCTTCTGCCCATCAGAGTTGGCAGCAACAAGGGCCGGGTTCAGTATCCAGGGGTTCCATTCTAATGACACAATACAAAACCGGCTCGAGCCCCCACCCAGTGACCCGGGACAACCATATACCACCCTTCTGGGCGCCTCTAAGAGGCAATACTTCCCCTCTCGCAAGCACAGAGTCTGAGTGTACCAAAACCCTTTTAATGACAGAGAGAAACACTGTGGCATTATATTGGGGAAACACCACAAACAGGATTCATAAAACAAACCATGAACCAGAAGTCCCGTCCTCCTCCCCCCCCCCCAACACACACACACAAGCAAATGGGCCGTGTCCTTCACCTTTGGTTCTTGAGTCCTACAAGCCCCAAAGTCACCCAAGGACCCAAAAGTCCAACAGCCGAAAAGTCTCTGTAGAGTTCAAAAGTTCATCTGCAGAGTTTTACCTCCCAGCCTGGGTGGAAATGGGGGAGACAGGTTAAAGGGCACCTTACGTAGTCAGAGACCAACTGCGCCACCTCTCCATGAGGATCTGCTGCAGTCCTCACTGTGAGCCGCTCTGTCAGTTGTCTCCCAAACTGTTCCGATCTGCCAGTGGTCCCACGAGCTGCTCTGCCCGACGTTCCGTTCCATCAGCTGCCCAGGAACTGCTCTGCTTCACCAGTCGCTCTGCTCCGCTCCGTCCACTGCTGCACATTGCCAGCCACTCCACTAAACAACATTTTATCATCCCTGCCCCAATAACAGAGAAACTGGGGATCCCACAGCAGCCAAAGTGACCATTTGGGCTGCTGTGAGCTCAGGCTAGGCGCGGTGGGTGTGTCTATGCAAATAAGATCAGCCCCTGAAATTCTTTCCCACAACTTGCTGCAATTCACCACCAGAGGTCAGGGGGCTGCTCCTCCTGACACTGCTTACATTTGAAACAAAACCCTCTACCTATGGCTGGAAACTGTCTTATGCTGTAAAAAAATAACCCTTCAAATACTGCAGGATTTTAGGGTTGCTGTAGGTGTGTAGCTTTGAATATCTGGTTTTGTTGGTTGTAATAAGGTTTGCCCGGCAGGATCACTAGTCACTGGCAAATAGTACTAGGTGTCAATTTCTTACTTTCCCTAAACACCAAAACCAGAAGTCCCTTATAAACCTTGGCGATTTCTGGAAAGATAATGGATGTTGCACTTCTCCACAAGCGATGTTATCCTTAGCTGGCAGTTTTGTCTGACAAGCCACAAGTCAAGACACTAATACTTGTAATTAGGGTGACCAGATGCTCCGATTTCATAGGGACAGTCCCGATTTTTGGCTTTTCCTTATTTAGGCTCCTAATACCCCCCCCCCCCATCCCCATCCTGATTTTTCACACTTGCTGACTGATCACCCCGCTTGTAATGAAATCTGCTTGTGTCCCCGACTCCGTTTGCACGGCCGCACCTCTGCTCAATCGAACCGGTAACAGGCGGGTCTGTGTCGCTGTCCTAGTTTTTAAGAAGTCGGCTAAAGGAGAAGAGCCAATCCCGGGCCGGGAGGCGGCGACGGCTCGAAAATCCCATTGAACAACCGGGCGGGGAGGGGCCTGTCTGAGCCCGGGGAACCCGACTCCCAGGCGGGCCTGGGGCGGGAACGAGCCTCCCCCACCCTCCCCTTGGCAAGCTCGTCGCAACTCGCTGCAGGCCCGCGGCTGGGCTGGAGCCAGCGAGCCCCGCCCGCGCACGGCTCCCCCCGCTCCCCGAGCCCGCAGGCACCGCCCTCCCGCCCGGGCTCTCGCCGCGCCCAGAGCTGGCGGCTGCCTCCCCCGGGCAGCCCCCGCGCCTCCCACCGGCTGTCAGCGCGGCAGCTCCGGTGACCGTCCCCCGGGCCCGCTCCCTCCGCCCCGGGCCCCCTGGGGGCGCCCCCGGGCCGGATTGGCCATGGAACAGGTGCCGGGGCTCCTTCGCCCGGGCAGGCAGCCAGCGCGGCCCATGCACCGAGGGGCGGCAGCTCCCCCGCGTCTCCTCCCCTCGGTGCAAGAGCCACGCCCCCCCCCCCGCCCTCAGGGACACCGCCCCCTTCCCCCCCCTCAGGGACACCTCTCCCCCTCCCCCCGCGGGCTCCCCCAGGGCCGTGGCAGGCTCCTCCCCCCACGGGGTGCAGCAGGCTCCCTCCCAGGGACCCCCCCCCGCTGCAGGGCTCCCCCCAAGGCGTGCTGCAGACTCCAGCCAGGGCTCCCCTCCCCCTGCGCCTGCAGCAGGCTTCGCAGCCCCCAGTGCAGCCGACGCCCCCCCCCCCCCTTCCCTCCCTCCCTCCTTGTCAGGCTCCCAGCCTCTCCCCGTCTTTGCGTGACCAATTTGGAGGGGGACGATGCCGCCTCCCTCTTACCCCTGATTGGCCGGCTGTGCCATGCCCATCAAATTGAGGCCCGCCGTGGATTGGCCAGGCTGCCAGACCAGGAGAGGCTCGGTCCCCACAGGGCTCCCCTCCTCCCCCTTTCCCTTCGCAGCAGTGTCCTCAGAAGACTCATTGGGCGAAGACCCCCCCCCCCCACCTTGGCTGAGAGCTGCCAGGACACTGGTTGGCAGTCCTGCTACTCAGCCGGGCTGGGCTGGTCATTGGCTCCCGGGAGCAGTGTGGGCGGGGCTCCTCCCCCTCCTGTGACTAACTAAAGTCTGTGAGTCACTGCACAACCCATCAATCCCATTAAATGCCGTGTGCGGGCAGGCGGCGCTGCCTCTGCTGCTCCCTACGCTGCCCCAGCCCCTGTGCCTGGGCTGCTGCCGCTTCCCCCTCTGATACATGGCTGGCTGGCTGGGCTTGTTACAGTGTCACATCCTCTCCGCCCGCTGCAGCACCAACTTCGCCCCCAGCTAGTCTCCTCCTGCCCGGGGCTGCTGCTGCCAAGTGATGGGATAGAGCAAAACCCCTCCAGCACCTGGGCTCCTATTTATTACAGTCTGTCTCGCCCTGTCCTATCCTTGGTTCTTCTTCTTCCTCTCTCCCCTTTCCCCTTCTTTATTTTATTCTTCCCTTTCCCCTTGTCTTGGAGCCTAGATTTGTTGAGTTCTTCTGGAAAGGGTGAGTACAATTCATGGCCTTTCTGACAACGTTTTTGAGTGGTACCCTCCTTTAATGGGGGGGGGGAGTCTTGTATGGGATTTGGGGTGTGCCTTGGCATGTGCTGTTTGCTTATTCAATAAATATCTAGAATTAAAAAGAAAAGGTGAGTCGGAGAGAGGGTTTATGATCATTATCCTTTACTACGGCTACTTGCTGAATGGGTCACTTATCTGTTGCAAACTGTTTAAAAGTTTAATTAATTTTTTTAAGTTAACTCTGACATGGATTAAAGATGATACTCCCCCCCCCCCTTTATCTTATTTAACTCCATCTCCCTTACTCCCCTCTTGTCTGTCTAGATTTTGATGTTTTTAGTTTTATAAAGTACCTGTGATCAGTACATGAAAATGAAATGGCTGTAGATACATTTATTGTTTTGAAATACAAATATTTTTTGAGACTGGAAAAATTCGATGTAATATATATACTAACTTTTGAACGTAATTCATATCGAAATGTATTTTGATAGAGCAGTAGAGACTGTCCAAATCATACTGCAGCTCAGCTCTTTGAAATTTTGTGCTCTCTATGTCCTTTTTATTAAAATGAAACCATTAAGTAGTTGTAAAGTATTTTTGAACCCACAACAAGGAAATTCATTTGCTCTACCACTGCATCCCTAGCACACTCTGATCTGCATAAATATTTCAACACATATGGAATGTATGAGCCATATGACTGAATCACAGGAAAATGAGTGTATCCAATTGGATTTTTAGCTTTCAGTTTGAATGTCCTTTTGGTGGACTAAACTCAGATTCAAAAAGTTAGTGTAAAATAGTTTCACCTGGAGTTTTTTTGTATTAATAGTTTAATATATAATGAAACTGGAGCATTAATTTCTTTTATGTAACCATAATATCCAAAGTTGCTAAAATGAAAAACTAAGTCCTAACCCCAACGAATAGTTACAGTGTATCTCCAGAAGATACTTTCCAAGCCTCAGTACTTTGCCTTTGTATACTATGTATAAAAGTATGCAGTACTTTTATCTATGTATAAAATATTTTAAATAGCAGACTAAAAACTTACAACATTAAAATCATGTAAAAATCAGTTTTGAATTGTGGTGTTTGGATGTTTACACTCCTTTATTTCAACACTCCAATTGTGTCTCTAATTCGTGGCTAAAAACAGTCACTAGAAATTTTGAGTAAACTTTGTTAAAATAAATAATTGGTGCCAGACTAAGATCTTGCACACCAAGTTTCAACAGTCCTTTAAAATATATATATTTGTAAATGAGAAGAAATCAAGATAACTATGATTTCTTTAGCCAGTGACTACTGAAATGAAACCCGTTGATTGCCCAGAAACAACAAAATTGGACAGGTGAGAAATTCATATGTTGTCACCCATGACATTGAAAAAGGGAAAACTTTGATGGCTGAGATATAAATTCAGAATGTGGTTACAGTTCATAAGTGGTAACTACTTTTTGTTAATTTTTTTTATTATACACATCAATTATGAGCCAAAATCATTGCTTGCATAACACTGTCAGACCCCGTGTACTTAGCAAGCATGAATTTGCCCAACATTTGTAAAGCTTTTTAAAATACCTGTTACAGTTGCTGTCATGGGGCCCTTTTAAATATGGTCTGTTGAGTCAATATTAGGGCCATACCAAATTCATGGCCCAGTTTGATCAATTTAATGATCTAGGATTTAAAAAATCTTAAATTTCATGGTTTCAACTATTTTTAAATCTGAAATTTCACAGTATTGTAATTGGGTCCTGACCATAAAGGAGTGTGGGGTGGTTGCAGGGTTATTGTGAGTGTGTGGGTGGGGGGGAGGTTGTGGTACAGCTACCCTTTACTTCTGTGCTGCTGCTGGTGGCGGCGCTGCCTTCAGATCTGAGCAGCTGGAGAGCAGCAGCTGCTGGCCAGGAGCCTGGCTCTGAAGGCAGAGCCACTGCCAGGAGCACAGAAGTAAAGGTGGCATGGTATGGTATTGCCCCTCTTACTTCAGCGCTGCTGCTGGTGGAGTGTTGCCTTCAGAGCTGGGCATCTAGCCAAGAGCTGCTGCTCTCCAACTACCCAGCTCTGAAGGCAGCACAGAAATAAGGTTGGCAATACCACGACCTCCCTAAAATAACCTTGTGCCCCCGGCAAGTCCCTTTTGGGTCAGGACCCCCAATTTGAGAAACGCTGGTCTCCCCCGTGAAATCTGTGTAGTATAGGGTCAAAGCACGCAACAGACTTCGCGGCGGGAGTCCAGATTTCATGGTTCATGATGCGTTTTTCACGGGTGTGAATTTGGTGGGGCCCTATACATAGGCCTGTTTCACCTCTCTGAAACCACTTTTATACTAGTGCACGTCCAATGATTTTAATGGAGTTACTCTTCATTTACGTCTGTATGGGAAGAGATTAGACTCCAGTAGTTTCAAAAAGGCTCCAAATAGTAGGATGACCAAACAGCAAGTGTGAAAAACTGGGAAAGAGGGTGAAAGGTAATAGGGGCCTATATAAGACCAAGCCCCAAATATCAGGACTGTCCCTATAAAATTGGAACATCATTGGAGGCAGTTCTCACACTGAGTGTGACTCACACTGAGTGGTATTTTACTACATGAGTAGTCCCTTTAATCCCAGTGGTAACAAAGTCCTGTGGCACCTTAAAGACTAACTATAAAATTTTGAAGCATAAGCTTTCGTGGGCTAATACCCACTTCGTCGGATGCAAGCAGTGTGACTACTCACATGCTAAAGTACCAATCATTGTGAGTAAGGGTGACAGGATCAGGCCCTTAATATTTAATTTTATTCCCTAAAATAAGATTATACGGGATTATTGATATATTTCTTGGGGTCTTGGCAAATTTTTCTGAGAACTAAAGCATGAAGTTATTCTATTAAATGATTACACCAGAAATAACTGTTTGAGATGATCCCTATGCTACAAATGAAATCAGCAAGCAAATAAGTGTTCTGGTTGTTTCTCTTGATGTGGTGGAAGGTAGAAAAAGACTGTTGTGAAATTCAGGCTCTTGCAATGAAATTCTGTGCTGGAGGGAAGTTTGAATACTGAAGGTCTTGCAGGAGGCAAGCTGGCAGTGCAGTGTTAGAGGTGCTTTTTTACAATATGGCATGAAGAATTTTATTGTTGATTTCAATGGAAGCAGCAGCAGTTCCAGAGTCTTTCTTAGAGCAGTTGATGTAGTAGCAGGAAGAGTTCACAACACTACTCCTCTGACTTACTTCCGTTTTAGCAGAAAGACCTGTGCTAAGCAGAATATTAAGAAGAAAACCTGTCTAGCAAAGCGGTGTTGTGTCCTGCCTTGATGCATTACATGTACTTTTTTATAAATTTCCTGAAACTTGTATTGGACACGCTCAGGGTGGAAGATAATTATTTCATGTTTGTTTCATGTTTTCACTTCCTTTTATGACTGTATTCATTGCTACGCTTTTGTGTCACTGATTGCGATGTTGTTGTAATTAACATTAATTATGCAAACTAGATTGTTTTTTAGAGGCTCTCCCACTCTGTATTGATACTGTCATCTTGTTTGTTTGTTAAACAAGAATGCATACATTTCAGGAGGAACTACAGCTATTAGTTACAAAACAGTATCTGCATGGGAAACAAAAGCAAATACCACTTTTAGCTGAAACATTACGTGAAATTTTTATTTGGCAGCACTGCTTAGTCACACAATTTGATCTGAAATAATGAGGCATGGTAAACAAGGATACAAAATAGGAAGCAAGTATGGTGGCTCTGTGAAGAGAGTATGTAAACCTTAGAATTTCACCATATTCTTTCAAGATCAACAGGATTCTCGAGTAAAAATCTGCAGTCCTTTATTTGAATAAAATTTCCATTCAAATATGTGAGATTTTTTGCCTGCTTAAGGAAAACAGAATTTGGCAGGTAGTAAAGTGCTAGCTTTGGCAAAACAAACTGATGGAACAGACAACTTTTTGCTTAATTCGTCTTTTTTTGTGTGTGTATAAGTTTTGCTTTGTTGTCTCTAAAGACCTCCACATCAGCTTGAAGGGTGATATTAGTTTTGTACCCTAAATTTTCTAAACAACAGTGCTTGTAGAAGAAATGATGAAAGTCTAATAATGTTTTATATAGAGGAAGTACAGTAGTCCTATTTGAATAAATTCCTTTAGATTAAATATAGTGAATTAACAGAAATCTTTAAATCTGACTTTGAATTGTCCCTATGAAATACTTGAGAGCTGAAAATGATCCATGTTAGAGTCTTAATAGAAATCATAATTGCAGGGATATTTGTGTTCTGTTTCTATATTCATAATATACTTACAGGAGAAATACCATGGTGGAGGGAGAATTTAAAATGGAATTCTTTTACACTGTCAAAATTGTAAGGTGTTGGTGTGTAAACATACTGTAAGACATTGGAAAATGATTCCCAGTTTTCGTCTGACTTTCCATACCAAATAAGCAATAATTTTGTTTGCAGTTTGTATTAGGTATTTGTCTTTTGTGCAAGACCATCAGGGTAGTAGTCTTCTCTGGAAAGCTAAAACAGTACCTTGGGCTCCAACAAGTGGAGGTTATATAATTAAATGGGAAGACTCTATAGTATTAGAAAATTACCTTTTAGCAATCTAGCGAGTCTGCTAAGACGTGGAGATGATTTTATGCAAATCAATACAATGCTGATTTTTCTTCTAATTATAGATCCATGTTAAAAGAAAAAGATGCGATTTCTTGGTAGCATTTCACATTGGCTTGCTAAATAGTGAATTTAGAAAGACATTCTCTTCAGTTTAGACAATACATGTGAAGATGATAAATGTGTTTTGCTTTTGTTTTTTTAAATCTTTATTTATTAAATTGCCTTCCAGAAATCATACAAACGTGCTGGCCTGTAAGTGATTTCAGTGTGTCTGTCAGGAGAATCAAGAATGAAGGTCACTTATTTTTCAGATGACAGGCTGGCATGACATTGGTTCCTGTTGCCTAAATGCTGTACATTCCTTAGCTTCCAGCTCATGAATCCATACTCCTGCTTTGAAGTAACTCTGGTGTATGGAAGGTTCCAATATACCAGGATTTGATGTACCCAAAATAAATTTGAAAGAGAAATTGTGACCTTAACTATTTTCGAAGGTTGGGTGGAGAGAGCTGGTATTGATCTCTGTAAAATCTGTAATGTGGGTTAGCCTCTCTTTGCCTCACGGGTCCACCTGTTCTGGTATTAGTAAAGCAAGTAACGAGGCCATCAATCACATCATAAGTACCTGGGGAGAAAGAGGTGACAAATTGACAGCCTTCCTCTGTAGCATTGTATGAAACATTAAGTATTGGTGATCTGTATGAAATACTAGCGAAAATACCTGGCGTTGCTTGGGTCAGTCGGAGGTGGGGAGGGGGCAGACAGCTGAGCGAGTGCGGGGTCCGTTGGATGGGGGCAGAGAGCAAACCTGACACCCCCACCTCACCCCCCCGACCAAACCTGACACCCCCACCTCACTTACCCCTCGACCAACCCCGACTCACATTTTCACCCCTCGACCAACCCCGACTCACATTTTCACCCCTCGACCAACCCCGACTCACATTTTCACCCCTCGACCAACCCCGACTCACATTTTCACCCCTCGACCAACCCCGACACCCCCACGTCTCCCCCTACCAACACCCCCTGACCAACACCCACACCTCACCCCCCCCGTAGACCAAACCCGACACCCCTACCTACCACCACAAACAAACCCGACACCCACACCTCACTTACCCCTCGACCAACCCCGACCCCCCTCCTCACCCTCCCAACCAAACCCAACACCTCCACCTTACCCCCCCCCACCAAACCCAACACCCCCTGACCAACCCCAACCCCCACACCTCACCCCTCACCCACCCAGACACCTTCCCACCCCCCCAGACCAAACCCGACACCCCCGGCTCACTTACCCCCCCCGACCAAACCTGACACCCCCACCTCACTTACCCTCCAACCAAACCCAACTCAAGTCCATCGGAGTGGGGAGGGGGCAGAGAGCTGAGGGATTCCGGGGTCCCGTCGGAGGGGGGAGGGGGCAGAGAGCTGAGGGATTCCGGGGTTCCGTCGGTGGGGGGCGGGGGCAGAGAACTGAGGGATTCCGGGGTTCCGTCGGAGGCGGGAGGGGGCAGAGAGCTGAGGGATTCCGGGGTTCCGTCGGAGGGGGGAGGGGGCAGAGAGCTGAGTGAGTGCGCTGTCTATTGGAGGGGGTATTATGACATCAGAACTATGTCACAGAGAACAGCAGCTGCCCAGCTGATGTGATTGGCCTTTAAAGAATTTCACCCCTGGGGGGCGTCAGAGGTGAGATTTGAAATTTTTTTGACTCTTGCGGTCATTAGGACCCCAAGACCTCTAACTGTACCAAATTTCAAGTCTCTAGCTCAAACGGTGTGGAAGGAGTAAGCATACATCCGCGCATACACGCATACATACACGCATACATACACGCACGCATACATACACCATTTGACTTTTATATAAATAGATTACGGGGCAGTAAATGGAAGTTAACAACCCTTCATTTTGGGACTTGGTGTTTTGCAACTGAAATGAAAATTACTTGACTTTATTTAAATTAGACTATATGTTGAAAATCGCCAAAGTGTTGTGACCCTTAACCAAATGCTCCAAAGCATTTATTCAAACAAGATAACGTACTAAAAATCTTTTTTTTTTTTTGAGGAAACTTGCCTGCCTTAGTGATCAGTACTGTAATTCTTAACTCCCCTACAATCCATGTCTAACAAACTCCACGTCAGCAGCTTTATGAAGAACCTACTTTATGACACGTGAGGAGTGCAAGTACTGAGTTTTGGTATGTTAGGGGCTTACAAAGCTTGTTCTTGTATGAACAGAAACTGTTCAAAATGCCAGATTCATGATGCATGCAACAGTAAAGGTCCCCAACTTGGAAAATTAATAATATGGTTCATGTTGACGTTTGAGGGAATGCTGATTGTAGTGAGCCACACCCCAGTCTGTTCTGGTGGTTCCTATGGACCTGTATTTTTCACTCCATTGAAACACCCCAAATCAGCACTGTTCCCCTTTCCCCCACCCCAGGAAAAACCCTTTCTAGGGTGAAACTGAGAAAATGTTTGTAATCTTCAGCATTTTATTGTTTGTTAATCTATTATTAAACAGAGCCAGTGAGGGTCAGAGTGGGGCTTTTGGCATTCATCTGCATTTTAGACGCTGTATTTTGTCTTCTGGTCAGGTTGTGTTCCCAAAAGACCATCGGAGTCAGAGTTAGCACATTTTACAAATAGGTTCCTTATTCTCCAAAATACTGCCTGTAGTTAAGGAAACTTATTATGACCCTGTGGCCTTCACTATTTTTCTTTGGCACTGCTGTGGGAATCGGTTCAAGGATAGTTGTAAGAACACAGAAGTGAAAAACAGGGATAAACAAATCCTAACTTGAGCTGGAACAAACCTCTTCAGATTCACTAATATAAAGCCAGAATCTCAAGAAATAATGAAGATGTTACTTTTCATAAAGTCACATAAAATGTGAAGCTTCTAAGTGGAGAGGAAATTATAATTACACCATTGTTTCTGTCTTGTAAACCATTCGGCCATTAACAGTCAGGTTAAAGAGCCAATTCTGACATCCAATTTCTTGTGAACTTGGAATTTTCCTTGTCAAAATTAAAATGTGAATTTATTGCATTTTCCTATATATACGATAAACTTTGGGGAAGTTTTTAGTTTGTTAAACTTGGGGGAAAATAAAGCACTAACACTGTGGTAAGGAATATGCATTGCATTTTTCTTGAAATAAAATAGAAGATATGCATATTTACCCCTGTGTTTACTCCTCCTCCTTATACTTCTCTTCTGTCTCATACTTCTTCCATCTCTTCCCTTGTTTTCTCTTCTCTCACTCCTCTTGATCTCTTTTGTTTCTTTCCTCCTCCTTTCTCTTTTTACCTCTTAGTACCATTATTAGTATTTGAGTTACATTAGCACTCAGGTGCCGAAGTCAGGATTGGGTTCATGTTTTGCTAGGCACTATATAAAAATGTAGTAGCAATCCCTGCTCCAAAGAGCCTACAATTTGAACAGACATGATAAACAAAGAGGCAGAGTGAGGTGGCACAAAGCAGGTCAGGAGGATAGCCAGGAATAGAAGATGGTTCCAGAGCCCCACTCCAGTACTCTGTCCAGTAGACCATGCACCTCACATCTTTTCAGCTCTCTATTTTTTGTGTGCCTCATCCATTTGCTTTTTCCATCTTAAATACGCTCTGAGCATGAGTGACTTTTCTGAGTGCATTTTGAGACTGCTCTGTAGCCATAAACATTTCTCTTCGGATACCATTTATACTGGTGCAGATTTCAGCGGAATGTCTCCTGACTTATACAGGAGTATGTGAAATCGCAATTAGGCCCACTGGCTTCACGTACCCGAAGAATACATGTATGTTCAGGTTAGGCACCAAAATATATATTTTAAAAAATGAATGTAGACCGGGAAAAGGGCACTATTTGGTGCACTTGTGTTGTAATTTTCATGCTGCACAAATCCAGCTCAGGAATACTATAGAGGTAAAAGGTACATCTTCTCCTATTAGTGCTTAAAGGACTACATCAGCTATTCTACTGTGCCCAGTAGTTTGAAAATGTGAAAGGTAAGCAGTGTTTTTCACTATGCTGAGTAACCTATTTGAAATACAGTTTCTAAATAGACTTGACATATCTAAGGCTACTGTTAGCCAGGGTCATCTTGCTATGGCAGGGCAAAAGCAGGAAACTGATGTATAGACTGTTAAATCAGTACTGAAAACATGTTGGAAATTGGCTTGCAATGGCAGAAAAAACATAAAGTAGCAGTAGACCCCTTTCCTCTTTCCCAAGCAAAATTTTGTTAACTTTGAAACTGATACAATTATGTTTGCTTAAACTTTTAAATTTAAAATTTTCCTCATGCTCAAATATTTGTTCCCAGGAAAAAGTGTGTCTTCTCTTTCAAACTTCTAGATTGAGGGGCTTGACATAACGGCACATGTGACATCCCTAACTTAGAAAATCCACTCTCCGATATCTCCGGCTTTTTTTTTTTTTTCTCCAGTAGTTAATTAAAAATTAGATGAACTGCCCTCTTGCTCAGGGCAAATATTGGATTTTTTGGACTGTAACATATGGATTAAACTTCGTTACTTCATACATTTTATTATTCTGTAGGGGGGGCATCATATTTGTCCAAGCATACGTGGTTACCCACACAACGACCCTGCTAGGGATTTACGTACACCGTGCAGAAAATTCAAAAGTTACAGTTTCCAGAGCATTTGTTAAATTGTCCTTTTTGTGCACGCGCTCATTAATATTCCTGTGTGTATTGATGATTTATGCCTATCATGATCAACATACCCCCTTTGTCCTGGGCATACATGGATGTTGGGTGATTCACCTCCACGCACACACATTCTCTCATCATCTGCAATTCAACCTCAGACAGCTTTCTCTTCTCCTCTCTTTTTCTGGGTGCAGGACTCTCCTGAGAGTTCTGGCCTCCGAGGGTCCTGCTTTTGCCTGCGAGTAAGAGCAGGAAGCAAGCACTATCTGCCCCAGTTATGAATGTAATATAAATACTTACTGCTCTTAGGCAAGCGGGTTTCTTCAGGTACTGGTAAGGGGAGTCTGCAGCAAGTACTGTGTTCCTGATCACATGGAAAGTAAGAACTCTAACCAGTAGCTTTGATGTTTTTTTCCTCTAATAGTCTTTTTTTTTTCCCCCTCCCCATGTGCCTATTGGACTCGTGTTCTGAAGTGGAGAAGCTGGGAAGATCTTCTGCTTTCCCTGGCTCGTGGGAGGAGCAGGGATGGGGCAGAGAAAGCTCCCAAGGGATTGGGCAGCGTATCTTTTCTCTGGCTCTGCAGTGGCATCCCTCTGCCTCCAAGGGAGAGGAATGAAGGTTTCCCTGCTGCTCCCCTCTCCTTGACTTCTGTGAGAGCACAAGGGGAGTGAGATAGTAGGACCCCTTATGAAAAGTCAGCACTAGGGAAGTGCTGGAGAGCCAAGGGGCTATTCATCTGGCCCAGCTCTCTGCAGATGGTATCTGCATCACATACTTGAGTTAGTTATTTTAAATGAAGAGGCTAGGTTCGTGTGTGTGTATGTGGTTTCCATGGGTGTGTTTTTTAATGGTTATTCTGGATTTTTGCCATGCCATAAAACTGATTAGAAATGATTCTAATGAAAAGGGGGCAATGGATCATTTCACAGAGGGGTAAGGTGTCTGGGGGAAGGCAAATCTGAACATTTTCCCAGTTGTTGGGTGAGCAAAGGGTGCAGGTTCCCCACGGTCACCTCCCCGAGCGACGACTATGCTCATTTTTTGAATCAAAGATTAAAACGATATTTAGTTGTGTGGGTTGCTGCTATTATCTATGTGCAGTAGTGCCCGCTGGGTGCCAGGCACTTGGTGACCGTTCCTGATCCAAGACACTCACAGTCTAAAGCCATAGGTCAGGGGAAGGAGAACAACAATAGGCAATTTATAGACAAATCAACAAGAGTTCCGATAGGCAGCATCCCAGAGCTGGGGCTTTTAAGAGAGATGTCAATCTTGGCAGGGTTAGGGGTCTTGCAGGTGACCTCAGGGAGGTCAAACCATGTGTAGGGAGATGCATGAAAGGAGCTGTGCAGCACAGATGATTTTGTGAAAATTGGACAAAATGGGTGAGTGAATGGGGTGGGAGAGGTGGGGGGGCAAGGCAGTGTTTGACAGGAAGGATAAGACTGGGGGGGACACACAGAGCTTTGAGAGTGGTCACCAGAAGTGTAAATTTGAGTTTGATATAATCTGATGGGAAGCCAATGGAAGGATTCAAAAAGGGGGGTTGCGTTAGTGTACATACAAGCTGCAGTGTGGTTGCATTTATGATGTTGGCAGCAATTATACGCTTGAATTTTCTGGCTATTTTTTGTTTAAACTCTCAACTGTATAATGTTGAGTTTGTGTAGGGATTATTTTTAAATTTCTTTTGCATCTAATTTCGTAAGCTTTCTAACAGGAATAAGAAAAATTAAGTGAGTGCATGCCATGTTGAGTTCCCATTGCCTTTGGGTTGAGAACAACCATGAGAAACCTCTGTGCAAAAAGTAACATCTCTGAAAGTTATAAGTACCTGAAACCAGGGACTTGGATTGTAAACGCGCTGGGGCTGTCTCGTTTGTTTATGTTTGGTCTGACCCAGTATGGCCATTCTTTTGTATGTTCTTATAATAATTTAGAATAAAAACTCTTCAGCCATAATCCTTGTGTGAGAGAGAGAGAGAGAGAGAGAGAGAGAGAGAGTGAGTGATTCCTCTCTCTCTCTCTCTCTTCCTCCATCTGGAAGGATGAAATGCTCTGAAATGGATGAAAAGCTTGTTTCATCCAAGAAGGTATCTAACATACAACCTCAAAGTAGCCAGTAAGTGGCATTACGAAAAGGTTATCTCAAGACTTCATGAAAACTGATTGGAAAATTTTACGCTATTACAATGTTGGATTAAAATTTAATTGTAAATTTTAAATGTTTTCAAGTGCCACTAATTGGGTAACCTATTTGAATTTTCCAAAATTGCTGTAAGCAAAAATCAAAATATGGAAAATGGAGGCGTTCTCCTCTGAACACATCAGCAGGTACGTCGCTTCGCTCACGTGAATGCTTCCATTGATTTCAAAGGGCTACAATTGGTTTTTTAAGCACGTTTCTCCTAGTGGCATAAAATCTGTCACTTCAAAAAAAAAATTTTGCTTCTGTGTGAATCGTGACAAGTTATTCAGATGGTCAGTATGGTAAAGTCCTTGTGAAACTTTTTTTTATGCACACGGGTCAAAAGGTTCAAAAGCAACCCAGTGCTAGGCTTCTTTGCTTAGTCTTAGGCAACTTAGTGACTCAGGAGCACAAGACCCGCTGACGTCAGACTGCAGGCTCTGATGGAGGAGCCCAGCCTGGTCGAAACATTTCAGCTTGTTTAACATGTGGAAATGGGGTGACCAGATGTCCTGATTTTACAAGGAGAGTCCCGGTTTTGGGGTCTTTCTCTTACATAGGCTCCTATTACCCCCAACCCCCGTCCTGTTTTTTCACACTTGCTGTCTGGTCACCCTATGTGGAAACTCCATAGATTGTAAAGGGGTGTTGGTTGCAAATGCTGCCTGGGCTGTCGGCTTATCAATGCTGTGCTTGCATTTGTGGTGTTCTCACAGTAGGGATGTTAATGAGGCTCTGGACTTGTCCTTTTCAGCACAGAAGAGAATGAAAGTTCTTAGGAGAACAAAATCTTCACATAGAATCTGAAAATCTACTGACCAGTCACTGTCGTATCTGAATGCTTCTCAGACAGGAATGGACCCTCGCTGCCTGTGGCTGACCTCCGCGTGCCCCTGTGCTAGAGGCTGCGAGGAGGTAGTGTAGTGCGGGCTGTGTTGGATCCCTGCTCCTAGAGGATTCTGCTACACAAGAGGAATCCTCACCTGGCCACTTAAGTCAGCATTGACTATGTTGGCTCTGCTTCAGCTGTGTGACAGGGCTGAGGATCTGGTCCAGTTAACTTAAATTTGCAAGCACCCTCTCAGATGGAAAGAGTTTTATGCCTATTTTATAGATGAGGAAACTGAGGCATAGATATTCCTCCCCTCTCCCAGAAATCTGTGTCAGAAGAAGTAATAGAAGCAAGACCTTCTGATGATCAGGCCTCTGCTTTAATCACAAGATATTTCTTGAGTCACTTACTAAGAAGCAGCTTAGATTGTTACCCTGTTAGTGGCTTTACTGCCCCATGCAGACTTATATACACAGTGTATGATCACATAATAAATGGAGATTTTTTTTAGTCTTTCTCTTTACATAACACACTAAAGCAGGGGTCTCAAACTCAAATGACCATGAGGGCCACATGAGGACTAGTGCACTGGCCCGAGGGCCGCACCACTGACACACACACATACCCTCGCTGCCCCGGCTCTGCCCCCACTCCACCCCTTCCATGAGGACTAGTGCACTGGCCCGAGGGCCACACCACTGACACACACCCTGCCCTCGCTGCCCCGGCTCTGTCCCCACTCCACCCCTTCCAAGAGGTCCCACCCCTGCCCCACCTCCTCCTCTGAGCACGCAGCTCCCCATTCCCTCCTGGAAAGCGCTAGGCACCACCAACAGCTGTTTGGGAAACAAAGCAAGAGCAATATAGGAAGTCCAGAGCTAGAAACACGCGCGGCCCAGCCAGGCAGCAGAGAAGCCTCCACTTCTGGCCCCTCCATCCTGCAAACTGCTATGGGGGGACTGGGGGGGAGGGGGGGCGCCAGGAAGCTTGGCGGGCCGCAGGGAAGGGCTTTGCGGGCCGCATGTGGCCCCCGGGCCGCATGTTTGAGACCCCTGCACTAAAGTATGTAATAGGGCGAGGTTTTGTTCACGTGTCTTAGTGCTTATGCACGATGGTTGTATTTTTGGTTTTCTCATATGCTTTCTAAGCTGTTAATAACTGATAAGGAGACAGATGTGTGGGTAACGGTATATGCAGCCAAATCATCCTCTTGACTTTTAGGCACAAAGGGAACAAAGAGTGTTCACGGACCAAGCAAAGATGATGTGTAAGTACGTAATGGAAGGATGCTTCAGTGGTTAGAATGCTAGGCTGGGCTGTCGGGGAGACGGGTTCAATTCCTGCTCTGTCACGGATTTCCTGTGCGGCCCTTGGAAAGTCACTTAGTCTCCCTCTGCCTCAGTTCCCCACCTGTAATATGGAAATGATAGAGAAGCACTATCTCGGCGAGTTGTGAAGATAAATATTCAATATTGCGAGACACTCGGATGCTAGGATGATGAGAGTCCAGTAGGAAATGAGGGGAAATTCTAAACAGCATCTTTCTCCCCCGAAGCTCTTCTAGAACAACAGCATGGAGTTTGGGCACAGAGGTTATGTAGGTGAAAGCCACTTGATCTGGTGGGCCCACAGCAAAATACACATGGGCGTTAATGCTGAGTGTCTTAAGTCTTCATAATGCGGGGCTTTTCTTGTACAGCATCACAAGCTGCTACTTTCATCTCTTCTCCATTTTAATGGCTTACACATGATACTGACTTATCTTGGGTGGGGGATGCTATATATATTCCACAGTCCCACTGCCGTCTGTCTAAATTATGTATGAGGTATGGCCATTATACCTATTTCCTGATGTATATTAAGAGAAGGAAAGAAAATAACACCATCTAGAGTTGGAAATAGTTCAGCGGCTTGACTGGTTAGTGGTCGGGCATGAAGTGCAAAGTGGCTTTCTTTAAAGCTAACTCCAGGCTGGGGACATAGGAGACCAGTCATGGTAGTCTTGCATCCCTCACGTTGTGCATGTGGCTTGCAGTGCTTGACTGTGACACATACTTCATTTTACACAGATTCCACACGGTTGTTTCCTGTGTGAAAGGTCGATGGACAGGGGCCCAAGCAGGGCCGGCTCTAACTTGTTTGCCGCCTCAGGCAAAAACAAAAGGGCGGCTGGAGGAGCGCCGCTGGGGGGGCGGCAAAGTTGGTGCTCCTTTGGCCGCGCTGCCGTGATTGGCTGGAATGCCGCCCCTTCCAGAGTGCGGCCCCCGGCCCGTGCTTCCTATGCTGGCCCTGGACCCAAGAAGCAATACATATACTACAGTACAGATGGCATATTTCTCCTATACAGCATGCTCAGCCTCTCCTAGCTTGAGTGAGAATTGGGGTATTTCCACTCTGGCCTCTGACACTGAAAGGCCGGATTTCCTTTCTATTTTTAATATAATGCCTCTGGAATCATCTGAAGCTACCTAGGCCCTTGGTAGAGCTTTTCTTTTTCTAGAGGCCTCCCGTGCCCTCCGAGCCCCTCACCAGCTCCACTTTGAGCAATTGAAGTCCCAATCTTGTCCCACTAATACTTACAGAATGCAGAGCCTGATCCTCAGAGGTGTTCCACGTGTCTCCTGATCAGGCCTTTTGTCTTGCATGGCCTCGTTCTCAGTGGCGTGGGAGGAAAAAGGCCTCAGGAGTCTTTTATGGAGTCCATGTTCTCTCCCTGCATTTTTATATCCCTTCCTACTTTAAAACTTTGTATCACAGCTACTGTCCTTTCAGCCAAGAGGGCGTGGGCAATGTTCTTTGCTCACTGGTGCGGGAAGGAGGGTTGTCGAATGAGAGGAGGGACTTCCTAATTTAAACAGGAGGTACAAAGTGTATTTCCCCTAGTTTTGCTGGCTTAGAAAGGGATGGGAACTGATCTCTGCTCTCACCTGTGGCTGTAAGGCTCTAATCTCTCAGTAGCTCGCCCCGACGGTCACTTATTCTCAATTACATTTTTCTACTTTTTGGAGGAACTTTGACTCCGTGATCATGGGATACGTCACCTTGAGTAATTTCTGTTTGAAGATATTAAGCTCGCTGAATACTGAAGAATATTATGACTTCAGATTTTGAATGGTCCTCTCCATAATTCAATATGGCTGTTGGATTGATGTGTTTCAACTGCAGGGGTTAGTTTAAATGGAACGGTCTAAGCATGTGTTGCGGTTTCTCATATATCATAAAGTGAAGTTCAGTGAATGATGAGTTGTCACGGGATACCATAATGAAATAAGCATTCATCATAGTTTTGAAATAAACAATAATGTCATTAAAGAGGAGAAAAGGACATTTTGTCCGTAAGCTTAATCGTAAGAGCTGGAATTCCTCAGCAGAGATTTTTCACGTACAGTTAGGATGCAAGAATCAGAGAGGTAGCCGTGTTAGTCTGGAATAGCAGAGGTAACAAAGTCCTGTAGGATGCAGTGAGTTTTAGTTAGAGTGAATTCAGGGTGGGGAGGGATGCTAAACCTTCCAGCAGTGCCTGACCCACATGTCTGCAGTAACTTCTCTTCCTCCTATTGGTGGTGTGATACTTACCCATGGTTTTTGTACATGATATGTATGGCCGTGCGTGCAGCCTGGTCCTTGAGGAAAAAGACAGCAAGGAATCTAATGTTCTACCCATGTTGAACAACTGACAAAGATGCAGAAGTTGCCGTTGAAAGTCAACATTTGAGAAGAGTGACATCTGCTAGCAATTTTCCATTTAAAAAGTCAATATTTGCTATATATTGCTTTTAGGGAGATGCTTGCGAAGGACTGCATTACAGTGGAGTTCAAATCATAGTCCTACAAGGCAGAAGCTGAGTATCTCCCTCTCAGTTAAATTCATTTGCTTCCCCATTCATCTTGTTTAACACGTAAGCACAAATATTGTGTTTATTTTTTACTGGAAATAGTACTTTATAGTAACAGTGAGAAGAGAGATAATAGGATGGGGAGCCAGGATCTTTGGGGTTCTCAAATGCTGACTTCTGTAACAAGAACCAAATCACTTACTCCCTCTCCCGAATTTCCCTATCTGTTGAACATGAGCGATACCTGCCCACTTCAGAGTTGTTGAGAGGGCTGATTTTGCTGATGTGGTAAAATGCTTTGAAGATGAGCAGTGCTATATATGGGCCAAGTATTTATTTTTGGAATTCCCTGTGATGCTAAAAACAGTAAATTCAAGGAAGCAACTACAGTCCTCATACCGTCATGAGCCTAGCTCTCAGAGCTAGTACGGGGGGAGGGGGTACATGTTGTCGTCCCTATCCGCCCATCTGTGATAGCTCTGCTGGAAAGTCTCCATTTGTTGGGGGCTCTCATGGTACTGGGGGGTAATATGCAATTGAGCATGTGGGAAAGACTCCTCTATTCAACATGAAAAATTCAATATAAAATTAAGTTGTTTTAAAATTTTGTTTTACATTTTGATTTTAACATGTCACCTGACTCTCCCCAGACCCGCCTCCTTTTCCACTCCCAAGAACAATGCCAGCTAAGGAGCAGAGCAAGCAACATTGTGTTGCAGTGGTGAGGATACAGGAGCAATAGCGTCTGTGACTGGAGAGTAGTGACCTGCCATACACACTGTTTTGTCAGTTGCTGCAAAGACAGGGAGTGATAGCTGGAATGCCTGTTCTTCCCATTGTGTGTAGTAGGGTGACCAGATGTCCTGATTTTATAGGGACAGTCCCGATTTTTGAGTCTTTTTCTTATATTGGCTCCTATTACTCCCCACCCCGATTTTTCACACTTGCTATCTGGGCACCCTAGTGTGAAGTCATAGAAGTTGGTGTCAATTCAGTAGAGGGGGATTGTCTTTTCTGCACGGATCTGTAGGAGGTGGAACAAGGAGTGGGTTTCTGCAGGATTGTGGGGCATGTTATGTGCCCCATCCCACAATGGCTGGGGCTGTGATAATGGGCCCCCAGCATTCACTTCCCTGCAGCTTCATGGCATCTGGTTTAGGGAGAGTATGGGAGCAATTCACCCCTTTCACAATTGCCGGAGATAAGGATAAGGCGAGGAAGGCACTGTGACTGCAGCACGGAGAGCTACAGTCATGGGCCCTACTGCACTTACAGATGCAGCCTAAGTAAAAACACGATCTGTATCTTTGGAATATCTGGTTCACTCAACATACCCATTAATTTAGACTAATTTAATTTCCAGTCTCTCTGGCTTGTCACTCAGGCACAATGAGCCAATAGGAATGATGGGGTTTGGGGACTGGCTTGACTAGTTCCTCTCTCCTGAGAGCCAGTTCCTAGTGTGTCACCAAGCAGCAAAGTTGCAACCGGCTCCACCTCTTTTGTTCAGTGCACCTGAGCCTTGTCAACAAAAGCGTCAATGACCGCCTGGAAAGAAAGACAGCGAAGGAGAGTTACAGCCCTTTGCCAGCTCCTTCTGGGCCTCTTATCGCTAAGGATGGAGTAGCTGGGGCTTGAGAATCGCTGCGTTCTCCCTCAGCCCTGGAGAGTTAAACAGTCACAAATCCTGGATATGGGCCAAGTGTGTAGCCCCTCTGTTTAGTAGGCGAGGACTCCTGCTCTGCCAACAGCCCCGCCTGGTATCTCCATTGCCTGCTGGCCCGCTCACCTCTCTGCATGGGGAGCAGGGGGACTCAGCCTTCCATTGACAAGCACCCCAATGCCATGAGTTTTCCTTGACTGGAAGGCAGGAAGGGATGCACCGGAAAAGTATACCTGAACCAGGCTGGAAGCTGGGATGGGATGGAAAGCTGGAGGAATGGTTTGTGGATACTGACCCCTGTCTTGTGACAAGCCGGGTTTTTTTTGTAGCTCTGACCCGTGCCAGGAAACAAAGTTCAGTCTCTTACTTGTACTCCTGTATGGTCAGACATCTCTTATCTGGTATTGGAAATAAAGCAGATACTTGACAAAAATAGAGCCATTGAAGGCACCTGAATCCCTTGGCTTGGCAAAGAACTGGAGGAAGTGGTTGCAGTGCTTCCAAATCTTTCTCAAAATCAGTGGCATTGCAGAGAAATTGGGGAGGGCATTTTGGTTCTGACACGTGCAGCAATTGAGAGCTACAGCTGATTCCAGTGGAAGCGTGGGGACAACTGCAAACTGCTAGAAAATCATTAAAATATGTCATTTAAACCTTTGATCAATGCAGGAATATCACTTGGGAAAGGTATACTTTCTTTATGCTAGCTCCCTTTTACCATAGTACTCCACACTTAGGTAAAGCTAAGTCATGTGATTTTTGAACTGTTAGCAGATGGACTAATTGGAGACCAAATGATTTGTGGTATAACTGATAAGATGAAAAAGGTATTGTGAGCAACAGCCTTGACTTTGCAAAGAGCAGTGGGTATTTGCAAGGTTAGTGAAAACTGTGCTTTTCCCTCAGTCAAAATGTTAATAAGCAGTGGAAGAACTGAAGTGTAGCTAACTAAAAAACATATGGAGCCATAAAGACCGAATACATTCGTAAACAAAAATGGCAGACTCAGATTTGTTTGTAACAAATGCAGAGGTAATTGCAATATAAAGCCAAGGGCCCCAGCACAACATGTACATAAAATATGCTACCATTTTGCAAAAGCACATCACGTCAGCACAAATTTCAAAGTATAAAAGCAAATGATGTTC